>KN832891.1:657677-680566 GCA_000827325.1 Oidiodendron maius Zn
AGTGGATATCGACTGATAAGATGACTTCTGACGGCTTCACAAAGGCCCTTACGGCTCAGAAACACCAGGCCTTTATTAGGCAGCTAGGATTAGTCGATATAAGACACCTAATCGAAGAAAGCAGCCTCAACTGAGGGGGTATGTTGCGGTATCCCGGAAGCTAGTCCAGTTTCGGTGCTGAGTAACCAACTCAAATGATGATACTTGTGCTCTGAATACTAATGTTATAGACTGTGTGAAGGAGTACATGTTAAGGATGCTGAAACCACTTGATTTGAGTTATTTGAGACTGTATTTGGAATTCTAGTCCTGTCACGAAGTATAAAGGTGGTGGTTGAACCCACCCTTAGAAAATAGAGAGCATCATTACCTGAAAATACGAGCCTATCACGTGCACCTACACTAAGCCCCACTCGACGCAACAATACGGTACTTCAAGTTACATATCACGTGCTATTTGCTAAGCAGACTGTGCATGGATATACCCTGACTAGTCTATATCGGTACTAGTACCGATGATGACTCATGCCAATAAAGAAAACTTAGAGAGTTTGAACTGAAGCCGGTTTTGAACACTACCGTATGGGTTCCGTCCTAAGGAGATTTTGATCCAAGCAGCAGGGCAAAAGAAGCGGCACGATGAGCTACTGAACGCGGCCAACCACTAGAAACCCAACACAGGCATGTTATATCCGCTGTTATAAACAATGTTAGAACCAAGAGGGAAACCAGGACCTTGCCAAAAGGGGTGGGGAAGATCTCGAGAGAAATGGATACAGCACTACCAGGCAAGTCCATACCCGTCATATTAGCATATTATGGATCTCCTCTATTTAGTCTTTATAGACTATCGTGTTAATTTGCTAGTACTTGATATTAGTTTTAGAAGTCATCATTCTCCTGTAGAGTATAAGTTTAAAATAAAATATATTGACTAGGGCTTCAAGCACATATGTCACGATGTCTCAGAAGTAGTGGCAATATACGCAATAGCATACGACTGTATAGTCGTAATGGCTTACGCATGTTGCCACATAAGCAGGCATATAATAAGCGTTGTGTTCTGTAGTCTAAACCCCTCAGTTGTCTCTGCATCACTCAATAGCTAATATAACTGAGTTTCACCTTGATTCCTGACTACGACCTGTGCACCTATATTGCCTCTGTTCAAGAAAATATAGTGTCGCATTTTTTGGGTAGTGTTCTAATAGAGCGCCGTACTATAGTCCGTAGTGACATCCGATGGCAATAGGATTAGCCTAGTCTTAAGTTCGTATTGCTGTTAGCACATAGTTGCGATCTGGTGGATTAATCTTGCTTTAACAGTCCCTATTGTAAGGGTCGCCCGGCACTTCGACAAGCTCCTGTGCCCGAGTCGACGCTGCTGTCTATAGAGTAGTTAAGAAACTAGAACCTTTAAAGGAATAAATACTATAATAAAGCAGAGTAAATGATTATATCAGACTAATAAATTAATAAAATTCTATTTTAATCTTTTAAAAGCATATTACTCTTCAGTTTGGTAATCGCAGGTTCACTATACACAACCACTCCGGGCTGGCCTGCTTTTGTGACCTCATTTCGCCGCTGCGGTGCTGAATCACTAGTGCGGTTATCGGGTGGTAGCCTGTGGCTCGAAGATGATCGAGCTGCGCTTGCAACAGAGAAGATGGGTCTATCGGGGTATCGGCTGGGAAGATGGATTTGGTATTTCGAGGGATGGTATTTACCAACCTGCATTACTCTTTGGTTTGAAGTTGTACAGGCGAGGATAGACCTCGAGACCGACCGCATTGGATATGCAGATGGCAAGATAGAGGTGGATGAAGTTGTAAAGTAGTCGTGCTTAGGTCTCGCAGAGAAGGAATGGGGGGTGTAATGCCTTGAGGTTTCTTCGCGGTTCTGTAAGTAGTCCCTCTTTTGTGATGGTTGTTTTTCAAGCACAGTGTGCACGGAGAGCCTATTCGGGGACATCCCCTCAAGCGTGCGGATTCAGTGTCTATGCCATGCTGTATCAACAGCGTGCGCATAAGATCTTAATGTTTATTAACTACTTACATTCGTATTTGAACTACCCCTGCCCGCGCCGCGAGCGCCACCAAGATGCTCCCCGGCAAGTAAAGTCAGAAGCATCTATCAGTGGCGGCTTTGGATACGTTAGTGACGAGAATGGAGGGCACACGGACAATAGTGCACTTCTTTGATGATCATTGAGCACCTAGGCTGTCTATAGTCGCTTGCGGCTTCACCTTCGTGTAGGCACAAAGAGTTCGACTGCGCCACATTTATCAAGAATTCTGACACATATCGAACTATATTAGGTTAACTCAGTATGAACTGTGGCGCGAGAGATTGTACCAATTATCATGCGCTAAAGCCTCTGCTATAGAGCGCGGATCACGTGAAGGTTTTACTAAGCACCGTCGAATGTGCACGGTGTAACTGGTTAAGCAATAGATATACAGTATAGTACAGTATAGTAGAATATAAAAGTAATTAAACTAACCACTAATTTAGATGCTATTTAAGCTGTATAATAGAGTGGCAGTGCCGACTAGGTATTTATCACCAGAACTAGAGGCCGCAACGGAACGGAGAGATTTGAAAGCTATGAATTTGGTATGACGGCATACTATAATTAACTTAACGGCATTGCCTTGTCTGAGCAATACCAATATGCAGCTTTGTGGGTTCTATAGTGGTGAAGTATAGCAGCTTATTGGTGGTGATGGCCTGCCTCGCTTACGGTGAGCATTGCTGGAGTGCGCGTGCAATAGTTATACGCAGACATACGGTATAGCTATTTGGTACTGCTTATGCATTTAATAGGCCTCTCCCACAAAAGTGACAAATTAAGTTCGTTAACTCAATACCGGATGTTGCAACAACAAGGTTGCCACAGAGACTGCATCTATCCGATAACCCGACAGGTTCGCGCATCAATAATGCAACACAATAACGAAATTCATCACTGGGCCGAGTAATGAATAATAAGAAGAGATTCTCAGCTTCGCAGCCTACTGTGCCTGCATTTGCTGATAAGCACCGCTAGAAGGGCAGATCCGACCTTTGACATCTCTAGCAACCGATAAATGGCAGTTAACATCTAATTCTTAGTGTTAGTCTTAGCGGTTCCTATACAGGCTAAGATTAGAAGATGCGAGGTTTGGAAGCGGAGATCTGTATGGCATCCGTATTGAACATGAATCCTGACCTTGCATCGGTGTGCATATATTCTCAGATATTTGCAACGAGGCTAACACTTTTATAGCTGTCGCGGCTGCCGAAACGGCTGAAGTAGACAACAACACACAGTCGAATGAGAGGTATATTAATAGAAGAGTCAGTGCAAGCCCGTCCTTACGAAATTTACCTTCTTAAACGGCCCCAAGGAGGTATGGTATACCTCCTTTATTCTACCGTTACTATACCTGCTGCAGCGGCAGAGGCCCGTCTTATTCTTCGTAAGCCATGTATTTCTGGATTGGCTTCAAGGTCTAGCTTCCGCTTTGTAGGACGGCGAGATTCGGCAGAGCTTAAGCGGTCCTCTTGCTCTCCACGTTGGGCCCGTGGTCGTTGGGCTTGTGCTTCGCGTTCAATACGTAAAGCCTGTAGTCTCTCAAGATGAGCCTCATGCGCAGCCATCCCTGAGCGCTGCGAGATAGAGTCTTGCATTGGCGGCGTTAACCGAGCGTGTTGGAAATTTAAAGCTTTCACAATATGTCGTTGATCCTTACTAATAAGCCCAAGTATAGGTTCTCCCGGAAGTGGAGTCTCAAGAATTCCAGTCGACTCCCCCCGTGCATTTTTCTCATCAGCATCCCTTGCGATTTGTTCCCATTCGCTCATCCTGCCCGATTGTACCTGACGTAAAAAATAGTTCTTGACCTGCGTCTTGCTGTTAGTGATACGCCAACTCTTGTTATTATCAGCCAGTACGGAGCACTGTAGGAAAACGGGCGGCGTATACCATGACATGCGTCTTTGCCCCCATGAATTTTGCTATTGCTCTCCAATCTGTGCCGAAGTGTTGTAACAATTCAGGGAAGGTATTCTGTTCAATAACGGTCCAATAACTCGATGTCTGTTGATATCGTCGGTCGTGCTGTTCGTCGAATCTCATAGTCACGGAGTCGTCACGCCGCACATGTAGCAGCTGAGATGTCGCCACAGGATTCTTGTGAACGACATGTACACGTCGGAATTGGTATATCTCGTCCTCGTTCTCGTCGTCTTCTTCGAGCTGTTTGGATATTTCCCTAAATAGTGCGGGTGTGGCTTTTTGACCGAGCTTGCCTAGTTGGATCTTCAGCACAGCGATCGGGTCTTCTTGAAGCGCGCCCATCTCAACGATTCGCTGGTACCACATCTTGCAGTCTAGATTACAACTATATGGCAATCGTTAGCAGCTAATGGTTAGGATCGTTATTGAGTAGCGGGTTAAAAATATAGAAATATTAGCGTACCATTGAATTTCGGATGCTTTATTGCTATCATCCATCTCATTCTCAGTCTGACACCCAGGACACGATGACATGGACATCTATGGTCCGCGAAACACCATGCTCATATTTACCTTCCTACCTGGACGGAAAATAGAGTCCCACGGGGCTGCGAGATCAAGGCTTTTCTTTGAACCTTGCTCTTGTATTGCATACTCCATATTCTGTACCTTCTTTAATCCCGGTATATGGCGGAATCGAACCTCTATCACCGCCTGAAATGCATCAAATGAATTAATAAACTCGATATGGAATGGTGCGATCCGACCGTGTGCATCCTCAAAGTATACAGGCTATTGACGATCAACTTGCGGAGGGAGTTGGAACTGAAGCTTCTGTATAGCCAAGAACATATCGTAGATTTTCATATTTGTAGCGAGAACATTAAGTATAATTGATTGGAGTTCTTCAGCTTGCTGGTATGTTGAACAGGTCGCGATATTTCGGGAAATCGTAAGGATAAGATCTGCCTGAGTGCTTAGGAGATCATGGTTCCGCTTTACTATAAATTGTGTCTTATCCGTTGCCTTTCGGTGTTCCTTGATTTCAAATCTATGACTTTTCGTTGACTTCGTCTGTAGTGCTGTCGCTGACCTATAAAACCTATTGTAAGCTTCTGATTTATTATAATTCAGGGCACAAGGTCATTATTACTTACAGTTGTATTGTCGCTAGTAGTGTATTGATAGTTAAAGTATGTCCCGTTATTTCCGCTCTCAACTTGTCAACCGTATCTTCCCTGTATAAAGCCTATTGTACCTTGTATAAATTAGCATGCCAGCTCCATTTAGAGAAAGTTGTATAGGCACCAAGGCTAGTTTTGAATTTCGCATTCCGCCTTAGGAAATCCTCTATACTCTGTTGAGATTGCAATGCAGCTTGCTCTATCGCGATCTTCTGTAATGTCAGAGAGTCCTCGACTTCGAGATTTCGGACCTCGGTCAATACATGTTCAAGGTTTATTAACTCAGTGATAAGACGTTGGTATTGCAATTTCGCTCCAACGCTATCGTTTAGAGCTTCGATGACACCCTTTACAAGATTGATCCCTGCGACAAAATCGCCAAAAGAAAAGCCGAACGCAGGGACTGCCATGTCGTATCGGCAGGTGATCGCAAGCCTCCTGGTAGGAGTAAAATGACAGACTTGTATAAAGAGTTAAAATGCTTGCTATAAATTTATTAGTCTACAAAACGTCATCGTCAATGTTCATCATTTTTAAGTCAATGAAAAGTAGAGGGGGCAGTGTTGAGGCTATGTTAGGCGAAAACTCTCTATATCACATGATTTCCGTCGTAGAATCTACCTAAGGTACCTAGGTACATAACGTCTGTCCCTGCGTCCCGAGACGCACCCTGTCACGAGACGAATCTATAGTTTTAGAAACACTAGGGTGACCTGCGGCCCCCCCAGACCCCCCCGCCGCATGCCAGTATAGAAAGCTTGCTTTGAATCTAGGGGGAGAACCCCCTAACCCCCCCTTTTCTCCCTTTCTTTATATTATTTCAAAATATATTACCTAGCAGACCTATTATAACTCTACCCCTAGCTTACCTCTTAATTATATAAACCCTCTAAATCAATCAAATCAATCAAATCGATTAAATTATATATACTCTCTAGAAATACTACCTCTATAGTCTTTAATCTGGGGGGGAGACCCCCCCAACCCCCCCAACCCCCCCTTATATAGACTTAACTCAGAAGGCAGTGAGCTACGCTCCCAGCCTAGCTCGCTAAGCTCGCGCTTGCACTGAGCGCGGCCTCCTTCCAGTCGGACCGCTACTTAAGCTTAATTACAAATAGAGTAGGTATATTTGACTAGGTGCATTCAAGTAGATGTATTCAAGTAACCCCCTTACGGCTAGTGGCGGAAGAAAAACGGCCCGTCCACGTGATAGCGTCCACGTGACAGTACTTTCTTCTCATCCAATCGCTTACGGACTCGATCACGTGACGGCTACGGAGCAGTGCTCCCGCAGGGGGGTCGGGATTTAAGAGTCAAGCAAGCTTTCCAACCAGGGGACTTGCAGCCCCCCGGACCCCCCGCTGCAAGTGAGTTCGGCGAAGCTTTTCTTCTTTTCTTTCTTCACTTATCTTCTTCTCCTTAATTTTATAGGGCTAGCCCCTAAACCCTTACTTACACCTTTCTTCGTTTGAAGGTATAGAGTATATCTTCTAATTCTAATTTATATTCTAGAGGCACTAGCCCCTGAACCCTAGTCCTTATATTGTTTAAAGGAAAGGTTATATTAATTGCGTATTTCTAAAGGTATAGTCTAATTCTCGGTCCCGAGAAATTACTGAATCTACAGGCTTAAAGTGCTCAAAATCAAAAGGCCTCTCAAATAATAGTCTACCTAACGTCTTGACCCGTGATACTGCTATATAAGAAAGACCTAAACAATGCTCCTTACGATTTAGATTTAAAACCGCTTTCCGAAGTGTTAGACCCTGGCTTTTATGGACTATAATTGCATAAACCAGCCATAAAGGAAACTGGGTACAGGAACAAACAACGCCCTTAAAATCAAACTGACGGGCTACAGAGAAAACTGGTACTATACCTTGAGGACAGGATGGAAATTCAGGCCCTATATACTTATCGAACTTAATAAGTAATAGAGAAGGCATCAAGGAAGCAGGATCCTGTCCAGGATCCTAAGCAATATCATAGACAGAACCTATAGATCCATTTACTAGTCCTACCTCAGTCTACAAATTTATTGTCAGTATAACCCGAGCTCCGATATACAGAGAGATTTCTGGGCTTAGATTATCGGCCTCATCCTCTATAGCTTTAGCTGTATTCCGACCCCTGTGGCTGGCCTTAATCCTCTTTATAGGTTGATTTACGTCCACTAACTTCGTGTGGTTTGTTATATAAACCTCCTCTGTTGTATAATACAACTATAAAGCCGAATCAAAGTCACCCACCTTATCAGGGGAGAGCTGATTAGTAACGCGAGTATATAAGAGTTTCCAGCTCTCTTCGGACAACTGGGAGGTCTATAGCTCACTCAAAGCCTGGCGGAACCTGACTGATATATCATCCTCGCCCTGTTGTTGTATAACCTGGACTAATTGAAGTATATGATTAAATGCCTGGTAGAGATAATGTCCTTTGATAGCATCGATATGTGTGTGAGATCAGGTATAGAGTGGCTGACCTGCTACTGGTGGAAGTTGAAAGAAGTCTCCACATAGTAGGACATTGACTCCTGCAAAAGGTAGGTCTGATATAGCAGGGAGAATCGCATGTAGTCGATTATCGATTAGGGACAGTATCTTAATATCAATCATTGATTTCTCATCAATAATAAGAAACCGACAGCCCCGAAAAAAGGACTGTAAGGACTGTAATGTAGCAATTGATAGATTAGACTTCTTTCCCTTAACCGGGAGCCGTAATAGAGCATACAAGGTCTTTCTAATGATATTGAATGCTGCAATACCTGTAGGGGCCGCTCGGAATACAGGGTTAGGCCTACCCGCTTGCTGTGCTAGCTCCTGGATCCGAGCATATGTCTTCAAGAGTATAAACGTCTTCCCAGTCCCAGCAACACTATCTATATGTAAGAGGAGTTGGGGAGGTGATTGTCCTGCTAGGTCGTTCGAGTACTAGGATACCACGGTATTATATAGCTTCCTCTGCTCTAGATTTAAGGAATCAGGAGAAGAGTCTATAGTAACCACCTGGTCAACAGGGTTTTCAGCCTTTATCTGGTCCCAGACCTCAGGATAGATATTGTACCGTCCAACATGTACAGACCAATCATAAACTCGGTCTATCTCCCGTATCCGTAGATCTTGTCCAAGGTCTATACATATGAAATCCTCCTGTAGTCGTCAGCGAGCAAAGGCCTCGAAATCAGCAAGTGGATAGTTAGTATCAGATCCATCCTCCGGGTCCAAATCGTCGTGAGTCTCAGTGTCTGTATCTGAATCTGTATCATCATCTTCATTGTCCGGATCTATATAGAAGTCCTCTAGGTGGCCATATGACTGGGAACAGGCTCGAAAGGCTTCGATATATAACCCGTACACTTGACCATCAACTAATAATAGGTCAGCCCATTCTACAAACGGATGATGTAACATAAGCTTTACCCGACAGTAGTCTAAGTATGTAGCAGAGTTTGGATCCTTCGGATACCGTAGGAAGTAATTAATAACCCTTGCAGTGGCCCATGGTCGAACCCTCCAGGTTAGCCAATCCCAGTTTCAAAGGCAGTCAAAAAGTGATAGCCCTGGAAGTGCTATATTACCATTAGCTGTATCCACTAAACGATCTCGATACCTCCGTAAAACAGGACACTAGGTGGTAATCTCCCCTGACTCTAGTATAATCAGATCCTGCTATATATCTTCCGGGCAACAATCTAGGCTTACAACTACTCGTGATGCCTTCTGGACCGGAAGCTGTAAGAGGAAATGCGAGACCTCTTGCACTGACCAATCCTGCTCTCCAATCAGCTTGTTAAGCATCCTAGATACAAATGACAAAAGTGGTGCTTGATCATTGAGATATGGAAGGACCTGGCCCTGGAGCTCAGTATAGGATGCTGAGGACTTTTCAGGCTTGGAAACATACTTGCCAACATAGCTAAGTATAGCGTGTAATGTAGTGGGAGGCTGGATATCAGTATTGGCCATCCAACCAATCGTGATGATAGGTGCGCATTGGTTTAGGAGGCCCTGGTTTCAGGCGGGTGAAAACAACCATGACTTATGATTAATATCCTTAGTAATAACTGGGGCTAAGAATAACGGTCGAGGGAAGAAAAAACGACATTCTAGAGGTATATTAGAATCTTTCTTTTGCTATAGACAATACAGAGCATGACAGGTTGAATGTATCTGAAGACGATTTAAAAATGCAGCAAACTGATCCGCTGTATTGACCATGTCTTCTGGAGCTAGTAAGGCAGGATTCCGAGCATCAGGTGCCTGTAACTGGTCTGGATTCCAGGCTGTGATTAACGTGCCCTAGAACCTTGCAAATTCAGCCCGAGACCCTTCTGTATCTTGGTCAAGGGCAGGCGCCGTTAGGATCCAAAAGAGGGCGTGGCAGTGGCCTGTACTATAGGCCTGCCACTTAAGCCGTTTCTAGTAGTCTGTAAACTTCAAATATAGGTAGAGAACGCGCTCTATAAACGTCTATAATCGAATCACCAAGTACTCAGCAATGATATGTGGGTTATTCTGGACACCATCCTATACAAAGTAATACTGTATACGATCATCTACTAAGGCAACACTCGCCCAGCCAGGGAAGTGACGGTGGAGGTCCTACCACTGGATATCAGCCGCGCTGAAGGTAAGAAACACTAGGGACATCTCGGGGGAGAGAAAGCAGGCCTGGGTCTGTAAACTACCACCCTTATTCCTCCAGAACGGACGGGTCCCTAGAAGCATGGATTCTTGGTGTATGATTTGAGGTAATAAACCCTCATCTGCAAGGAGGGCTATAGTTAGCTCCTTGCAGGTAAGGTCCTTGAGACTGGAAGCCTTAGAGATATAAAACCAGGCGGAACTATTTGCTTTGTAGTATATAAGGATATTGAATATAAGGAAGCGCCAGCAAGAATAGCATCCAAATCGTCTATCTTGATAACGTATTATATACTGAGCGTAATCATTTATATTGACCTACCTAGATTAGGTAGCTATACTAAGAGGGTAGAGGAGGGCTATATACCTGCCGAATACAGGGTACATTTAGATCAGCTATACCAGTAGGGTATAGAGTAGGGAAGGCTATAGCAAAGATCCTCTTGTTCCTGGCTGCTTCGTTAATTGGAGTCGATCGAACCTCTGGTGCTGGAAGGCCTGGTGGTATATATCTAAGTCCTGAAATCTCTTGGAGGATAAGGTCTATTGTAACGATAGCTCACGCCTGGTATTAGGTAAGTTGTTAAGTGAGTTAGGTTAAGCAAGGATACTATTAAGTCAAGAAGCAGTATATAGACTCAGTAAGTTACTAAAGTAGTAATAAGATACTTTATTTGAGTTAAGCACGAAGCTTCTATCTACTAAGGAATATACACTGTTTATATAGAACCTTTGTTCCTGATTAGACTACTATAGACTGCTATAGACTAATAGTCCCTAGCAGTCCTTCCTTATATATGACATTCCTCTATAGTTCTCTATATAGAGTTCTGCTAAGCCTTAGGCTATAGTTAAGCACATGTTTATAACACTAGCCCCTTCTTAGCTAGATCGTCCCGATCGCTTAAGTAGAGCCTAAGAAATATCGTCTAGCTGTTATAGCCCTTCTTCTTCTTTAATATATCCACCCCTTTATAGTAAAAGAAGCATAAATAATTTGCTTTAGGAAATTATATAGCTTATATAGGAATTGAAATATTACCTTATTCTTTTTATATAAAGAACAGGAAGAAATATATAGTTCTTTCTATAAGCACTTTCTACTATTTAGAGTATATATATATCAGGAAGAAGTATAATATCAAGGGTCTTCCTACTAGTAACTAGAAGGCTATAGAGTATAAAGAGTTCTATCTTAATACTATAGAGATACTAACTAAAGATTCCTTTTATAAGGCTTAGTTAGCCCTAAATAAGGCTATTAACTATTTTGCTTAGTTATATTAGTAAAAGAAATTCCTTTAGAGGTATATTAGTAATATACTTAGTTATAGTCTTAAAACTATAGATAAGTTAGATATAGTAGAGGAAAAGGAGGTATATAAGAAGAAAGAGGCTAACTACTAGGTCTCTATTCTAGCTAGTTCTACTAATATATCAGATAGCCTTTTAAGTAACTTATTAGATTTTATTAATATAGCTTTTAATCCTAATTTATCTATCTTACTTTCTTTCTAAAATTTAATTAATATTAGTAGAGAAACTTCTTTAAAAGCTCTAAATAATTAAAGTTTTCTTCTAGTTCTTATAAATTATCTATATAATTATATCCCCTCTATTTGATTAAGTATTCTTACTAATCTCTAGTAGTTATCTAAATATCTAGGATTTTCTTAACTTTATATTCTTCTAGATTATTTTCTAATTAGAGTTTAGCTTATATTATAATTAGTATATCTCCCTTTATTAGTTCTAATAAAGATATATAAAATACTAGATAAAGTCTAGAGCTTTTAGATAGTTATAATTTATAGTTAATAGATCTAACTTTTTCTAGAATTTTGAATAGTTCTAGTTTCTTAAAGTCTAACTTACTATTTAGTTATTTAGTTTTAATATTCTTATATAATAGATATACTTTATCTCCCTCTTTTAGTAGAGATTCTATACTATACTTTTTATTAGTATTATAATAGTCTAGCTAGACTAGGACAGGGTGATTCTATTAGGCTAGCAGCAGCTAGAATCCAGATATAGTAGTTAAAGAGGATTTATAACAGATTAGGACTAGCAGGCCGGAGCAGCCGCTAGCGATTTACTATATCCTCTTAGTACTAGGCTTAATCTAGGCTAAGTAGTATTTATATAGTTGATTGTTTATATAGAGAACTTTTCTCTCCTTAGTTTAATTGTCTTTATTAATATAGTACCTTAACTAGCTACTGTCTCCTTTTATGAAGTTTATAGTAGCTAGACTATTATAAGTATTTACTATAGTTTACTATTAGCTAAATATAATATCTTTTATAAGTTATTCCTTTAGTTATTATAGCTTATTTATAAATACTCTAGATAGTTCTACTTTCTCTTTATCTTTTCTTGGTTATCTATAAGCCTCTAGTTTATAATTAAAGTTAATAAAGAATAGTAAAGTTTCTATTATTTTACTTTTTATACTATTATATATAAACTATACTATAATAACTTAAGAGGAATAGAGATCTTAATCTAGAGATAAAGGCTTAAAGTATATTCAACTATTAATTGACTTAACTAAAAGAATAAACTAAAGAATAAAGAGAATAAAAAGAAAAGAGCCTTTATATAGAGGATATCTAGTCAGGTAATCTAGTAGAGTAAGGTTATATAGTTCTAGTATATATATATTAAAAGGTTTAGTATTATAATATTACTCCTTTCTTTAAATAGGCTTACTCTTAAACTATATAAACAAGTATAATAAGGAAATAGTATCTATATTTCTACTCTTTATATCTACCCTTACTATCTTGATATACTAAGGACTATTCTATCCCCCTTTTATTCTATAGTAGTTATTATCTCCTTAAGCATTTAGTTCCTTATTCTATTAATAGTAGTCTATCTAGTACTATAAGTTAGCTAGTAGCCTCTTAGTATTATTATACTCCTTATAGAAGGCCTTAAGTAAGTAAAGTAACCCTTTAAAGTTCTCTATATTATAGAACTTAGACTAGTAGTTAAAGTCTATCTACTTAGCCTAGTATTAGAGCCTTTATTACTTTACTCTACTCTAATAAATATATTTAACCTTCTACTTAAGGTACTAGTTATATATAACTAGTAATAGTAGATTAGGATACTAGTCTAGTAAGGGATTATCTAGATCCTTCTATAAGAGATCTAGAGTAAAGATATTGTTCTACTAGTTACTATTAGAGAGATTAATCTAATATAAGTATCCTACTTACTTTATAATTCTATAGAGACTCTTATTCTAGTAATCTAGTTTCTAGCTTAAGTATTTACTTATCTAGTTCTTAGTAGATATCTAGACCTTATTACTAGTACTAAAGTTAACTAGCCTATAGTACTTGTTTATCTGGATACTCTACCTTTCCTATACTTTAGCTATTAACTTATAATACTATTCCTATACTTTATAGATTCTCTTAACCTATATCTATATATCTTATCTAGCTCTAGAGATATACTCTAAGATAGGGATATTATTCTAAAGGTATTCCTAATCGATATCTATCTATAGCTAGTAGTCTAGCTTAATCTAGAAGGGTAATAGACTAGTAAAGTTATATAGTAGAGTAGCTACTATATAGTCTATAGTATAGATTAAGCAGGACTAGTTATTCTAGAAGGTATTAATAAAAGAGTAAAGCTACTAATCGATCTACTAGTTTGTATTCTCTATTTAACTATCTATTTAGAGATAGTAGGCTATAGAAAGCTTAAACCTTATTCTAAAAAGGTAATAGAACTCTTCCTAAAAGACTAATATAAACTATAGACTATAATCTAAGACTATAGTTATAGCTAGTCTATAGTACTTATATATATATATTAGGTAAAGCTATACTAGTATCTATATATTGACTATCTTGTTATAGAGGATTAATATAGATCTCTTATCTAACTAGTCTATAAATATATAAACTATATTCTTGCTTTCTTTATCTAGTAGTATCTCCTTAAAGTCTATAGAGATATATTACTAAAGATAGTCTAGTATTAGTAAAGAGTATAGTAGTCCTAGAATCTTATCTTTTAGAACCTTAGATTATTAGTAGGTATAATAGTTATTTATAAACTAGTCAATATTAGTACTTATTCTATACTAGTAGTACTATTCCTTGATTAGGAGTTCTATCTTATACTTTCTAGAGTAGGCTATCGAGATTCTATAATATAAGGCTTTAATTAGGTCTATATAGACTAACTAAACAACTATAAGCTTTCTATTCCTTTTAAATAGGCTATCCTAGATTATATATCTACCCTTATCCTACTAGTCTAGCTTCTAGATATATATAAGGTCTAGTACTATATAGTTAGTCTAGAGGATTTCATTAATCAAGTCTAGCTAGTCCTTAATCAAGAAGAGGGATAGGTTAATCTGATTAACCTTAAGGTTCTAGATTATCTACTAGTCTAGATTCTTATATAGTAGTAGAATCTATTCTCTATTATCTTTCTTAGCTTAATTAAGGTCTCTAGTCTATTCCTTGATTTATATTAATAGATTAGCTTTATTAGTCTTGTCTAGTTTATAGGATATCTTGAAATAGTACTAGAATAGGATTTCTATCTAATATACTTATCTTACTAAAAGTAGCTTAAAGGTTATAAAGTACTCTAAAGCCTTATAGTCTATAATAACTTAAATAGAGTCTCTAGTACCTTTAAGTTTAGAGTACTAGTACTATAAAGCCTAAACTATTACTAGTAGTTCTTTATTATAGATTAGGTAATTAGTCTTAGTAGAAGCTATTATCTTTAAGAAGTATTCTATAGAGTACTATTCTCTATCAAGACTTTTTTAGAAGAATATAGTAGTAGTAACTATATTAGAGATATTAGTCTCTAGAAGGTATTAGCTATCTAGATTATAGTATACTAAGATTAGAGTATAGGTAAGTATATATTAGAGTATCTTAAATATCTAGATATAATCTCTATTAAAGAAGAACTTATAATCCTTATAGATAAACCTAGTAAGGGGTAATATAATATAACTATAATTATAGATAAATCACTAATAGAAGTTATAGAATCTAAGAAACAATTAGACTCTATAGACTATATATATAACAGTCTAGCTAGGCTAGGCTAGTATAGTTCTACTAGACTAGTTATAGCTAGGATCTAGATATAGTAGTTAAGGAGGATTAGTAATAGATTAGGACTAGCAGACCGGATCAGCCACTAGTGATTTGCTATATCCTCTTAGTATTAGGCTTAATCTAGGCTAAGTAGTATTTATATAGTTGATTGTTTATATAGAGAGCTTTTCTCTCTTTAGTTTAATTGTCTTCATTAATATAGTACCTTAACTAGCTACTGTCTCCCTTTATAAAGCTTATAGTAACTAGGCTATTATATTATAATTAAACTTACTCTTCTTCTTCTTTACTCTTATAGTTAGTCGAGATTAAATACTACTACTGCTTATTAAGAGCTACTAGATTTAGTTAATCTATAGCTATTCTATACCTTTAATATTACTAGCTCTAACTATATAGTTATAAAACAAGCTATTAAAGTAAAGGCAGCTAGAGAAGCCTTAGAAACTAGAATTTAATCAGAACTAGTGTTTATTAAGCCTGTTTATATTTACTACCTTTACTAACCTATCAAATCTCTTATACTCTTTGACCTTTAAATATATATCTATATAACTAGTAAATATATCCTAGCAAGAATACTACCTCTAATAGCCTATAGTAATAGGAATCAGGATATACCTATAATATAACTATATAACTGATTTAATACTTCAAGCTTAACCTTTAAATTCAAGACTATTAATATAGCCCCTTTAGCCAAGAATAAGGGTAAAGTAAGGGATGCCTCTTATAGACCTCCTAAACTATAAGGATCTATTTAGTATCTAGCCCCTTTTAAAAGCGACTCCCTTAATCAGGAACCCTTTAAGAGCCTAGACTAGTATACTAACCTCTTAGCTCTCTAGTATACCTAAATTAAGAGTTAAATAGAGGCTAAGATTATCTAGAAATAGATTAAAAAGCTAGAGGCTATAGTTGTCTAGTTGCTCTAAAACCTGACTCCTTCTTAAGCTTCTCTAGAACCAATAACTAGATCTGAATCCTAGTATATAGTTTAATATAAACTAAAGTATAAGGACCCTCCTTGGTTCTCTAGAAAGAAGGATAGAACTATTAAGTATTAAGTCTAGAAGGAGCAAGTTATAGATAAACTCCAAATTGATAGCTCTTAATTTGATAGCGATTAGGAGATCTAGTCCTTTATCTTTAACTATATAGAGGAAGAGGCTTAATAGTACTTATACTCTTAATATACTAGTAATATAGAGAACAATAACCCTTATCTTGACTATATTAAGATACTAATAGCCTTTAATAATATCTATTATAACCGATACTATAAGAAAGACTTCTATACTAAATATAAAGAACTAAAAATAAAGGATAAGGAGTTTTTCTAGGACTTTAAGATATAATTCCTCTAGCTAGCTAATAGAGGCTAGATCCTAAAGGTAGACTGTTTTAATAACTTATATAAGAAGGTTATAGCTCCTCTTTAGTTATATATCCTGGCTACTAAGTATAACCTAGATAGCGACTTCTAGAAGCTCTATAACTATCTAGACTATATTAATACTAACTTATAACGTTTTAATAGCTAGATTATAAAGGACTAAGAGGCTAAAGCTACTATATAGCTACCTCCTGTCTGTCTAGCTATTAGATATCCTTAACTCTTAAAGCTATTTAGTCAAATAGACAGTATACTACTATTAGCTCTAGGCTAGCTGCTTTAGCCTAAGCTAACTAACCTCTAGCTAGTTATATTACTGTTCTAGCTATACTAGCAGACTAGATGCTTTAATTGTAGAGGGATTGGCTATCTATATATAGACTATAAGCTACTAGACTAAGCAGCTAATATCAAGGATATTGAGAATAATAAAGCTAGAGATCTAGAAGTCTATAAAAACGCTATTTATAGGGATAGAGTCGCTAATACAGACCCGGGAAAAGAAGAGGCCTAGATAAAGACTCTAGTCTAGACTCTCTAGAGATTAATTTATAGAGAATTAACTTAAGAAGTCTTATAGAAGAATAGCACTTTACTATAGCTTATATACTATTAACTAATAGAACTAGTATTGCCTTATATACCTTTATTAACTCTAGAGCAAATGGATTTATATTTATTAATATACTCTTTATAATTGATCTAGCTAGGTCCTTTAATATTACTACTATCTAACTGCCTAGCCCTATCTAGGTTAAAGGATATAATAGCTAGCTAGAGAGGCTAGTTATCTATTATATATAGCTATACCTGACTATTGACTAGTATTGCTAGTATAATATATCCCTCTTAATATTAGATCTAGAAAGCTATAATATAATAATTAGATAGAAGTAGCTAGTCTATTTTGATATCTTACTAGATTACTAGTAATGCTATTTAGTCTAGCTAGTTAAGTTACTATCTAGCTACTTAATAACTAAGGAAATCTAGTAGAACTACTAGGATCTAATTCTAGCTCTAAGGGCTTTTAGCTACTAAAAGGATATAGACTATAGAGACTAGGCCTTTACTGCTATAGATTAGAGAAGCAACTTAGACTATAAGAGTATAGAGATTACTATGATTTCTTCTAGTAGCTAGATTAAATTAACCCTTTAACTAAAGCTAAAGTAGAAGCTTTAACCTAAAGTCTCCTTTAAACTAGAGCTCTAGGACTACCTCTAGAAGATAAATAATAACCTTTTAGACTAATAGTAAACCCCTAATCTCCCTTATTAAAAGAAGCCCTACTAGCCTACTAAGGTTAAGAGACTCTACTAGATAGATATTAATACTATCTTAATGAATAGTTTCTGTCTATACTTATATTAAGAGGATAGTAAGCTCTTTTTAACTAGTCTATATAAGATTAACTAGTTAATCCAAGACTAGAAGGACTAAAGCTTTATAGATAGTAATAGCTAGACTACTAACCTCTATTAAATTAGCTAGTTAGAGCCTACTATCCTACAAGAACTACTACTACTATATAACGATAGCTTATACCTAGTATTAGATAAGTTGTTAAGTAGGTTAGGTAAGGCAGAGATACTATTAAGTCAAGAAGTAAAGTATAGACTTAGTAAGTTACTAAAGTAGTAATAAGATACTTTATTTGAGTTAAGTATAAAGCTTCTATCTACTAAAGAATATATATTGTTTATATAGAACCTTTATCTATCCTGGATTAGCCAGATTATTTAGATTATCTTATAATCCCTATAATCTCTATAATCCTGTATATATTATATAACTCTTCCTAAGCTACTTATAAGGGTTCTCTATATAGACTACTGCCTACTAAGCCTTAGGCCCTTGCTTTATATTTATAACACTAGCCCCTCTCTAGTTAGCGTTATCTTGATCGCTTAAGACCTAGAGGGCGAACTTTGTTTGAACACTATATTTCTTCTTTTCTTCCTATTATACTATCTATTCGTTCAAAGAAAACTGAATACTATATAAAGTTATATATATATATTATACTAAATAGTAACGAAATATCTCCTTGCTCTTGTTATAAGCAGAAGGATCTGAAATACCTTATAGCTGCTAATGCTCGTTGCTGTTCTAAGTGTATATAATCCGGTATAAAATACAACGTTCTTAGCCCCTCCTAGGCTGACTAGATAGCCCTAGAGTAGGGGGAGAAGAAGCTGCACAAGCAGCTAGAGGCTACTAAGGCTAAGTATTGGAAGTTTATTAAGGGTCTTCTAGAGACCCAGAATTGTATAGAACGTCTTAAAAAACAAAGGGAGTCATTTATCGCTTATACAGCCACTATACTTCGTTATAGTTTGAAAACCCTGGATAAACTGGATATAGTAGAAGAGGCAGAGGTATACAAGACTGCTTCCTAAGCTCTTATACCTGCCGCTTTAGCTGGTATATCAGGTAACCTTTCTAGCAACTCTCTTGACTTCTCTAGAGTTGCTTTTAATACTAATCTTCCTATATTACCTTCTTTCTAGGATTCAATTAGTATTGCTAGTAAAACCTCCTTAAAAGCTCTAGGTAGTTGAGATTTTCCTCTAGTTCCTATAAATTATCTGTCTGACTATATCCTTTCTATTTAATTAAGTATTCTTACTAACTTTTTATAGTTATTCTAGTATCTAGGATTTTCTTAACCTTATATTCTCCTGGATTGTTCTCTGGTTAGAGTTTAGCTTATATTACTACTAGTATATCTTCCTTTACTGGTTCTAGTAGAGATATATAGAATATAGGGTAAAGTCTAGAGTTCTTAGGTAGCTATAGTTTATAATTAATAGATCTAACTTTTTCTAGAATTCTAAATAGTCCTAGTTTCTTGAAGTCTAGCTTACTGTTTAGTTGTTTGGTTTTAATATTCCTTTATAGTAGGTATACTTTATCCCCCTCTTTTAGTAGAGGTCCTATACTATACTTTTTGTTAGTATTTACTATAGTTTACTACTAGCTAAATATAATGTCTTTTATAAGCTATTCCTTTAGTTGTTATAGCTTATCTATAAACACTCTAGATAGTTCTGCTTTTTCTTTATCTTTTTTTAGCTGTCTATAGGCTTCTAGTTTATAGCCAAAATTAGTAAAGAAAGGTAAAGTCTTTATTGCTTCACTTTTTATACTATTATAAGCAAACTATACTAGTAGTAGCTATTCTATCTAATTGTTTTATCTATAATTAATATAGTTTCTTAGATACTGCTCTAAGGTTTAGTTTAGTTATTCTGTTTAACTATCTGTTTAAGGATAGAATACTATTAATAGTTTATAATTTGCCTCTAGTCTTGCTATAAGAGATTACTAGAACTTTAAGATAAACAACTTGTCTCTATCTGAGATTATTTCTTCTAGTAGTCTATATTAGTTAAGAATAATCCTTAGGAATATATATACCAATTCTAGGGCATTACTGCTTTCTTTATATAGTATAAAATACCTATACTTGGTTAACCTATCTGTTACTATCTATATCGAATTATAGGCAACCTTAGTTATTAGTTCCTTTAATAGCAGGAGTTTAATAATGAAATTAAAGGTAATGGATTTCTATACTCTATCTGGTATTAGTAGTAGTTATAGCAACCTATAGAGTATATATCAGTTTGTCTTGCTTTTATTATATAAGATATATTCCTCTACTACTTTCTTAACCTCCTTCCTTATCTCTAGGAAGTAATAGTCCCTTACTAATCTTTTAAGGGTTCTTGTAACTCCTTAGTATCTATATATAAAGAGTGTATATTACTCCTATATAAAGTCTTATCTTATCCTGGTTAGGATATAGACAAGCCCCTTGAATTATAATATACTCTAGTGATTAACTAGGAAGTCTATAGTTGGTTCCTTAATAACTCTTTGTATATTTTTGTCTTTTATATATATACCCTTAATTGTCTTCTCTAATTATATATCTTCTATAACTGAAATAGTAGCTAATAGTTTATAGTTATATTCTATACCCTTATTATTAGCTTTTAATATCGCTTAGGGCTTCTCTATAGGTTTCCTAGTATAGTCTTGTTATTAGCTTAGAGTATTAACTCTAGTGTTTTCTGATCCTTTCTTATATACTATAATAAAGTTATAGGCTAATAATGCTTCAGACTATTAGACTTGTCTTTGGTTTAGGATCTTAGTTATAGTAAAGGAAGTAAGGTTCTTATAATCTATCTAGATCTATACCTGATATATAGATCCTTTAAGGTAAACTCTCTACTATTTATATATAACGACTATTACTAATAGTTCCTTGTTATATATATTATAGTTCAACTTGGCTAGTAATAGTTTGTATAAGTAGTATATAACTAGTCTTAACTTCCTTTACTTATTGACTTATTCTAAGTAAGCTCTAATAGTAAAGTCAGATATATCTGTTTCTAGGATAATTTTCTGTTTTAGGTTAAAGATAGTAAGTATTAGTGCTTATATAAATTTATACTTGAGTATATTAAGGGCTTCCTGGACTATCTTATTCTATATAAATTTCTGGTCCTTTTTTATTAGTTCTATTAAGGATACTATTACCTTTAAGTAATTCTAGATAAACTATTAATAGAAGTTAGCAAATCCCAAGAAGGATTATACTTCTTTGATAGTTTATAGGACTAGCTACTTAAGGACAGCCTTTACTTTTTCCTTATCTATCTAGATTCTATTTTCCCTGATAATATATCCTAGGAACTTAAGTTCCTTCTTATAAAACTTATATTTTCCTGGTTTAATTAGTAGTCTTGCCTGCTTAATCTTATCTAGTATTTTCTTAATATATTTGATATACTTAGTCAGTGTCTTGGAGAATATAAGGATATTATCCAAGTAAGCAACTATAAAGATATCGAGATATTTGTATAGCTAGTTATTAATCATTTGCTAATAGGTTATAGGGGCGTTGGTTAGTCCTTCCTATATAACTAGAGTCTTATAGAGACTATAGTAGATATAGAACGCTATTTTCTATTCCTTGCTTTCCTTTATTCTTATTATATAGTATACTCTCTATATATTAAGACTTGTAAAGTATTTAGTTCTTTAGAGTCTGTTATATAACTCGTTGATTAGTAGTAGTATATATCTATCCTTAATAGTAATATCGTTTAGCTATCTATAGTCTATATATAGCTATAGGTTACTATTCTTTTTTGGTATAAACAGGACTAGACTTACTACTAATAATATAGATAGTTGTATAAATCCTTTTACTAGGTTCTTATTAATGAATTTCTTAAGAACCCCTAACTCCTTTTCTGATATCTAGTATAATAGTCTAAAAGGAGGTATCTTTCCAGGCTTAATAGGTATCTTGTAATCCTATAGCTAGTGCTTTAGAAGTGCCTTGTTTATAGGCGCTTCTTAGAATAGTAGCTTGTATTCCTTATATACTACTAGACTACACAATAGATACCTATAGGTAACCTATTAAGGATAACTACCTACCTACTAGGTACCTAACCTAACTGGGTAGATAGTATAAAATATAACTATCTACCTAGTAGGTACCTATAGGTACCCATTATTTCAGACATATAACTATACATAATTTAATATAGTAATCTTTATACTACTTTTATTTAAGCTCTTTAATTAAAGGCTATATATATAAATTTAGCCTTAATAATTAATATCAAAATTATATAATTATTCTAGTCTATATAATATATACCTTAAGCATATATAGGGATATGTCTATAACTAGTATTACTATAAAGATTACTATATATATATATATATATTATATAGCAATACTATAACCTAATATAAAACCAACCCTACAAACACTACAACTATAGCAGATTGGTACAACCCTAAACACTAATACACTCAGTTTAAGGCCAAGAATACCTCCAAGCCCAAGAAGCTATACCGCTACTATAAGGAGTAATAGGTTAAGATCAGGAAAGCCAAGTATAAAGAGAACCTTATAAAGAGGCAATATATCACTATATATATATTTAATTAATAATTGTAATAATTCATCTCTTATTATATTAAGTAATCTTATAGTAATCTTTATAGTAATACTAGTTATAGCTATATCTCTATATATACTTAAGGTATATATTATATAGACTAGAATAATTATACAATTTTGATATTATTATTATTATTATTAATACTCTGTTTAGCTATCTAGCTACAGAACCTCTACTAGAAATATCATAAGGTAAACCGTGCCCCTTAGGGCTGGACGAAACCCTTATGCATTGGTCCCTATACGCACGAAGCGTCTTCGCCTGGTCCTCGCTGCTACTTAGCCGGTCTCACCGCCGACTATGTGATACCACCTGGAGCCTCTATAGCCCCCCTTTCTTCCTCCTCCTCCTCCTGGTCCTGGATTGCTGCATACCTGCAGGCTCGCCGGAACTCAGGGAGGCGGCCGGTAGCTAGCAGCCACCTTACCACCGTCCCTGCACAGGCTGGGTCTGCCGTTGCTGCTGTGAAGTCGCGGGTGGTTCGAAGGGGGTGCGGTAGGAGGGCCCTCTGGAGCTCCTCTCTCTCTTGTTGTAGTTC
>KN832892.1:0-153033 GCA_000827325.1 Oidiodendron maius Zn
GCCTCCTTAACCGTTTTTGCCAGTGTCTCGATGGTGGTTCGCAGGTTGTTCAACTCTGTCGCGGTGCTGGCTCCTAGCGTGTTTTGACGCGTCGCGAGGACCTCCCTCAGCATTACAATAAAGCCCTCCTCTTTACCTGGTATCACATAGTCTTTGAATGGTCGCAAGAGATCCTCGTGATTACCCTCCAGCCCCCCCTTCTCCCTCATCGCCGCTGCTTCGCTGGGTCTGCGCATGCATACTTGCGCCTGCCAGTGGGTGGTGCACGCTTTGCTCAAGACCAGCGTATCCGTCGTCGACCACCATTGGAGCCGCCATAACGCCGGAGGGACGCAGGTGACTCGAAGGGTAGTAGAACCAGGGTCGCTAGTTCCAGATTTCGTAGTTATTTAATTTTATATTGAGGTTTAAGGTTGAATGTAGGGTATAAATTAAAATCGCGAAAAATTCATAGGACTCTATAACTCTAAAGAATATAATTAATATATTATAATAATCTTCCTATATTAAAACCTAAATTAATTAGTATTAGAGAAGCTCTCTAATATAAATTCTTGATATAGTTAACTAGTTTACTAAAGGTTTAATAGCAATTATATATAAGGTAGCTCTATTATAATCATAGATTACTAAACTAGAAGAGGTAAATAAAAGGCTTAGTAAGTACTATAAAGCTAAAAAAACTAGGCTATAAAAAGGAGGATTACTCTCTATATAGAAGGCAGAGGATCTAGTAGCTTAAACTAATATAGATAGTCGATAAAGTAATAAAATAGACAGTAGTAGTAGTTAGGATCAAGGGGTATAATTATATATTCAGTACTATAGTACCTGTAGTAAGACTAGGTATAATATATATACCTATTAAATAATAGTAGAGACCTCTAAAAAAGAAGACTTATATAGTAGTAATTAATTTTAAGGTATTATAGTTGAATAATAATTAATTCTATAATAGATCTTAGGAAAAGTAGTCGACTTGCTTGTTTGGTCGACTTGCTATATATATATATTATATCAATTGGTAGGATAAATCCGAGCTTTATTTCTACTATAATAAGGAGGAGTATATTAAGCGGCCCCCTTGTCCTCCTAAGCCTTATATAAGGAAGTATATTAAAAGGCTATAACTACAAAGCATAAGCAATGAGAGCAATATAGGGGAAGCAGGGCGAGAGCAAGGACCTAGGTGTTCAGATTGACTAGAGTTATTCTGTTTCCTACAGCAGTTACTGTACCTCTTTATATATACTCTATAGCATCTATTATATGATCAGTTCTCTCATATAATATTGGGAACACTATAGGTGTAGCTTTACCCATCAGGTAAAGCAATGCATTAATAAGGGTTCAAATGAAGGGTTGTATTGAGTCTAAGTAAGTCAAGAAGTCTAGAGTTCGAAGGTCTGATATCGACCAAAGTGCGTCAGCTGATCCAGGCGAATGGGATCACTTTGATCCAGCTGAACTGGCTAATATCTCGACAATAGGCATACTATTGCTTCAGAAGACAATATATCAGAAGATGATATATCTCCTGAAGAATGTGACACAGCGTCTTTAGTCACGTGCTGTATCCAACATTGGCTGTACCGAAATATTCTCAACAGATCTGTCAAGATGAATGGAGGAAGATTACAATGGAAGAGGTCCGTGTATATATTAAAGAGATGCCTGATCGATATAAAAGACTAATAAAAACAGGTGGTGCAGCCATAAAAAGTAATCTATAGTAATGTATAATAGTAAATATACCATTAGAGGGGACCACTTTGGATATTCGCTTATTTTTCAGTGTTGCATGAATTCGTGCACCCCCTGGTGAAAGGCAACAAAGGCCTAACGTAGCCCTTGGATTAAAGATCTTAGATAATGGACAAGGTTCGAGATCCCAGCACAGCTAAAATCAATAGCCACAGGTCTTGACACTGGCTGAGACTTCGCTAAAGGCAAATCTGAAGACACTTTTCATTAAGCCCGGTCTGTGCAGGAGCACCACCTCCCCCATCCCCGCTAAGGCACAAAGAACTAATGAATGCGACCAACCGTCCCCGTGTACACACGAGAAAGCTGGAACTTCGTTGATTTGAAACTCCGAGTGCATATTAGTGAGTACATGGCCAGTCAGCTTCCGGTTCGTAATTGTCCGGGTTCAGTATCTCGTGATGTTCGTCTCTAAAGCACATTTTGTTCCACAGTAGCCGCATTGCTTCCCAAGAATAACCCACACCTCCAGTCCCTTGGCAGCGCAGCCCGCACACCTTATCCCCACCATCTACTGAAGAGTCAGTGTACACAGATATTGTATTTTAAGGACTCGGGCAACCTCCTACTGGGAAGAGAGTCACAACAGGCAGGTGCACGTCTGCCACTACAGGCTGGTAACAGACACCAACCTCTCGAATGTGTTCAAGTTCTGCACCTCTAGAGAGTGAACAAGATGACTTGGCATCGTGGTTGCAGTATAAACTTTGGTTGGAACGGACAACCTGCTTTATGAGACACGATTCTAAATCCCATAGATAGGAATACTTTGGAACGAATCAAGATTTATCATTAGAGGACTAACTTGGTCGGCCTTATATGTATTCGTAGAGAGGAACTACATGAAGTAGAGCATCTCTAAATTGAGGAATAATCAGCTGCAATTCCCAAGGATACTATACAGTGGCTGGCTTGTCATTTTGTGTCCTACACCACCGTACTGAGAAACAGCAGGGAGCGATCAGCTATGTCGGAACGTGGACGACGCTGGAGCTTTTTAACCAGCGGACTGCTGGGAGAGGCCTCTATAATTGGTTCGTCGGCCTATGAATCCAAAACCCACCACTTTGAAATTGCTAAGTCTATCGTCCAGGTCTCTGCTCTTTGGCTCGGCAATTTCTATGGGAGGCATTGCAATATGGTGCACGCACTACATTGGCAACCGAGCCATTGTCCTCGCGAGAGGGCAAGAAGAGCTGCAGATCGCATACGGCTCTGGGTTTACGGTGCTGTCATTCTTTATCCCCATTATAGTCCTCTTGGCTGCTTTCACAGCTGTGGGATCTGGCGACCGGGTGAGCTTTTTTCGCGTCTCAGTCGGCGGAACGCTGGCCGGCTCTGCCATATGTGGGATGCATTATCTTGGCCAGGCGGGAATTTGGAATTACGCACCCGTGTAAGATATTAGAAACATTATTGGGTCTGCGGTTGTCGCTGTGGTTGCCAGTGTTGTCGCACTCTTGGTATTCTTTGTCCTCCGCGCGACATGGACGAACTCGTGGTGGAAGCGGGCACTGTGTGCCATTATCCTCGCCGGTGCGGTATCCGGCATGCATTGGTTGGCATCGGTGGGCACCGAATATCGTCTGAAGCGGGCACTTTCATCTGCTCCTTCTAGTAATATCTCGAGAAACGCGACCGTTATTGTGGTCATTGTCCTGGTAGGCGATCGCACTCTTACATGTTTTTCCATGGATGTCCAAGCTGACACAAATTAGACGATTGGAGCTTGCCTGGTCCTTCTCGTGTTCACGATGTTGGCTCAGAGAAGAAAATTCTTGTCTGCAAACCGAGGCCAGCATGTAGTGCTGGCTAGCGCTGTTTTTGACAAGAACGGCAGGATCATGGTTACTCCTGAAGGTCTACTTCCGAACAGGAAAGTTACTTCCGCGTATGTTGCAAGGGTACATACTGCCAAGCAACATATCTTGCGTCTCAAATACTGAAATCAAACAGTCACTAGATGGTATATTTGGAACTTCGCACTCTGTATTTCACTAGGTATTCAGAGCAACCCGAAACTGGAGCAGCGTGTCAAGCCTAATTCCAGCGATGCGCACCCATCTCGGCCAGAAATCAATAATGCAGTGGTCCAGACTAGAAATCCTGTCGGATATTCACACAAAAGTTGCTGGAGGAAATTCTGAAGATATCTACTCTCTAGTCTTCCGCGAGCTGTTTTGCGTTGCCGCTGCGGACATTTCAGAAGCCTTGGGCAAACCGTTGGAAAAAGTCGGCATCCTCTTTGACCAGATCTTGAATACTGGTCAACCAACTTCCGCCCATAAACGTCCAATGCATCTTGAAGGCGGAACGGGCGTTGTGCGTGCAGATGGACGAGGTTTGCTCCTGTTCGTCGTTCGCGTTGTGGACAAGAAGATTGCGGAGCAGCTATCCGCTGGGGATATCGATTCACCGAAACGCAGAATGTTGCCCAAACTATCGCCGGACGCATGCAGATCAACAGTAAACACTTTAAGGCGCGCTTGAATAATATGTATGAATATACAACCGAATCGAAGCTTCCGAGTCCCGGCATCCACCTGGCTTGTTTTGCCATCCGTGCCACTGTTGGTGGCGGGTTCGATGTTCTCGTTTCCAAAGAGGCCAGAAGCCAGCTACCCACCGTGAAACTTCCTTTTGATAGTCTCAATAAGCGGAAGATAGACTACCTGTCTAAGATGGATGGCCTCACCGTTTCCGCGTGTTCAAAATTCCTGGCCATGAAATCTGCCAATCACACGGCCTCAAAAGAGGAACAGAACTTTGCAGCGCAGTTCCTGGAAGGGCTCAATACACTCGGAGACGAAATGAGCCATCCGCTTTTCTCTGATGCTCTGCTCATCGCTCGTCCGGTTTCCATGCCATGTCGACGCGCCGATCTAGCGACGAACCGCGCCAAGCGACGATGACAGCATTCCGTCTCATGCTGCCAATCCAATCTCGGGCAGTTGGCGAGCACTTCGAGTTTAGTCCTTTGGGTTTCTTTAGGCTACAACAGTACGAGTACAGAAATGGTTCTCACGAGGCACTCTTCTCTAGAGCGATATATAGGGAGTTTTGGCCACTTTTGATGAAAGACAATGCGAGCATACACACAGCACAGAGGAGCATGAAGAGTCCAACGTTCCTAGGAAGGGCGGTAGATGGGCTAAAATCCAAACGCCTGAGAGAGGGGCACATGTCGTTCGATGTCCCCATTCCGACCACAAGAAATAACTCGGATTCGAGCTCTGAAAGGAAGCTCGTTGACGCGCAAGGGTTCGGGGGGATCATGGTCAGCCAAGAAGTCAGTGTCGACATTACTGATTCCGGATATGGAGAAGCTGGGGCAGAGAGCAATGAAGACCTGAATGGGGTAGAAATACTGGAGTTAAGCTACACGGAAATTGAGAGCCGAGATCTGAATGTGTCCTTGACCAAGACGCATGAGGTAAGTAAACGCGTTATAGCATTCCGTCGCTTTGTCTTGATGTGACGATGCACAATGGCGGCTAAGCATTAGTAGTTCTGTATAGTAAAATCACCGCTGATTGTAGGAAACTTCCATACTGAAACATGCCAACAATAAGTTCCTATTTAACTACAATCGGACTTTAATGGTCCAAGGGTTACCCTAGCCTAGGAGACTGCCTCTCCTCCCATGAGCTTTTGCTCAGCATCTACCAAAGCACTCACCATAAACATTAGCCCATGCTCCCCCTTGAGACATGAGGCCTTACCTCAGGCACCGTCGAGTAGTCTAGGCTGCTGACAAGGGGCGTTTCCTAGCCGGCATTTTCTATGAGCGCACTTTATATCCGCGCTATTATATCCACCATTTACATCCGCACTTTACACCCACGCCCCTAATATCCGGTTTTTATTCTGCCGAGGGTCTCCCTCTCATACAAGTAAAATGACCAGGGACAGTCAAAAACGGCAAAGTCTGAGTATTATTTCTCGGGCCAGATTAAACTCTTATAACTGTCTCCACATTTGTTGGAGTTGTTCTGAGACCCCTATATCCACGAATACCACGCTTATCTTATTAAACCTAATATAGACATTTGTCTTGCAATGGCTAGCGGCCATTGAGTAAGTAGTCCTATCCCATTTAGATACACCGCACTAAATTCAAATGGATCTGTGAAAAAATCGTTCTTGCTCTTTATTGACGCCTGACTGTATGAGAATCTGGTACGAGACGGTGTATTTATTTGTCTTCTGCCTTTAACTCTTTAAGCCGGTCGGCTCAGCGAGAAGCAGTCAAACGTATGGCATGACAAGTAAACGAGCTTTGAGGGATTTCTATTTAATAATCCTTCCCAACATCTTCTGCTACTATTTTCTTCGCTGTCTCGTTCAACTTATGGATTACAGCCGTCATATCGTCAAGTTGTAGCTTCGGACTGATGGCACAGATACGGAGCGCTACATGCCCGCGGATCTTTGTTGTGAGGATTCCGCAGGAATTTGACGAGACGAGACGTTTTGAGACTCTTTGATTGATACTGTCAAGGTCACTCTCTTCAGTCTCATCCGGCACGAAACGGAATGTGACAATTGCCATCTTTGCCGGCGATAGTATCTGCCAGTGGGGGAGTTTTCTTAGCTCCTCCTCTGCGCGGCCCGCAAGCAGGAACCCGTGATCAATCATTTCACCAACAGCGCTCTCCCCCAGGGTCCTCAAAGTAAACCATAACTTCATGGCGCGAGCCGGTCGAGTCAGCTCGATTCCATAGTTCCAGAAGTTCGGCGCGTCTTCTCCCTCTACGGCGTCGCGAATGTATTCCGCATCGTTGGCAAAAGTCTCCAGAAGCAGTTTCTTCTCCTTGACTAGGAAAAGACCGCAGCCGTAGGTTTGGAATAGCCACTTGTGCGCATCCCATGATATGCTATCGGCACGCCCAAGACCGCTTACAGCTTCGCGATGAGAGGTTGACAAAACCGCAGAGGCGCCATATGCACCATCAACATGCATCCATAGATGATGTTCGGCACACAGATCAGCAATGGGATGTAGAGGATCAATGCTCCCTGTGTTTGTGGTCCCGCAGCTTGCAACGACAATAAATGGTGTTAGGCCAAGGCTCGTATCCTCGCAGACCATATCCGCTAGCTTTTGAACGTCCATTTGGAACAACTGGTCTGTCGGGACCTTGCGCAGCTGATGATTCGCCAGGCCTAAGACTCTCAGACCCTTCATGACCGATGAATGGGTCTGGTCCGAAACGTATGCAACGGCCGTCGCCCGCTGTTCGAAGTTTAGTATCTGATCTCTTGCAAGCATCATTGCAGTGAGATTGGCCATAGACCCTCCAGACACAAATGCGCCACCGGCTGATGATGGCATGCCCGCCTTCGAGGCCAGCCAGACAATCAGCGATCGTTCGATGATGCTAGGCCCTGAACTTTGAAACCAACTCCCAGCATGGGTGTTGTACGCCGAGTTAAGAACCTCTCCGACCCATGAGATCGGTGACACAGGTGAGGGAATAAAACCGAAAAATCGCGGGTGGTCCATCCGAAGTCGGTAGTCATAGATATGTTTGGCTTCTTCAATCACGCTCTCCAGAGATCGGGGGGCGCCAGGAACGGCGTATTGGTCGAAGAGGCTGGTTTCCTCCGAGGATGCAATATTAACAATAGCATCGCTGGCGATGTCTTGGTTGAGTTGCAAGTGTTCCTGGACAATTGCCTGGATTGCCTGGGAGATCCCGGCATCCGGGTGCTCTTTGCTTCCTGGGGCGAAATGTTGGCTCGGCTCTCAATGGATTTGCAATGGCACATACCTTGACTATTATGTTCCGCCATCCTGAGTGGAATTCAATCAACACGTTTAAGCCCTTTTTCAACCTTCTGGCACCGGAGGGGGCGAGGGGATGACATGAATCCTCTCGCAGGCACACAAGAAGTAAATCATCGGCCTGCTTATCGTCGGGCGGCTTACCATGGCCTTTAAGCCTATACATGATGCAATTATTAAGTTACTATTATTATTACAACAAGTCTACATTGAGTGAGCAAGTGCGGGCGGTGTAGAGCGTGCGGGCAGTATAGAGCGTGCGGGCGGTGTAGGGCGTGCGGGCAGTGTAGAGCGTGCAGGCGGGTGCGGGGAACATGTGAAGTAGTATTTCTGTATGTGGCAGTCGACAATATCTGTTGGCATGAAGATCTACGCTATTAGAGAGCTTTCCTATTGGCTCAGTGATCTCTGCGAGCGACGGTGCTCCCAGAAGAGTCACTTGATGCAGCCAGGACTCGCGCGGATCTGATGTGACACTGGAGTTTGCCGCTGACTTGACTTCGACCTCTATATGTAGCTGGCTTCATGTCAGTACGTTTCAGGGTAAGTATGAGTTCAGTCTTCTCCATTTCGCGCATTAACAATAATCAGCCCCCAATTTCTGCAAATTCGACATTCTAGATTGCTGGAGTCTTTTAATGCGGGGCTGAATGCGCAAAGGTATGCGCTAGATGGTAAGTATCTTCAATAATCTGAACTGCAAAGTCTCCAATTCGGGCGGGTCCTGGACAGATCGTTTCAAAACTGCCAGATGAATTGAAGACGATGTTTACCGTGGATTTTGCATGGAGATGGAAATATATACAGCACTCAAGAGGTAAATTTGCTGTGCAACCTATTGTTTTCTCCCTCAGACCATATTCAACATGTCTTTCACAGTTACCTTGCTTGCCGTTGTGGCATTCGTGTATCTTGCAATCAAGCAGATGAGTGGAACAGATCTTCCAAAGATCAAGGGCGTGCCCGAAATTCCTGGAGTGCCCATCTTCGGCAGTCTTATTCAGTTGGGGAAAAGTCATGCTCGAAGCTGCCGGAAATTGGCTGCAAAATATGGCCCTATTTTTCAAATCAGGCTGGGAAACAGGGTTAGTCCTCGCGGATACATGCCCTCAAACCATGCAGTTGCTAACGCGGATGACAGCGCTTTATCTACGTCAACGGATTTGAGGCTGTCAAAGATCTCTGGGTTGGCCAAAGCCATGCTCTTATTTCTCGTCCCACGACCTGGACGTGGAGCTCGGTGGTCTCGACAACGCAGGGCACTACATTGGCAACCTCGCCCTGGTCTGAGAGCATAAAGCGTGTCCGAAAAGCTGCTGCCACGGCCCTTAACAAGAAATCCATTGACACCTACCTCCCGTCCGTTGATCTGGAAGCCACCATTGCCATCAAGGAACTGCTTGAGGGCGCCAAGTCCGGTGATATTGACCCCATTAACTACTTCCAAAGACTGTCCCTCAACATGAGTCTCCGAGTCAACTATGGCTTCCGTTTGAAGGGTGATATACAGGACCAGAAAATCCGCGAAGTCATCGATGTGGAGAGAGAGATGGGCGTGCTTCGTGGCATTGCCAACAACTGGCAAGACTATATTCCCATCATGCGCCTCTGGCCTGGATACCGCTCTCATGCAAAAAGCCTTCGTGAAAGACGGGACGCGTATCTCATGGAATTTCACGACGAATTGCTTCGCCGCATCGACGCCGGAACAGATATGCCTTGCATCACCGGCACTGTGATCAAGTCTCCAGAGGCAAAATTGAGCCCAGGTATGTAGTGTGCGAAATTCGGCTGGACTGTATGCTGACACAGCTTCTAGCCGAGCTCAAGACCATTAGCATGACTATGGTCGCCGCCGGTCTCGATACAATCCCATCCAACATCAACATGACAATCGCATACCTCTCATCTCCTCATGGCCAAGAGATCCAGAAGAGAGCCTATGACGAGTTGATCAAGACTTACCCGAACGGCGATGCCTGGCACGCATGCACCCAGAATGAGACCTGCGAGTATGTGGCCGCTCTGGTCAAGGAATCACTCCGATACTTCAGCACGTTCAATATGTGCATTTATCGTCAGCTGGTCCACGATATTGAGTACAAAGGTGTCAAGTATCCCGAGGGAACACCATTCGTCATGAACGCATACGCCGCGAATCATGATGGTTCACACTTCAAGGAACCGGATGTTTACAACCCGGAGCGTTACATCGGCGTCCCTAGTGCCGGCCTTCAGCAAATGACTTACGGAGCAGGATCTCGCATGTGTGCTGGCGCTCAACTTGCCAACCAAGAGCTTTATACCGTCTTCACCCGTATGATCTTGGCTTTTCAGATTCGAGAAGCCAGCGATGTCACGAAGCGTCCTGAGCTCGACCCGATCGATTGCAACTACCTTCTGACGGGCATGGTGACTCAACCATGGCCATTTGAAGTCAAACTGGTGCCACGCGATGAGAAGCAGTTGAACAAATGGATCGTCGAGTCAAAAGAGAGGACTGTAGCTTTTGATCTTTGAGAGACTTTCAAATCTATCGTTATGGAATAGATACTTGCTAAAAGAATATAGTAGTCCCGGTAGTCTGCAGTCGTTCGTTCTTGCAGGAAGTTTACTGCATAAACAGGATAATCTAAGAGTAGAGTCGAAATAAAAGAGTCTTTATTAAGCATGGTGGTATCTAGTAGGCTAACGACATCTTTTTTCTCACTATATATAGTCTATAAGGCGTGCAATATTAGGGCTATAAAACTCACCATATCGTCGCTGCATCAGAAAAAAATTTCTTTCTGGTTATCCGATCCCTTGACATCTCTCACAAGCAGAAACAATACAGAGCCTTGTTTTCTGGATATCGGCGTTAACTGTGGTTGTGGCGACCACGTACTCGCATGCCAGCCATGATTCTGATGATTCTAGTCTCGTCGTAAACGCTATCTCTCAAATCGTTCGCCCATGCATACAACCGCACCTGGCTGGGCAGGCCTACAAAGCTGGGAATGATGTTTTCGGGTCCTCGTAGACACAAAATCTTCCGGAGGTGCTCTTACTCTTTTTAGCTAGTGGGATGCACCAAATAGTTTAAGTAATAAGAATATTATTATTGTTGAACGGAGGTTAGGGCAATGCACAGGTCGTAGTCGGATATCAAGGCGAAACTCAGTTATATTGACTATTGAGTGATGCAGAGACAACTAAGGTAAGAAGAGATTCAGGAGAACTAGAGCCTTTTATGCTTAATACTATATACTTAATTGAGTCACCAAATAGGCTCCTACCTAGGACCATATAGGTACTGGTAGGCAGCCTAATAGGCAGATATATTGTATATGTAAATGTACCTGAAGCCCTAATATAGTCAATATATAATAGACTTTATACTTCTATATTAATAAGATACTATTAATAATAGAAGAGAAGTAATCTTCTCTAGATATCCTAATATATATAATATTATATAGCTATTATTCATGATTTTGTTAGATTTTAAGACTAGTAGGTTTTATTCAACAACTAGTATATTACTGTCTTATATCCTAAATGTGATATTAGTATCTCCTCATGTAAGTAGCTAGCCCTCTTTGAGCTAATCATCTATCACTTTTACAGACTGTCCAAGTGACTGTGACTAGAAGACTTTGTAGAGGAGTATCTGTCAGTCATTAGAGTTCAGGCGAGTTGGCGTCAAGGTGAACAGCGGTAGGAGACAGGATGCAAATTGATCGGTGGGGGCTGTAGTACTAAATTACATGTCGTCACAGGCTTCTTTGCTATATATTATGATGTTACCACAGAGTTTACGACAAGTTTGAAACTATGATATTCGATAAATTCGTGGCTCCGCTGTATTAATAAAAGAGTAGAGCAAATCTAAAGATATATTTGAGCATCGGAAGGAAAAATACAGCGCTTTCAATTGGCCCCGTTAAGAAGACTATCCACCACAGTAGCAATGGCCACAAGCTTTTCATCCTCCTGACGCTGTCCAATAAGTTGTAACGTCGTTGGGGCGTCCCTGTAAAATTCTGGACCAGTGTCTTTTGACCATAGTCAGCTCTCAATAGCCAAAAAAAAGACGTCTACTTACATAAATAATAAACCTTCTTGTCTTTCTCTCCATATAGGGCACTATCATCCTGAACATCAATATCCTTAACTTTTCCAACGGGGATAATGACAGCAGGGCAGTCAAAGAGGTTGAAAAGAGAAGTATAAGTGATAACAGTCCAATCATCAAAAGGAGTGGCCGTGTGTGGGGCAGGTAAAGAGAGAATTGCATCCAGGCCATATTGCTTCCAGACACTGGTGAACTTTTCACAAGCCAATGTTCTATCATGATTTATGTGAAAATATTCTTTAAGCGTTTTTCCTGGTGAAGTGGTGAGACCTGTTCTGACTACTGACTCCACAAGCGGCTCATTCGTGGAATGGAGTAATTCATTCAGGTGCTATAATGTCAGAGCTTATTGATATGGTAAATGGAGAAAACGTACTGCAGATCCATCCAGAGAAAACATTTGCCAAATGAGCTTCATGTTAGCTAGCACATCGGGAAGTTGAAGGGGTATAATTTCGTGTCCAGCGGCTTTCAATTTCTGCACGCTTTCTCTCAATGCTCGACGAAGTGGTGGCGTTGGCGTATAAAGCGTATCATCTTCGACAACTCCAATTCGTAACTTCTCGGAGGTTGATTTTATCCCAAGCCAGGGTATTTTAGTAACTGAGCAATCAAACAGGCCAGGGTTTGCCTTCATTATAACTTCCATGAAGAAGTGACACGAGCGCATAGAAGTGGCCATCGGGCCAGCAGAAGGGTTAATGCCCACAATGCCATCTGGCGCGTCACTCTGCTGTCCGCCATACGGAACTATATTTGATGTGGGTTTGAACCCATATATGCCATTACAGGAGCTGGGGATCCTGATGCTACCCGCAATATCAGTACCAACTCCCAGAATACTTCCCCTTAGAGCAATCAGAGCACCTTCACCGCCAGTTGATCCACCCGCAGTGAGTTTGGTGTTATTTGGATTGAGTGTTCTGCCAAAAATGTTGTTGTCCGAGTCCGCTGTCATCATTGTCTGAGGAACATTCGTCTTGCAGTAGAGAATCGCACCCAACCGCTTGAGTAAGGCTACTAGTGCTGAATCATTCTCTGCAGGTTTGTTCACAAAGCATACAAGACCAATGGTTGCATCTTTCCCAGCCAGCTTGAAACTGTCTTTGAGCGAGATTGGAAGGCCATGCAGTGGCCGCAGTGGTCTGGTGGGGTTTGACATGCGTTCTTTGTCCAATATTCTTGCCGTTTCAATTGCCTCTTCGAAGAATATTTCTGTGAGGCAGTTGGTCTAACTTGTCATTAGTATATCGCGCCGGGTTAATGTTTTCCACTCACAAGTTGTTGTGCAATTGCTGCACGTTTGCAGAAGGCCGTTGTCACCTCCTCTGCTGTGAAAGTAGCATCTCTTATAGCGGCAACAATACCCACAGCATCATACTCGGATGTTATGTGTAATTCTTTTTTAGTTAACAGGCCACAGGTATTGGGGATGCTCAGCAAATTGCTTTCTTGAGAATATCCGGTTTGAGAAAGGAGCCACGGTTCTGGGATGGAGAGATTCCTGAAATTGCGTTTCTCTGCACAAATTTGTCGCCAGTTCTGGGAAACGGTCATGATGCTAGTCTGATATTGAGCCGTGTTTAGAGGATCGAAATATAACTATCTAAAGGATAAAGGAGGTTCTCCTGGTATAGTAGTCGGTCAAAGCTAGAGAGTCCTTAGTCGAGGAGAAGATACGAATAATAACCCCATCTGCGAAATAAATATGCAGGAGGATATTGACGCCTTGCACGTGCCCTCACTCTAGCCCAGCGATAGCGGCGCCCCTAGGACGATTGAATGACACGGGCTGAGCTCCGTAATCATTCATAGGAATGGGTCTCGGGCTTCATTATTGTAGCATATAAGGGTGAATGGGAATGGCGTGGCGGCAGTCCATAAGAAGCAAGTCTCTTCGGCCTTGTCAGCCATACCAGCATGAAATCCTAGTTGTCAAGTCTCCACCGAAACCAGCTACCCCGCACTGTCCCATTCTCCTGGTAAGAGCTCTGAAGGTCTAAATCAATCATTAATATGAAACAGATAATCAAGGGAAGCGCATGCCACAGCCCATACTCCATACGGCTGCAGCCAGCTATTGGGGGAGGGGGAGGGATTGGTTAGCTAAATTAGGCTTAGGCTGGCGGCAAGCCAATTTGGGATAAGCGCCGTCCCCATATCCTATCTTCTGGAGCTATTCCGTAACCTCGTCCTCAGCAAATCCAAATGCTAGCATGGAATATGGAATGGCCTCTTTGCCCCAGGTAGGCCTGCCGCTGCGCTACCTAGGGAGGGGGCTGCACAATTCGACACGCTCCTACATATGCGGTTTCATTTTGCTCCCTTCATTTTTCGGCAGATTCCGCTCCTCGATTTAACACAGGCAACCATAATTATTCGGCCCCTTCCCCAAAACTAGATATGAACCCTTTCTTCCCATCATACATGCTCTTGCTTTCGTGACTATCTCCTACCCTTATTTCCAATTTCTTGGAGGCGGGCGACACGGCATATCCTCCAGAATGGCGGAAATCAACGAAGAACTCGTGCCCGGCACTGTGTACATCCTCAATGAGCATGATAGCATTGGTCGTAGTTATAGCAGGACGGATATCATATTGCGACCAACCCCATCAAATGATCCCGAGGATTCTTTGGCAAGTAATATGAGAACGTGACCTGTTAACCCTTCACGTTTCTAATTCCTCCATAGCGGTGGCCAATGTGGCGCAAATTATATCTTCTTTCGATGATAGTGTATGAGACTTAATCTTTACATATGCCTCTCAATACATGATTAATCGTCGTAGCTTTTATTCCACCATCATGGGAGCTGTCACCAATTGGGATGGAGTCATTTATGCCAACGTTATCGCCGAATACAACACCTCCGTCAACCTGCTTAACGTAGGGCAGGCTCTCCTAATTTTGATGCTTGGTGTGGCCAATATAGTTTTTACACCTCTGTCAGACAGTAAGCAAGCATTCCTATGAATGTGACCTTCGCCTTACTCGAACAGAACTGGGGAGAAGATTCGTTTATCTTTCGTCCTTACTGATTGTTGCCGCATCTCACCTCGTTCTTGCGCTGGGCAAAAATATCGGTTCTTATATCGTTGGCCATGCTTTGATGGGAATTGGTGCAGCCCCATTTGAAGCCCTTCCAGCTATTTCTGTAAGTGTTTATTGCCCTTATCGCTTGCAAAAGGTTCTGATAATCGCTGCAGATCTCAGACGTTTTCTTCGCCCATGAACGTGGCACGATGCTGGGTGGTTATGTTTTCGGTCTAGCTTTCGGCTCCTTCATCGGTCCCATCTGTGCCGGCTACATGGCTGTGAATCAAGGATCCTGGAGATGGGTATACTGGTGGGGGTTAATCCTTACTGCTGCACTCGGACTTGTCATGTTTTGTACGATGGAAGAGTCTCGATTTGAAAGACCTGATGATCTCTCTGAAACTACTGGAATTGCTTCAACCGTTACTGCGGACCTCAAGGTCAAACAAGCCAAAGGGGATCAGAAGAAGTCTCTTGGAAGCTTTCAGGCTTCTGATGAAGAAGTTGGGGAGATCTTCCCCGTATCTCGGTTCCGATTCTTTGCTCCTCTCTGGAAGACGTTTCCTGGTAGTAGAAGCGAGTTCGTGAGAAGAGTTTGGCGTCCACTAATTGTTTCTGCCTTTCCACCTGTTCTTTGGGTGAGTTTAGATCTCTTTCAGAGCAACCTATTTCATTCTAACACGCATAGTGTGGCATAAACTATGGCACCTGCGTTTCGTGGCTCGCGGTCCTCGGGACAACGGTCAGCGAAATCTTTAGCATCCCACCATACAATATGCAACCCAACGCAATCGGTCTGTTGTTCATATCGCCTATGATTGGTTCTCTCATGGGGTAAATGATCTTATTATAACTCTGCTTTGTAATTATTAATCTGACTTCTATCACAGAGCATACTTCGCTGGACCCCTCAACGATAAACTCTCCCTCTACATAGCCCACCGTAATAATGGTTTCCGCGAACCTGAATTCCGACTCTGGGCCTTCATCCCATCTGCGCTTATCATGCCTGCCGGTCTCATTATATACGGTGTCTGCGCTGCAGAGGGCCTTCCCTGGATCTCATCCGTAGTCGGCATGGGGATGGTTGGTTTCGGCCTATCTGTTGGTGCCTATCTGTTGGTGGTGGCGTTACAATGGCATATATCCTCGACTGCTACAAGGACGTCGCTGGCGAGGTTGTGACGACAATTATTTTGATACGAAATATTATTGGATTTGGGATTACATTCGGCATTCAACCTTGGATTGATGGGATGGGGTTGAGAAATACGTTCATTACTATTGGGATGATGTCGTTAGCCATTACATTGTTTAGCACCTTTTTCATCTGGAAGGGTAAGAGCTTGAGGAGGATGACAGCGGCCAGATACCGTGAATACCGTCATTAGAAGTCTTTCTTTCTTAGGTGTGGCAAGGGCTTTGGTATATAGTTTTGGGATGTATTTTGTGGATTCTCAATAATTAGGCTGCATTGGTATATGCTGTTTCTTCTTCTCTGGGTCAAATAACTACAATAGAGTAGGACCGTCCGTGCTTATAAAAAGACTGTCCGAAGCAAATCGTTTCTTAGTAAAATATCCATTCCCAGCTCGCTCCCGGTCGATGGATCAATTTCCCAACATTTTTTCAAAATCTGAGATGCCTGTGTCGCACTGCCGGAGTCTTTCTTTCTCATACTAGCTTCAAATAGCGCTATGAACATCGCTCGATCAGAGGGAGTAATAGCCGCAGTTCCCAAAATAAGTGACGGCCACGTGAGAATTGGCTGCACCAGATCCTCGTTTGGAAGTTGGGGAAATAGTACTACCGCCGTCTGCATTATTGACTGTGGCAGGGCATCCTGGGCCGCGAGAGAGAGATGCTGTACCTTTTGTAAGAGCAAACTGGATGCTAGAAGGTAGAGCTGGGTTGTGATGGTCATTTGCTCTGGTGGGTGATTTTCAGGTATAGATCCATGGGATTCTGACTGTATTACTGACCCTAAATTATATAAGACAAGCTGGAGATGTGAGGCTTCAGCTATATCAGACCCTTGCAAGGGAATGCGCCGTCTAAGCTGAGAAATACGGAAAACAAGGTCGAAGGCTTCGTGGGACGAACCAATTAGTGCGCTTAATCTCCAGGTTGGCCCAGGCTGGAGTCGTTCGGAGGATTCATATAGAATCCGGAGAAGGTTCTGGACATAGGTATCTGGTAATGGAGCCGATTCTATACCGCTGAAGATGCTAGAAACGACAACACGGTAGATGTAAGCTTCGAGAAGGAGGATTTGATGTACGGTTAACGGGGGGGCCCGAGAGAATGCGGACATAACAAGGGACTGGATTCCATTTATGTGCAGACGTCTTGGCGCAACAACATCACACAATATCTCCTAAAATAATTAACGATTTGCAACATATAGATTAATAGCATATTTCATACCTCAAAGATATGTAGTAGTAAAGCGGCAGATATATTTGATTCTTCCGGGAGTGTCATTAATTCCGTAGCTACGATATTGATAGCTTTGTTGTAGTATTTTAGGGAAGTTTGATAATCATTGGCATTGAGCGTTTCTTTGAAAAGAAGAGCTAATCCACAGGCAGTGAAGGCATTTTTGACAGCTGGGTAGTGAATAGCTAGAGGTAATCCGTGGACTAAAATTGAAAGCTCAGGGTTTATGTAGGTAGGGGTTACCATAGAGTCAAACTTCGTAGTCAAACTCTGAAGTGCTTTCCGCTCGATCGTCTCACTGAATACCGTAAAGAAAGGAGACTCTAAGTTGGCCCGGGGATTTATCATCTGCAGAGCGATCATGGATTGGAATGCATGGGCAGAGGCAGAATGATTCAAGGTCGAGCCCCGTTGATTGGGATATATAGCCATTGGTTCTCCCTCGCCCATCAATGTGAGGTAGCTTGGGAGAGATTCGTTTGAGGTGGCAAGGGTTCCTATTACAAAAGGCGATGAAGGCGACTGTAATGGTAACAGTTCATCCAGAAGCTGTACCATCGATCTTGCCTCCCGCGATGGTGATGGCAATGGGGAGGAGTATTGGGGTCTGGTGCACGTGATATTAAATAGATCGACCTGCCCTTTCGCGCAACCCCCGCAGATGGGCAACTGCTCGTCACACTTTTTCTTTCTCCGCCGACCTGGTCGATGTATTAGCAGACGCCTGATATCGAATGGCATATATATATTCCTTACATTCCAGACATCCCGTCGTAGTCCGATGCTGCTTCTGCTTGACCTCCACCCGCACGAGACCTGCCTTGCAGACTTCGAAATTGGAGAACATACTGAATGATGTCCTGCGTTGAAGCCTATGACCAGGGACAACCCATCCCCAAGCCGGTCATTTCAGCACCTCTGCATACACAAGGCCATGTTGAAACTGGCTTTCTTCATCATCTTGAAGCTGGGGGGATTTCGAAACGCTGAAGGTCTTCTCTTCTTATCTCAGCACAAAAGCGGGGAAGTCGGGTTCCCCTTGTGGGGCCGATCATTTACTGTTTCCGGATATTAGGGTGCGAATATAAGCGAGCTGCGAATGCATGCGAGCCGCGCATTTCCCATCAACACCACTAAATAAAGCTAATATGGCTCCACCACGCAACGCTCAATTGGCTCAAAAAGAGGGTCGAGTTGCCTTAGCTCTGCAAGCACTTAAACGAGGTCAGTTTTCAAGTATATATACTGCTGCAAAGATGTACAATATTCCTGAATCAACACTCCAAGGACGTATCAAAGGCATCAATGCGTGATGTGATTCTATACCTATTAATCAGAAACTTATAACTATAGAGGAATTAACCCTTATTGATTGGATATTATCTATAGATCAACAAGGCCTACTACTTAGAGCTTAATCTATACAACAAATAGTAAATCTACTGCTTTAAGCACGATCCCAAGACAATACAGTTATAGTTAGCTAATACTAGGTTTATAACTTTATACAATACAATAACTCCCTCTAGTCAAAATATAATCGCAAATATAACTACCAGTATACAAAATATAAAGATCCTATTATTATTCAAGACTAGTTTCGACTTATATAGAATACAATTAAGAAATATAGGATTTTGGACAAGGATATTTTTAACTTTAATAAGACTAGATTTCAAATAGGAGTTATTTCAACAGCTAAGGTTATAACTAGGGTAGAGAGGAGTTAAAAGCCTAAATCAGTATAGTCTAGAAATCGAGAATAGGTTATAGTTTATCAGGTGACTAGATAGAGAGTTACAGGGAGGTGACGGAATCGCATGTAGCTCAAATCAAGCACTGTATTACTGGGTTATTTTATATATAAAGGGGCAGGCTCCCCTTTTTTAAGAGGGTAGTATTCAGTCTTCTTCTGATTTTTCGGGGTAAATCTACTTCGTTACTTCGAGCTTCCAGCAACCCACTAGCGAGGCTCCTTCAACTCATCACTACCTTGCTGTATAACCCTTTGCTAGTCGTCCGTCTTACTCTGTACGAAAGCACCCTGATACAGTTATTGACTGTATTGTATTATCTGGATAGGCTTTACTATTATTTCTCTTTTATTTTATTTTAAAGTATTAGATTATTATTTAATTAATAAAGGATTAAAATAAAGAAAGAGAGATTTAAGATTCTATAGTTTAAGTCTTAATATTTAAAGTAATTATAGCTTTTAAAAACATTGAAATTATATTAGAAGTAGAGATATAAGCTAATAATCAAGAGCTAATAGCTTAACTATAAAGGGAATTAGAGGCTAAAAGGGTTGAATTATATACCTTGCAGTTCTTACATTTCTTGCATTGCATTTCTTGCACTTCTTGCATCACATTTCTCGCATTTCTCGCATTTCTCGCACTTCTCTTCTCGCTGTAACAGCATAAACAACTGCACAAATGGGAAACAGTAGAACCTCTATATAAGAATACATTCTTTAAGTGAGTCAATAGGAATACCTCGCTTATTAGAATATCCTTATCTAATCGGTGTCTCGAACTACCAGATTCTGCACCACCTCCTGAATAGTCTCGATTTTAACTACAGCATTTTACCAATACCCCCTCGCATATACCGACTTTACTAAAACCCCCCTCACATATTAATTTATTACTAGAACCCCCCTCCGGCTTATTTCAGGCTCCCTTTGGTGGCATACTAGTCTTGAATTCTTGTTCCCAGCACGATTCAAGCAGTTCCGGGCGAATCGGGTGACGTCATAGCTCAGTTTCGGCCGCCAGTAGGAGCGAGATACTAGCTCGTAGAGCTTGTTCTTTCCGGAGTGTCCTGACTCGACACTGTCGTGAGCTATTTGCAAGGGGAGCGTTCGTAAGTTAGTTGGATTGAGTCCCAGCCCCGAAGTGTCTGGCACGTAAATTCTGTCCCGAAAGTACAACTTGCCGTTTGTAATACCGTGGTCTCGAATTTGCATTTCTTAACCTCTAATTGCAGCCCCGCCACTTCAAGCGATTCGAGTACGAATTAATATTCTCTCGATGTGACAGTAAATCGTCCTAGTAAATAAGGATGTCGTCAATATAGGCTGTACAATAGCGATCGAGGAAAGGCCGTAAGACTTCATTTATTGGGGACTGAAAAGTTGCGGATGCGTTGGAGAGGCCGAAAGGCATCACAAAGCTCTCCAAAAGCCCGTATCTCGTGTTGAACGCGGTCATCCATTCCTGGCCTTCTTTATCCATCCTGTTAAACGACACGGCGTCCAGAAATAATGGCCGGAGACTTAACTTGGCATTGACCAAATGCTGAGGTTGCATTGGCATACTCGGTAAGTTTGCAAGTCCCTGGCCTCGCTCGGATCGGCCCAACTGCCCACAGCATGACGATGACTCCCCAGAACATGTTTCTAATGATGAAAGGGCCTTATAGGCTGCATCTGCCGCATCTATCCCGCTTGTTCGTATTTGTTGTCGACGGTTGATCGGAGTTCAATGACCCTCAATTTGTCGTCAATGACAAAGGTGGCTACTGCAAGTCCAGTGTTTAAGTCTTTCGACAGTGACATTATTTTTGACAGCAAAAACAATTGGACATATGTTTGAAAAAATTTACGCCAGATCTGGTAGGTGTGAGCTTGTCACTATTGATCCACCATTCTCTGCGGCCCCTGGTAGTAGCATAGCAGTCAAAATGACGTGAATATCGCATCACGAGCGATAATCCTTTCGTAAGAGGACTGCTGATACAAACCTGCGAGGTACAGCGTCAGCAGGGCAAGTCAAATAAGGGATAGCTACGACTAGTCACTCAGATGCATGCTGATATGCAGCGCGGTCTACCTGACTGACGCTTTATCTAGGTGGGTAATTCATACTCTTTGCTCAGGGACGTACGCAACGGCGAAGGCACCGGTTACAGTCAGACTTTAATTTTTCTGTAGTAGCCACATGCTGGATAAATGGACGGCTTGCAGACAGGAAAGCAAGGTAAGAAAGGGTCTTAGTGATGCACTGCATTAGTAACTCACTGGCATGCATCTAGTTCCACTGTTTCCTTGCGCTTAAAAACCAAGTGTAATCAGCTTGCTAATGCGGAATAGGTCCATCAGCAGTCCTAAAACACTACTAGTCAATTTTCTCGACGGGGAGCTGGGGCTACTAGGACCAGCCCGTGTCCCAACTAGATATAAAACTCCACTTCTCCGCCCTCGCAATTAGCAAGTCACCAGCAGACTGTCAGGTACAGAAGTCGAGCATCCTTTGATTACCGACTATCATATTTTTCAATTTTCGAGCATTAATTTATTTAAATCTCTCGCAATGGTTCCCAAAGTCGCCATCGTTTTTGTAAGCCATTCAGCTACCTGCACAACAATAACGCAATCAATCCTTACCCGGTGATTTACTTTTATTTTTATAATGGCTAATTCTCGGTGGAGTATTCCTTATATGGACATATTAAGTCCCTCGCGGAGGCAGAAAAGCAGGGCCTGAAGAAGGCTGGCATTGAAGCCGATATCTACCAAGTCGCCGAGACCTTACCTCAGGAAGTCCTCACCATGGTACATGGCTCCCGCTGGGATTGTGAATAACTTGTTAACGTCTCTTATTTAGATGCATGCACCTCCCAAGTCTGACTACCCAGTCGTTGGTGCAAGGATTATGGAAAAATATGACGCATTCCTCTTTGGCATTCCAACGCGGTACGGTAACTTTCCAGCACAATAAAAAACCTTCTAAAACACCACCGGAGCCCAGTGGGCTGCTGGTGCCTTCTGGGGCAAATATGCAGGTATTTTTGTCTCTAGTGGAACACCAGGTGGCGGATAGGAGAGCACTGTCATTGCTTCACTCTCCACTCTCACGCATCATGGCCTGATCTATGTTCCCTTGGGATATGCCAAGAGTTTCGCTCAACTCAGTAATGTTTCCGAGGTTCATGGTGGTTCTCCATGGGGTGCTGGAACCTTTGCTGTAAGTCAATTTGCCTCTACAGTGTTTTGTTCAGTTAGGAGTAACAGCAAACAGGGTGGCGATGGATCTCGATCTCCCTCAGCTCTTGAGCTTGAGCTTGCTACCATACAGGGAGAGAGCTTTGGAAATACAATTTCCAAGGTCAACTTCGCCTGACTATATGGCCCCATTGGTGGGGTGGTGAATGGAGGAGAGGTGGAAACCAGAGGCACTTCAAAAAATGTCAATGACAAAGCTGCTGACAGTGGACATAGTGGGTTTGAGAGTGCAGATAAGGAAGGGCTATGCGGATTGCCATCGAAGTGTGTTGTTTCATAAATGAGCTTGGCAGCTGTGCCTGCAAAATAATTAAAATACTTACGTATGCCTCCATGGTGTTTTAGTTACCATTTCGTCATGAAATGTGAAACATGCGAACTGTGTGACTGGTTGAAATTGGCGTCCGAGCTAGATTTGTTTGCTGTCACGGTCATAGTTACGTTCTTCATGTTCTCGTACCTAACTACTATAGTGGCAATTATCTATTTGCAAAGATAACAATCCTTCTGTAATTCAACAGGAAGGTCAATGCTAGTCAATCTATGAGGCGAAAGCTCGCCATTCCAAATATAGATCAAGATAAAAAGAGCGATTTCGACGAACCTACGTATTGTGACAGCTCTGGCCACAATGCTACAATCGCAGTTACATTTGTATCGCTGTGGATAGTGGAGCCTGTGTTGTCGCGCCGAATCGGAATCTTGGAGGCTCTCGCCTTGCATATAACTGTCGCTTAGCATTCGATAGTGCAAATATCCGTCATCTGTATTTATATTCCTTTCTTCTTTTCGTTCCTCTTTAGCTTAGTATTCTCGTACCGTCCTACAAATACAACACTTCTTATCTGCGACTCTATTGCTGAGCCTATTTGCAGTGGGGTTATCGCATTATACTATGCTCTCATTTCTTCTTCCCTCACTGTGTCTGAGGATAGCTGTTACCACTGCGACAACATGCATTCCCTTGAGCGTTGTGTTTAGGACCCATCGTGCGCCAATCTGCCATTTTCACAAACCCTTGTGCGCAATAGTGAACCAACCCTTCAAGCAATTATTACAGCCTTCTAACCTAAGCCTGTAACACTACTGTCTCCCTCCTACTCTCGGGAGTTGTTCTTTTCACTTCGTATCAGGGCAATTATTTCTAGGAGCATAAGATGCTCACTTTCCTCGTCGTTCTTTCTTCTTTCTTTCTCCTTTAGCTTAAAATAGTCGATTGAAGCAATCTACAAGATTTACCCTATTGTACAGTTGTACGTGCCGTCACACCCCTTGGAAATTAAGCCCGACCCTTAAGTTTCTCACCGCTTTATTCGGGTGCAACCCTCTTATATTATTCAAAGTGCTATTAAAATTAAAACTTAATTAAGATAATTAACAAAGATTGTATTTATCATAAGCTAAATTTTCAGAGGTAGCAAGAATGTGATAATATGAGCATTCAAGACTAATTAGCTCTATGATTTTATCATAGAGCTGTTTCGACAAGAATCTTCAAATGCTTATCTTTATGCTCAATTAGCTCCTTAAACCCTCTCTCCACCACATCTTCTAATTTAATCCGAGATGTTATCATACGATCAGGTTTGAGAAGACCTAAGGATATTAAGTTAATAACAATCATATAACATCGACATAATATGGCACGGGAACTCACCTTTTGCAACTGCTTCAATAACCTCCTCGAAATCCCTCCTCACATATGTCATAACCGCCATATACTTCTTCTCCTCTACCATCATCGCCATAACATTAATTGTTACCGGCCCCCCCCACGATGCAATATTGACTACAGTCCCTCCTGTTCTAAGCGCCCGGAATCCACTATCTAATGCCGACTGTACGCCCGCCGAATCAAACACGACATCCACGCCATGGCCACCACACAGCTCGTAGCTTTTCGATACCACGTCTACTTCTCGCGGATCGATGACATGGTTAGCACCGAACTGAGTGCAGAGGGCTTGGCGCTCTGTGGAAAGCTCAGAGACAATTATGTGGCCTGCATTTTGTGCTTTGAGGACTTGGATTATACTGATTCCGATGGGGCCGCCACCAAGGATGAGGACAGAGTCGCCGGGATTAAAGGGGCTGGATTTTACGGCGTGCCAGGCGACGGAGAGTGGTTCTATCAGAGCTGTATGTATATGTGGTGTTAAGCAGCTGAGGTCGACAAAGGCAAGACAGAGTACTGAGTCACTTACCTCCTAATTCAAGAGAGATTTGATCCGGAAGTAGGTAGATATGAGATCTTGGAACGACGACACTTTCAGAGAGACCTCCACCCCATCCTAGATCCCATCATCTCATCAGGCCAACATTCCAACGGCAATTAATCTTCGAACATTTGCTCCTCAGACTTACCTGTAAATCCAAAGGCCCCAAGCCTCTCACAACAATTGATATAGCCCCGGAGACAAGCGTCACAAGTGCCATCATAAAGAATTGGCAGAACCGCCACTCTATCACCAACCTTGGCGCCTGCAACACCTTCACCTATCTCCGTTACCTCGCCGCTGAATTCGTGCCCGAGCGTTACGGGGTTGTGTTCCTGGGTCAGAGGATGCGGTTTTATCGGTGTGAGTATTGGTCCTGCAAGATACTCATGGACGTCTGTCCCGCAGATGCCTACGAAGGCCGGTCTGACCTTTCAGACTTTAGAGAGGATGAGGATAGGCGGTTGTGGCTTACATACCTTGACTTGTCCGGCTCCGCATGTTGGCTCAGCGACGAAGTCGACGCGGACGTCTTGGGGTCCGTAGAAACGTACGGCTCTCATGTTTAATTTTATTTTTGAGTACTTACTATTTCTGCTATTATTGCCTATATTGATTGGCACGCCGAATCTTCGACTTTTATCGTCTAGATTTCATACTATAAGTGAACCAGAGTCGTTGCACAGGTGCAACATCATTGAGATGTCTGCCAAGATCCGGAAGCCCGAACCTCTGTAAGCTGCTTATAAAATCTACATCTAGTGTCGTCAGATGGCGCTAGAGTTGGTTGGCGTCGGCCGATCACCCGAAGCTAATGCAGTGTCGGGCTTGTAAGGTGCAGGATGTCAAAAGCTGTCTGTACAGTAAGCTTTATCTATAACAAACCCTGTCTTAGGGGTATGCTGATTTTTGATTACTGTACTACAGCTGCATAATGGCTCGCCGATCGCTATTCAGCTGACCACTCAACAGGTGAAAGTTGCCCGATGATTATATAAAGGAGGAGATTGTGAAATTTAGACTCTACACTTACGACTTAGCGCCGTCCTAGTCAGTTACACTGACGCAGTATTCCCGGTAGCCACAAACCCGAAACCCGAAATTTCACGAGCAGCAATGTTATATTAATTCTTCATCGTTAAGAATGTATCGTGAAGGACTTTCACAATACCAACAGCCAGCCATTTGCCTTCGCATCCGCAAACTGATTTGTTTATCACCTCTGAACCAAATCCATTTTCGTGTTGAATCTCAATTAGTGAAGATGTATACGTTAACTTTTGCTTTCCTTGCTTTGCTCTCCTCAGGGTACACGGTGCCTACAGGGTCGTGTCCGCCTTTCCAAGGTACATTTAATGTATCTGTGCTCGACCTGTACCCTGAGAGTGCAGACTGGGATCCAGTCCACTGCAAAATCTACTTTGGGTATGTCTCCTTCTTTATGACAAGTTATTATCCCCTGATAAGTCATAGTCTCTACTACAATGCCTCAGTGGTTGTCTATGACCCATATCGCCAAACCTCTGAGCTCATCACCATTCCAGGAATCACTGGAAATAGCGATTATACCGTCACAGGTATAGACTACGACGGAATGGGTTCTATGTACTTTGCGGCTACTTCACTTACTGCATTCCAGGCGACAACATCTGGCAATGCGTCGCTAGCTAATTTTACTGGCCCTAACAGCATCATTCGCTATGATACCAACGCCCGCAAGATCAGTTGGGTGTCAGATCTTGTACCCATCCATAATGAGATTCTCCAGAGAACGGGAAAGCTTGTCACAGGGTTCCAGGATATGGCAGAGGATAATCAAGGCAATTCATTTGTTATAGGATCTTTTGGTTCAGTCATTGTAAAGATTGATCGTAAAGGTACACCACGCGTGTGGTACGAGCCGAAGAATATCAATGATACACTGGCTTCCGGTGGAATTATCAGTTCTGGAAATAAGATTATCATTAACGATAAGCTTTATCCAGCCTTGGTGACTTTCAATACTGACGACTACTACGGGGCTCCAGTTTATGTGCATCCTGAAGGGTTTCCGGCTAACTATTCTGGCGGAACTGACGCATTGGTTGCACCATCTGTATATAGCGGCAGAGTGGTGCTCTGGTCTGATGACTTCTACGGCACACGCGTTATTGGGACTCGGAACAACTGGGAAACTGCTGAGTACCTAGGCTTGGCACCGATGGATAGCAGCCTTCAGAGTCGTGGGGGTTTCACAACAGACAGCTTTGCAGTTGGCAACACTATTTACTCGTTGACCGAGTTCTTCCAAACTACCACGCCGATTAAAACTACAAAGGAGTTCACAATGGTTGATATGACAGAGCAGGTAGACCAGCTCGTTCGAGCGTGGCTGGTGAAATATGCTTAGAATTTCTGTCAAAATTCTCATCAATACTAGATGCTTAGTTGAAATTTTTATTTATTCCCAATGACAACCACTTTTAATTAATTCTACACCTGAATCGGTGCTTTAACTCTATACTCTATTCTCTCCCTCGGCTACACTTATTTCTCCAGGATACTACGCAATATTCTCAAATATATCGATAAAGCGCTCTGCAACTTCTAATATGTCGAAACTGGTACCATCCAATTCGCAGACGGCTTCTCGAAGATATTCGCTTCTCGCCGTCTGCCTTGTTCAACTGCCTCTACTCTCTGACGAATTTGTGGAGGCTCTTCGCCGCTGCGCATGCTCCATTAGCATTATATGAATCTATCCGAGTCTTAAGTGCCCAAAGCGCACAAAGTGTAATGCTGATACTCACAAACACCTTGTACCGTACTCAGAGGCATGGGTATATAGACTCAATACCGCGTTGACTGAATTGGCCCGGAAGATACGGCTTTGTTGAAGATTGCGATTATACGATATACAGTGACACTGGCCTCCCATATGCACGTCGAATTGAGAATGTTCGGGGGCAGGGGGTCAATTTGCCGTCTGCAGGCTTACCATCCTTGGCCGGAATCCTTCTCATGCGAGTCGTTATTAGTAAAATAAGTCTCCGGCGGCGCTAAAACCTCGGAGACATGTAACAGTAGCACACCATTTGGCAAAGCATGGCAAGGGGAGTAAACACGACGGGGTAGTGAAGTATAAGGTCACCTCACACGAACAAAGGTAAATTATTTGTTGAACATTTCTGCTTTTTCTTTTAAACGATACAGCTCAATCTTTAAGAACCAACAACTCAAACAGTATTATACAGACCAAAATGACAACAACAAAAGTTGTCCTTATTCTCGGTGCAGGGCCGAATATCGGTAAAGCAGTAGCAGCAGCTTTTGCAGCAAAAGGGTACAAGCCCGCTCTTGCAGCTCGATCACTTAACCCTGAAGAAAGTACCGCAGAGCAACTTAACATTAAAGCCGATTTCTCGGATCCTTCTTCTATCGCTGGTGTCTTTTCTGCTGTAGAGAAGAAATTCGGCTCTCCGAGTGTTGTTATATACAATGGTAATATTCCTCATTTCTTTACCTTCCTGTAATCCCATTCCTTCCTAGTTTAATATAATTTGAAATAATTGCTAAGAAAATATCCCCTCCAGCTGCAGGGTTAAACATCGTCTCTGAAACCGACCCTCTTGCTGGACCTATCTCTGGATTCGCTGCCTCTATCAACATCAACACCGTCTCTGTATATGCTGCTCTCCAAGCCTCCATCGCCGCCTTTTCTAAACTCCCTGCCTCTACATCCCGAACATTCTTTTATACAGGCAATGCTTTAAACAGGGTTGTTATCCCATCTTATTTGGATTTGGGTGTTGGAAAGACTGCTACTGCATATATTATTGAGGCTTCTACTATTGCATATAAGGATAAAGGATTTAAGTAAGCTCTTGCTTTTCTGCTCTTTGTTAAGGAAGTGAATGAGGTTAATAAGTATACAGATTCTACTATATTGATGAGAGAAAGCCAGATGGACGAACTGTCTATCCCACCGATGGACCTGGCCATGCTGCAGAATTCATCAGGTTAGCCGAAGCTTCAGAGCAAGGGCCATGGGATCACACTTTTGTCAAGGGCGAAGGGTTCAAGAAATTCTAAGCTACCTATGGTTGGAAGTAAATAATATATTAGGAATACGGACGGCCGGTAATATAACTGCAGGAGAGATTTGTTATTGTCATATCATGAAAACGGAAGACACTTATATAAATTGGTCCTATCGGGTGAATGGCCAGGTGATCACGCGTGTTCCACACGCGTTGTGTATATGTTGCCGGCCACGAGGACCACCATGTTTTCCTTCATCCACGAAAGATTTCGTCAGATATACAATTCTTTCGCCCACTCGCCATCCCTTTTACCAGTGAAGCTAGTAGTTTATGCCCCATCTGGGTGAACCAGTTCAGTTTCCCAGTTCAGTTTCCCAGTCCATCCAGTCTAGTTGGCCTATTTTTCAACTGGCTAGTTTTGCTAGGTTGTACATGCGGGGTAAATGCATCAGCGGGAAATTGATCGGGAGCCTTCCACGAGAGCCCGGACATCATGCTCTGTCGTCTTTTGAGCCTGTGGGGGTCCACGCTTGTACTAGCTCCTCATGCGGGGTAGACACAGCTGGTGCTGTTGGATCCGGAGCTCTCTCCGGCATCAGGTCCCCCGTGTCGAGCGAGAGCTCTCCCCCTCTCAGATATTCCCTGCAATACTTATTAAACTCAGGAGTGAGATAGCAGGTGATATATAACCAGATGTTAATCGGGTGAGTCGTGCTCTGAATTGTCATGCTCTGGTGCGAATTTCCGTATCAAGTAATGTTGCAAAGCCGGCTGGGAACGAAGCACCTCCAACCAGCGACAATGCCGGCAATCCCGGAGGACCCTCTTTGACTTTCGGAAGCAGGGCGTCGAAATGATCACCTGGTATCTCACTCCTGGGTTTAATAAGTATTGCAGGGAGTACCCGAGGGGGGGCTGGTTGGGGTGGAGAGCTCGCGAGAAATGCGAGAAATGCGAGAAATGCGAGAAATCCACAGCCATTACCTTCTCATCCGTCTGTTATCTGTCATAGTGAGTGGTGTTCTTACTCTCTCTCAAGATGCAGATCTGACCGACTTTGGACAATAGAGATACAGGAAAAGCTTTCAAATCCGGATTCGGTTAATCCGGAAATCCTCTTTACCTGGAAAATACCCACAAAAATCTCACTTTTTCCCATAATGCAGAATACTTTTCTGGTATTCCGGATTCAAAAGAGGCCTTTTTTTTTTCTTAATTATGTCATTTCCAGCTGTTTGAGCTATTCCCGTGGCTAAGCAGCCTTGAATTGGTATTACAAACGCTTAAAAGAAGGCTTTATGTGTCTGGGTTTATATGCCTGGCCAGAAGAAGATTCTTGTTGATGTATCTTTTTGGTGGCGCTCTAAATATGGGATATTATTTAGGGCCAGCTAAACCGCCGCCACCTTTCCGGATTAAGATTAATGACTCGGCTCAACTGAAATTGTTACAATATATATTTATTGATTGATCCGCCAGAAGATCATTCTTGTTCTCTAAACCTCGTTCTATCCTCTCTGTATATATCGAGAGTCTGGCACCTATATTGAGTGCTAATTATAAGCCACATGTGACTTGCAATTGTGCCTATTATATGACAGAAATACCTGCGCCACAGTACCTTTTTCCATACAATTGTAAATGCTTAATACCATCAGTATATTAAAAACTACTTAAATACTAGTATCCACCTCAATGCAGTCAATTATATCGCTCTCAATAAGCAATATAGCTGCAGTTGCAGTATCTTCTAGATTATCTGGTTGATATATTGAGGCTAGGCCATGTATATAAGCCCTCTCCCTCTTAGTTCTAGCGATACATATATCCTGGTGGCCGTTTTGAAGCCGAAATAGCCTTGAATTGACAATATAAACAGGCTTATACAGCGTACTAAGGGCAGGAGGGACTGCAATGGATTTCTACGGTCAACAATGAACCTCTATATTAACAAGGAGGAGAAAACTAAAGAGGTAACGTATCGTACGATAATTCAGAAAGGAAGAAGAAATTGCAGGCGCCTTAGGCACCAAGACATCTTACAGCTCTAACTTGTAACAGTAGGCTGTATAACACTACCTAATGCACCGTATAAGCGTCCTTCGTCCCTGAACTGGTAAAGGGTTCAAGACGCAATTAAAGGTATATGCAATCGAGCAGAAAAAGTACTGTGGTGCAGGTACACGTGATGAGCTAAGTCATTAATATTAATCCGGAAAGGTGGCGGCGGTTTAGCTGGGCCCATTTTTTCAACTGCAAGTGATATCTTTTCGGCAAAGAATAGCCATCTCGATTCCAATCAGATCAATCCAAGTATAAAGAACTCAAAGACTGCAAAGTAGGATACCTTTGAGAAGGCTCTAGATAAATGGGCTATACGATTTGATCAAGTTTATAGTACAGTTTCAGATAATCTCTGAAGGATAAAGGCCATTGAATTCTAGTAAAGGCTCTCTGAATATTAAGGATTAGAGTGTTCTAGTAGAGTGATGGCTGGTTTGCTGGATTCAAGAACATACAACTTCCATTGCTGTAAGAAGGTAGGTAAGAAATTTTTGGTTGAAATAACTGAGGATATTATTATTCACATGAAGCGCATTTGGATAATTAAGGCTGGATATTCAGCTAATAATATCTATAATATAGATAAGACTGGATTTCTTTGGAAAAGGCTTCCAAATACAGGCCTTACAACAACTTCTGTTGGTAAGGGAGATGGCAGTAATAATCTTCCTCTTTGGTTTATCGGTTCGGCTTGAAAGCCATATTAAAAATAAGGGCTTCCTTTGGAGGTGGAATTCAACTGTTTGGATGATCTATATCATTATAGGTGAATGGTTATGGTGGTTTGATAAAAAGGCTCAAAAACCCGTACTTCTTTTAATGGATAACTTCAGCTGAATTAATCAGGGAAAGTAGCCATCCACTTAAATGGATTCAAATTGAATGGTTTCCAGCTAATACAACGTCTATGTTTTTAAACCATTGGATCAAGTGATTATTCAGAGTTGGAAGGGTTATGTCAAGAAGCAGCTTTTACAGTTTCTTATGACTGAATTCGATGCTGGAAGGGATTCGACTCTAAGATTTATTTTCGGAATGCGTTGAGCTTGATGCCGAGGTTAAAGGCTTATGCCTCATTATAATGCACCGATCGGCAGGTTTGTCTACTTGCATTGGACCGTGCTCTTACACAAATGTCATTTCTTCCTGCTTTATGTAAGGATGCCTGGAACGATGTATGTATTGGAAAACGTAAAGTTCTAAAGTCTCTTATCTTCTATGCAGCTTAAAGAGTCTACATCTTTTAATATGACAGCATCTCAGCAACTCAACCGATTATGCTGCTCAAAAGTTAGTCCGACCCACTTAGCGCGAACCATTTCCGAAGATGCTCTCTTGGCTGCATCTCCGAGAACTTTTGCACTCAATTTAAGGGACCTTCATGTTGGGCGCATATGAGATTTGCACATTTGAAACCCGTTCTATACCTGGCCACAATACTTCAAATATTGTTGAGTCACTGAGTGAGGCACTAAGTGATATTAAATACCAGCCACCCATTAGAATGATGGATTCAATCTACTCATATTGTATGAATTTGGTTTCCAATAGAGCCAGAACATCACAGATATCACATCACCTTGCAAATGTGCCCTGGTCTAAATACCTCAGCAGGCTTGAAAGATCTCGACAATTCAATGTGTTCCCTGCTGGGAATGGAATATATCAGGTTGAGATTCCTGATACTGGTTTTAAGAACATTGTTAATCTGGCTAAAGAGTTACGTACCTGCAAAGACTTTTATGAATATCAAGGTTCCTGTGCACATGCTATTACTGCATGTAGACATCAGGGCGATGATCCATTAGCTCTCTTTTGTAATCGCTATACTACTCAGTGCTTCCGACATACATACTCGCACCCAGTTATTCCTATATCAATCAATGATTTACGGTCAGACTCTTCAATTCTACCCCCACTTATTCGCAAACAACCTGGGCGACCACACACAAAACGATATCGCAAAGGGCAGTGGTCAAGGAAGCAGAAACAATGCAGCAATTGCTTAGAGTGGGGTCATTATAGGCAGACATCTCGTAGGCAACCAGTTCCAAGTGGGCGCAAGAAAGAGCACGTTATTGGCTCGCTGAGGCTGTTGATATTATAGCTAGTACAGAAGATGAAGGTAGTGGTTATTCTAGTGGAACAGAAAGCAGAACAGAAGATGTCATAGAGGTTGAGCTATGTGATGAATTAAGTGAGCCAGAAGATAATGACCCATTCAATGACTTAGATTATTAGATCAGTGTGCATAATTATTTAAGGTTAGCACTTAATCACTAGAATACCACCACTTCTGTGATTTAATTACCCGAATACCATTGCATAAAAGCAAAGTGGTATGTTAGTAAATAAGCGACGGAAACGATGGTATTTGAGTAAATAACGGATGAGATATTGACTAACGTAGTTGATCAGTAAGCTGGACAGATCAGTAAGCTGGACAGGTCCCCCACCATCACCATATATATTAATTAATTAAAAATCAACCACTTTAAATACTAACTAGCTAATTGAACCAGTCGATTTATTGACGCTCTGGGCATATACGAGCAGTATGTTCTAATGATCTACATATACTACACGTCCGTGGCGCACGCATTGATACAGACGGTGTAGATGGTTCAACCACCTGAATTCTTACCTCTTTATGAATTATAGACTGATTTTGACCCCCTAGAACCTCTTCACCTGTTAAAACCCCTCCTCTACCTACAAATGCCCTTTTCTTAGCCCTCTTCTTTTGTACCCTTGCATTTGCAGCCCGTAATTGCCTGTTCTCGGCTACAAGGATTGTCGCGTTATATATAGCCATTTGGTATCCCTTAATTAGCTGATTGACTGCTTGGATAGCTGGAGTAGGAGGACTCTGCATACGATACCGAATTAATCGTTGAACAGCCTTAGTCTGAAGCTGTAATTCAGCAATATTATATAGTGTTTCAGGGTCCCAGGGACGTAGGGCTTGAGTCAATGCTTGAGGAGGTGATAGCGTCTGGATTTGGACATATAATTCTGACAAGACTTGATCCGGGTCAAAGGGAAGTATCCCAGTAGCCCTAAAACCACTCTGAATTGTAGCTGATTGAAATACAGCCAGGCGGATCTCTTGATATAGGGTCAAAAAGTCGTCCTTGTCAATATGGTTAATGCTGACCCGTATTTGTGCTTCTACAGCCCGTCTGTAATGTCGCTTTAGGACTGCAAAACAGCCCATGTCTAGGGGCTATAGAATATACAAGGAGTGGGGAGGTATACAAAGCACAATGATTGAGTTTTGCTTGGTGTATTGGTCAAATTCAGCCGTTATATGACTTCCATGCCCATCAAGGATTAAAAGCCGATATATCCCAACTGTACGACCTTGAGTATACTTATTAAACACATCCTTAAGCCAGGTAAAGCCTAATTCGTCATTCGTCCAGCCATTATCACTGACTCCAATAGGCCAGTGGCGAGGCAAAGCCTCATACCAGCTTAATTGGTGCTTGACGCCTTTAACGATAATCATAGGGGGCAAGACCCAGCCTGTTGCATTGATTGACTCAATTGTCGTAACCCATTCACGATTTCCAGGCTGAAGTAATACTATACGATCCCTCTCAGCAGACGTAACTACTTTCGCTGTAGAAATCATGCCTATTTGGAATCCCGTCTCGTCAAAATTATAGATATCTGTATCTTGAATCCCATATTTTGCCACTGTATTCTGTACAAGCCGAAACCAGGCCCGAATAACCTCAGGATCCTCGCATTTTGCACGTTTATAATCGTACTTTCGACTGTATCGAGACTTGATTTCAGGGTATCGAGTTATAAAGCAGTAAACCCAGCGCTTGCCTAATGTTGTCTCTTCAATCAATGCGTTCTGGACGCGTTCTACAAGGAGTAATTCAGCCATTTATTGCACTAAGATTTGTATAGGAGGTATGCCACGTGTATCAAGGGATAATATCCACTCGACAAGTGCAGTTTCTTCAGTTTGAGTGAGTTTAAGGTTCGAAGATCTAGAATTAGGTCGAGAGGTAATCCCATGATATCGGGTAGACAAGGTTGAATACAGAGCATCATATACACATGCAGCAGCCTGTAAACTTGAGAATTGGCCCTGCTGATAGGCTTGAAGCGCAAGTGCGATTCGACCCTCTGTTTAAGACATTTGGAGCGTTGGTTGTGGAGTAATATTAGTCAAGAGTGGAGAATTGAGAGTGGTTTTCGGTAACCTGTCCAGCTTACTGATCTGTCCAGCTTACTGATCAACTACGTTAGGGCCTCAAGCATATATCACATCCTTCAGGATTCAGGATCTAGGATCCAGAGGATTCATGTGAGTCAGTAAGGTCTATATAAAGGGGTCCTTACTCCAGCATATCTGTGCTCATTAGTTGTCTCTGCATCACTCAATAGTCAATATAACTGAGTTTCACCTTGATATCCGACTACGACCTGCGTATTAACCTGACCTGCTGCTCAAGATGAGATAATGAGATATTTTGCCGTAATATTAAATGCATACCCTCGACTAGCTGATCCGGTACCCTTTGATCTCGTCCGTGACTAACTGGTTGATTAGAGCAGATCCGACGGTTATGCCAAGGTTGCTGACAGATATAACAGAGGTGTATGCGATTCTTAGCCTGGTAATTAGCTCTAATTCGAGTTACCTTAGGTCTTCCGCGCTTTGTGTGCTTGACTGGTGGTAGCTCTTCTGATTCAGAAGGCTCGAGCCCTTGAATACTAACTGGTAGAAATGAGATCATAAATAGTCTTTGTACAACATTCTAGTGATAGTATGGAAAGAAATAATTCTATAGAACCCACTAATATACTGAATACAGGCAATTGCGTGAGAATAGGGTGCGATACTCTCTTGATATTTACTACATGTACAAGACCCTTGTATTAAGGAGTCAAAGCGGTTAGTCGAGGGAAGGTAAACAATAAAAACGAGGGATTGAGACGTATTAACACGAAATTTAGAATTAGATAATGGAAATACCTGAAATCCTTGTGCTATAGACTCTCGGTGTTTATATTGCTGATATGCTGTATTTGAAAGGAAGGCGTTTCTAGATTCTATTGAAGTCTTCAGGCGCTGGTAGAAGGTTGTAAACATCCATTGGTATACTCTTTTAATAACTTGAAGAGATGGAAGCTCTCAAATATCCCACCAGATTGAGTTCACAGATCCTACAATATTTGAGCTATCGTGGCCAAATCGAGGGCGTGGAAATCGAGCAAAATCAAAAGTCTTGTAGCTAATAAAATGTAAATACGCTTCGACTTGGGGTGCCTCTCGTTGAAGGTCCTGGATAGCACGTTTAAGATCAATATTAGACTTAGCTCGAGCTATTTGCCAGAATATAGGCTTAAAATTCCGACTAAAAGTTTTGTGGATATTTTCTGCGATATTTTGATAATATATCGAGTGAATAGCCCCTGTGAGCTTTGTCTTAATTGCGTTTATAAGGCCCTTTTCACGGTCGCTTATAATGATAAACCAAAAAGTCGGTTTTCACTGAAAGATGCCGGCCCAATATGCTTGATTGTATTGGTCAATATTATAGAATATTATTCTACCCTCTCAATCCGCTCTATAACTATGGCAGTTGCGGCTCCACCTCCGTTACAAATCGCTGCCAGGCCATATTCGCCAACCTTCAGCTGATGTACTAAAGTCACCAATATTCTAGAGCCTGAGCTACCAAGAGCATGTCCCAACGAGATTGCTCCGCCTAAAACATTTATACGAGCGTTGTCAAGTCCCAGTATCTTCTCGTTTGCTCTAATAACAACAGCAAAGGCCTCATTGAGCTCCCAGATAGCGATGTGATCTTTTGTAATACCAGCTCTTTCAAGAGCCAGAGGTATAGCTTTTGAAGGCGCGATTGCAAAATCAACTGGGTCAACAGCTGCATCTGCAGAACTGCAGATCCGTGCAAGGACTCTTGAGTTATTGCCATATTGTTGCGCAACAGCCTTGTTGCCTAGAACAAGTGCACTCGCTCCGTCGTTAAATGTAGACGAATTAGCCGCCGTTACGGTTCCTGTGCCGTCGTGAACGAATGCGGGCTTTAAAATGGTCATTTTATCAAGCTTTACATCATCGAAGCCCTCGTCCGTATCAACGACCCTGTTTACCTTCTTTCCAGATATAGTGACCGGTTCAATCTCATCCACGAAAGCTCCAGTCTTCCAAGCTTGCTGTGCACGTAAATATGATTGGACTGCGTATTTATCTTGCGACTCCCTTGTGATCATCCACTTCCGTGCGGTCATGTCGGCGCATTGACCCATGGGAACCTGATTGTAAACGTCCCATAGGCCATCCTTGATTAGGCCATCTACAGCTTGGACTGTGCCAAATACTGGCATAGAACTTGCTCGTGGAGTGTAATATGGAGCACGACTCATGTTCTCCATTCCTCCGGCAATTTGCGCCTCGGCGAGACCAAGCTGAATATTCTGAGCTGCTAGAACAACAGCTTTCAAGCCAGAGGCACAGACTTTGTTGATTGTGACGGCTTCGGTGCTTAGGGGTAGGCCTGCGAGCATCGATGCCTGTCTTGCTGGAGACTGGCCCAACCCCGCGGAGAGGACATTACCCATATAAACGTCTCTTATCTTCTCAACCGGAATTTTAGATTTCTGAAGAGCTGACTTTATTGCCACGGCACCCAGCTCGGGCGCTGGGGCCGTTAGAAATGATCCATTGAACTTTAGATGGTAAGAACACATATAAAGAATAGGTTTAGATCATGTACCTTGGTGGTTGGCGTTCTAGAAGCACTTATAATATATGCATCTTGCACCTCTTGCCGCGCAGGTGATGACACATCGAGATGTTTCGAGACCTGTGCCAATCTTTGATTTGCAGAACTGGCATCTCTGTTATCCATCGCGGTAAACTGTAGGGGCTCATGAAGGGTGCAAAACGCGATAAACATTGAATATTCAGATCTTTAAGAGGCTTGGGTATTCTCGGCTCCGGTTTTCGTGAGCTTACAAAGGGTTAGCTGTTTCGATCTGAACAGAGACGATATGGAACCGACTCGGGCCGCGGCACACTGATCATATGGGATCGCGTGCGGAGCAACATCTGCCGCGGTTCGATCATGATAGAATGCCTTCCGATAGGGCGGCCAATTTGGACGAAAAAGACGTGACTGGGCAATTCCTGGCTTGTAATAGTAGACATATTGAAAAGATATTTTGACAAATATTTCGGTTTCGGGTCAGCTGCTATTTGATTTGCTAGAAATAGGATTCCGAGGCTCTCTTTCGGTGGCCGAGTGGAATATTCCCCAATCACTTCGCCCTGCCAAGATAAAATGCACAGCTTATATAGCGCTAGTGTGGTTGGAATAAAATTTGTTACGTGTGGAACTAAATTAATCAATGTTTTCATAAGCTCTTGTACTTGATTGTAGCAGCTTTTTGATGGCCGTGGAGAGAGAGCGCTCGTGGGAAATGTGACACTATAGATTTTAGGACACCAAGCTAAGTTGGATTGGCGGGTCAAGGCAAATGTGTCGCTAATGATGAATTATAGATAGAAGTGTGCCTATTTCCACACTGAACCCTTTAGCGATGCTCTGTCTTTATTCTACCTATGTCGAGGAAGCGATGTTTGTCAATTGACTTGTTCTTGATGCTGGACTGGAAAGATTTGTGCATTTATCCCCTCACCCCCGGCGGCCTCAAGAGGCGCATCAGTGTTAAGACGAAACCAAAACTGCCATAATTCTCCGCCATATCACAGCTTTGCTTTGGCCTCATTTCTCCATTCCAACTTTCTAAGCTCATTTCTCTGGATCTTTCCGCTCACCGTCCGGGGAAAGAATCCGGCATGTACAAACTGAATCTTGCGTGGATATTTGTACGGTGCAGCATGTGTCTTGCAGAAATCTTGCAGCTCTTTCCTCAGCGCGTCCTTATTCGCGTCTCTAAATTGCTCAGTCAAAACGACGAAGGCTTTTACAACTTCTCCTCGGATTGGATCTGGCGAGGAGATCACAGCAGATTCTGCTACCGATGAGTGTAGTTTTAAGGTTGATTCTACTTCAAACGGACCTATATATTCGATTTTGTAAGCCATTTCTTCTTGATTTTCCTTCAAAATGGTCGAGATTCACATGGGATTGGGAAATCGTACCGATGCGATAGCCAGAAGAATTGATGACGTCGTCTGACCGTCCGACGAACCAGAAGTATCCGTCCTGATCCCGCCTTGCCTTGTCCCCAGTCAGGTACCATACTTTCTTCTCTCCGTTATTAGTGAAAGTTTTTTCTTGCCGGCTAATCGTGTTATCGTCATTTACATATCCGTCAAAGATGCCAAAGAAGCTTTTACTACCCGAAATGTCATGTATCAACACCGCCATGTCCCCTTCTTCTCCCACTGCGGCTTCCGACCCATCTCTAGTTATGACGGAGAGAGGCACAGTAGGCGCTGGCTTGCCCATAGAGCCTGGGCGAATTGGAAACGCACTAAAGTTGCCACATAGAAGAATAGACTCTGTCTGGCCGTATCCATCTCGGATCTCCATACCAGTGATATTACGCCATTGTGTGATGACCTCGCCATTCAACGCCTCACCCGCCGCAGTGCAATGCGAGAGTAGCTTTGGTGGGTATTTTTCATAGTATGCTTTGGCGTCTTGCAGAACAAGTTGCCGATATGCGAGTGGAGCTGCACAAATGGTGGTGACTGGATACCGGTGAAGGATTCGCAAAAGACGCAGAGGGCTAAATGGGCCGCGATCATCGTAGACAAAAAGCGTGGCTCCGCAATTCCATGCTCCAAAGAAAGACCAGGCAGCTTTTGCCCAACCTATATGACGACGTGGTTAGTCAAGAATGATGCTGCTCTATCCGAGGCGCGTTGACCTTGCTCTGCGGTATTCCAAAACAACTTGCCGGGAGCTAACTGATACCAAAACTTGGCCGTTATTGTGAGAGCTGGCCCCGTTAGACCATGTTACAGTAGCAGCTTACTTCAGAAAACTGACCTAATGGGTAAGAAATCTGGTTATGGCGCACCATCTTCGGAGGACCTGATGTGCCGGATGTAAAGTACAGCAAGGCTGGGGAATTCCATTTTCGCCTCACATCCTTCACGGTTGCATCTGCCTCGATATTTTCCAGAGCTGCGTAGAAAGGAATGACGGATTTGTGTGGAGCGTCACCTACTTGCAATATGGTGCGAACTAATGGGCACTGGTCCCGCACTGCTAAAAATTTGGCAATGCTTGCACCGTCGCCGATAAACATGCTGGCTTTACTTTTGGCGCAGCGATACTGAATATCTTTATCGGTCAACAAGACTGTAGCTGGCGCAAGAATGATCCCGCTGCGAATGCATGCAACTGCAATTTCCCACCTTGCGTGGTCTAATCAGCCTCGTCAAACTGTACTCATTTGGACCGAGATTTTCTACCATGCAGGCACTCGTGGGACTACCATAACTGTTGTCTCACCCTCTTTAACGCCTAATTGTCGCAGCAGGACCGAGATCCGATGAGATTGGCGTGAGAAATATTGAAACGTCATTGAACGAGTTTGCGATTCTTCTTTCGATACCCAGTACATTGCCTGCAAGTCGCCGGGTTGGGCCGCCCAATAGTCGACAACGTCGACGGCAAAGTTGAACTTGTTAGGCCGCTGGATCACAGCGTCGTGAAAATGAGCCATGGTGGTGTGTAGTGGACTTCTGGATGTGCGGTCGGTGATGGGTGAGTAGAGCAGTGGAAATGTGAAGGCAGGAATGACGAGATGAGATAAGATAAAATGCTGCCCTAGGTTTTCCTAGGTAACTAAAGATTCTGCAGATACAGCAAGTTGCATGCATGTTAGTAATAAGTAGTGCGAGTGCTCCTGGGAGATTATTACAGCGCTCGGGGTATGGTCGGTCGGTTCTCGGCCCGAGGTGCTGTTCAGCAAGACCCGGAAGTACTACGGCATCGCCTTAACCGTAGGTGGCACTTACACTATACTTTCCGCATCACCATGTTGCTGCAGAAGAAGAGCGCGCCCTACATTTCGCATTACTAAAGTGTTTAGAACGCCGTGACTGGACCGCACTGGAAAGATTGCCCACTGGAGCCTCGAAGGCTGTGCCTGCAGGCACCTGGAGAGGTCCTATATATATTGACACTTCCTACACATACGCGCTTGGCTCTGTCATAGCTACAAAACAGCCGGAACAATCGAACAAGAATTTGATGTCGCCATGGTTCTGCCTTCCTATGGCAATGTCAAGGTCGAGATTCTGGAGCACGACACTGTTGCTTTGGTGACATACAACCGCCCGCAGTCGGGTAACTCGCTGCATCCCCAGATGTTAGCGGAGTTGGTGTCTGCCCTGAGATGGGTCGAGAGCCAACCCGCTATTCGCATCATCGTCCAGTCTGGCGCAGGCAAGTTCTTCAATACCGGAATGGAGTTGGTGGATAGCGATGGCATGTCCTTTGCCCGGGGATCGGATTTCCACGAGATGAACCGGATCCTGATTCTGTCGGATAAGATCCTCATCGCAGCCGTCAACGGTCCCGCCGCGGGTTACGGCGTGAGCAGCCTGGCACTGTACGATCTGGTCTACTCAGTTCCCGATGCATATTTCTTCACCCCATTTGTCAAGTGGGGTATGGCAGCCGAGGGAGCGTCGAGTGTCTCGTTTCCCAGACTCTTGGGCCACCAAAAGGCCGCATCGCTCTTCCTAGCTGGAGACCGCATCACAGCGGAGGAGGCCGAACGCATTGGCCTTGTCAACAAAATCCTACCGAACGAGCATTTCTTGGACCAGGTCATCCAGGTCGCCCGGACGCTTGCCCAGTCAGCACCTGGATCTCTGCGAGCAACGAAAGAGCAGATGCGCCAGCCTGTTCGGCAGGATCTGCTTGACGCCAATGATCGCGAATGCGATCTGCTTTATCGGGAGAGATACGGCTACGAGGAGTATCAGAAAGCGGTAAAGCAGTTTCGCATCGAGCAGCTTGAAAAGCGGAGGGGCCGGAGTAAAATATAATAGAGCAAATTTTATTCTGATCATAATTGCCGCCATCGCGTTTCTTAGTATTCTTCAACCATTCCAGATTTGAATTATTTACGTATACCTATCTCCATCATAGCTCAGTGCTATTATGCATAAATAATTCAATGACTCAACTATCTAACAAAACTGTTACTTCCACCCCTCGGTTCTCTGAGCGAGTACAGAGTTTTATACCTTTGTTTCGGATATGTACGATAATACGCGCCGTGAATGGTCCAAAAGAGATGTGGCGGCCAATGATGCGACTAATTTAATTCTAACCTCTTCGTTTCAAGTCATGTAAATCATGGTCCCGAGCGCCTTTCTATAGAGAGGTTTTACTGTAGTATTTTGGTCGTTCACTTGTAGCCAAATAATATGTTGCCCCTAAATCGCTCCATCTTGGTGCTGGAGGACTTCCTTGAATGACGAACGGACAAAACCTGCACATTCCAATCGACTTTCGCACGAGGTATCTCTAGGAGGCAAAAAATGAGTAGAAAATGCATTCTTATTAATCATGCGTTATCATACAATACTAAGTAGTTTAAGCACAGGTATAACTGTCTGCCAAAGTTGGGTCGCCGCCTCTGCTGTAAACTGATTTTAATGGATATGGACAGAGAATCTGGTTGAATGTGGTTCCGTTGACGGTGGTAAAGCTAACAGGAAGTATATCCGGAACAGAACCGTTCTCTACCCATTCAACCAAAGCTTCCAAGACTGTATGTGGTTGACCCCCAGGTCCACCACTGCAGTGAAATACTCCCGGAGCAAGAAACAGGCGATAAAAGTCATGCACATCACGGTCTAAGGCAGCTACAGCGTCGTAATAATGTTGCGAGCCTCTTGTAGGGATGATAGGGTCGGCCTAAGTTGGTTAGCTATTTGATGTAGGACGAGCTGAAATACACAAGGCGCCTCACAAGGCCATGAAAAGTTAAGATTTTCCCCCCGCTAGCCTTAAATTTCGAAAGATCAGGGTCAGCTGTCTCAATAATGCTGCCAAATTGCTGCCATCCAGAGTAAACAATTTCGTCGTATTGCTCGTGAGAGATGTTGGTAAGGTTGAAATCAGGATTCTTTTCAATGAAGAGTGTCATCCACTCTGTACCAAGATACTGCGGTGCCCCAACGCAAGTACCGCTAGTGCAATTCGTTCCAGCAAGCCCTAGAGAGCTCAAAGTGCCCGAAAGATCAGCCCCGATATGAGGTCCATACCACAGGAATGCGCCATTGGAAGTTTTTGGTCCTGACCACGTAGCATTAGCTACAGCTGCGGCCATCTCGGTAATCTGCATTCTTTTCCCAGTAGCAGAGCAGTTGAAGACGGATCCTACGACTGTGTAGGGGTCAAAATGGCACTCATCAACGTTTGAGATGACACCATCTATAACGCCGTCCAAGTCATCGCACGCGGCTACTGCTGCCGCCGTGACTGCGTCTAGCTCGCATCCGTATGGGTACTTCCCTGCCAAATTCATGATGAGCTGCGGCCAGTACATAGCGGTGAAGAAGGCATTCCAATTTATGGCAGGAGCAGCGGCGGCGATGCCATCATATAAATCGGGATATCGCTGGGCCGTCATCATACCCTGACGGCCTCCTTGAGAGCAACCGTTCCAATATGACCTTTTTGGTGGTTTGCCATAGAAGTCCTCAATAATGCTTTTGCCAATTATGGCCTGATCGTATAAAGAGCGTGATGCCAGGTTTTCCAGGTCGTAGAGGTTAACGTTACCAGGGCTGAGAACCGCCCATGGCATGGCGGATACGTCATGCCCCGAATTCAAGCCAGCATCAGTCGTAACGCCAGCATATCCGGAACTAATGGCGCCAACTAGTTCAGTGTAAGACAAGCTATCGGGTCCGCCAGCGACCCATCCTCCACCACCTACTCCTTCCATTCGTTCGTTCCATCCGTCAATCGGCAACCAAGCCGTGACCGTGATGTTATCGCCTTGACCTGGATGGGTATAGGAGACAGTGACATTACAAAAGGTAATATCAGTAGCGTTTGAAATAGGCGTGTTGGATATGGCTGGTATAACTGACGTGAAATTGGAAACCAAATTCGCCCCAATGGAAGTTATCTCAGCCCCGAAGACAATCGGAGCTTTGAACATCGAAGGGGCACACAGTGCAGGTACAGTACTCACGTTGGTGCAAGCCATGCTGAGTAAGTGACTAAGGATAATGATTGTTCAAAAGAAAGAAGGTCGCCCAGGGCGAAGGATTAAGGGATACACTTTGCGTTTTTATATACTGGCTTTGACCCCATGCGTGGTCCTGGATCGATTCTGTCTCCAAAGATTTTGAAGCTACCCAGAAAATCTGTTAAATCCTCGGCACCTTCTTCTCGGGCTCTTTACCCCGCACAATCTTTTTACCCCTCACAATCTCTCATAGTCACGCTGAACGATAGCTGGAGTTTAATCCTCTGTTGAACTGTCACCGGCTTTCTCGGCTCCAGGTCGGCTCGGCCTCTTTCGGCCTCTGCTTATGAATGAAGGGAGCAGTTCGAAACCAAGTTGTTAGCTGGAGCTTGGATACACCGATCGACCGAGGACAGTCTCTACCGCAACTAGTTCTCTTAGTGTAGTATTTTAGCGACCCAATTTGAATACAGTACTACGGAAGGAAAATATCTTCTATAGTCTGTGCAGGCTAAGTTCTTACACGACCAAATTTGCTTTCGTATCTCAGACCGGCCCAATACACTCCTGCATAGTATCGGTGGGGCAAAATTGGTCCTTGATTCTGGCTTTGAATATCGCTCATCAGCCACATCACTGGATCTTTGCTATTGCTAGTGGCTCTACTGCGAAGCGACACTGCCCTCTGACAGCCCATACCCACTTAGTACGAGACACTATCATTGGCGATCAAAGAAAACTCCCCGCCTTCAGTATCCGAACCTTTACGTATGACAAAGAGAGTGGTTGCATTGCGACATAAATTGCAGCGACACGAAGCTACTACGTCGGATGGTTGATGGATTGCTCGGAAGCTCGGGACAGAATAAATTTGAATTGAAGAAGGCTGGATGTATCCATGCCACAGGGAATTGCTGGGACTGGGCAGCCGACGCTGAAGGAGTCGAGAATGTATCATCTCTAATGCCAGTTGGGAGCTGGATAAGCCGATGAGGATCCAACTCAACTTATGCGCGCCATCCGTTATAATCTCCATGCGCAGTATTCTCAAAGTAATATACGGGATAATGTACTCGGTAAGATACTTCAAGGTCAACATTTTCTCCAAGGCATTTGGTCTTCTACAGATATTTTCACAACCGTGTGTCGAGCCCAAGATGGCACATCCCCAGGACCTTGTCAGTTGCATGGAGATGAGGGTTCAAATCAGTGATATTCAGTAACCTAGAGTATGAATCTATGAGAAGTAAGGTATTTGTAGGCGTCGTAAACTTAATACACTCAATTTATAAGAGAGTGAGAGTCATTGCTTATAGTGGGGTGTCACTATAGCTGAAAGCTTCTCTTCATACACGATATTGTGGACTATTCTAAACAAGATGCGCGGTGTCCTTCTTGGCGATGTTCTGCTTTTGAGTTTGAATAAAACCATTAAGATCCCCAACAGGAAGCTGGAAAGGAAATTCTAGCGCCTGAAGTAGCTGTGAGAGCAGGAGATACCAACCAGCTACTGCAGAGACAAATGCAGTCGCACCAGCAGCCTGTGTACCCAAGAACCAACAATTAGCCAGCAATAACTTAAGATTCTAGTCAAATTAGGCCAGAAGCGCGGGGATGATAACTCACAATATCAATGTTGACCGCGAGGTCCACCTGGGCTTGGGCTATCTGCCAATGGCCCGCGGTCAAAAGGCCCAGAGCGATAATCAGGAAGAAAAATATAGTAACAAAGACGAGATTTGTGCGGAGAGCGCAGATAAAGTAGAAGGTGCAGAGGAGACCCATGAACAGGGGAAAGAATCCAAAGGTAGCTTGGAATTCTGCAGTATTATTGCCATAAGCTGCACTAGCATTGTAGTACGGTGTAAGTGTGCTTGCGAAACTTAAGAAGAATGCGCCTTGATAAGATCAGCTATGTCAGCTCTAAACAATGGCAAGGTACATAAGTGGTAGGTATAAAAGAAGCAAAGGATATGTAGCGCATGGTGGTATTCCTTACCAAAGGAACTAAGAACAACGAAAGGGAATGTATTCCCAAGGAAGAATTCAAGGACGCCTGAAATAAGCTGAAGCGCTCCACCAAACCAATAGTATGGCCCTCTGTAGGATAGTCGTCAGCGAGCGTTTTGATTATGTATGTATAAAAGGGTTGGAATCCAGATGGAGTGATGATTACATATTTGCAGCGCCACCTCCTCCTGCTCCCCTCCAGCCCATCAATGCACAGGATAGTGGCGTCAAGGCTATGACGAAGCCAACTAGACCTCTAGTCTTAAAATTAGATACACATATGTGAAGCAGGTAATTGCTCGATGACATACAATGGTGTAGGGTTGGCAAACTTGAAGCGCAGGTCTCCTTTGACCTTGTTGGCTGGCGTTAAGTACATCTTCTCAAACATCTCAGGCGGGATGGTGATACTGCCAGCGGTTCGAATGCGGCGAAGAGTATCTTCTCGGGATTCGTTAATATGCTCGGCACCTCCATCTTTCGAGAAATCCTTCTCTAGAGGAGGTCGATTGGCAGATGTTGTTGTAATGGACATGCTGTAATCGGACAGTAAGGTCCTGTAATTGCCCGGCGGGTCTGAGGAGTCACAGCGGAAAATTGGGGACTTATAAGGTTTATTTGTACTCCGCTATTGTTGTTGATCAAAAGTACACCCCATGGGGAATACGGAAACTGAGGACCTGGCATCAGGGCAAGTATGGCGCTACAGGTCACTCTACCATATTTCCTAAGCCTTATGTAGTTAGCGCAAGCGAAATCCGTTTGATGCCGAGCCGGTACCGACTTCGGTCCGGATTCGGTAGAAGGTAGGTTTGGAGTGGGAAATAATAAGCCACCTCAGATGTTTGCTTGACCTACCTCTCACTATAAATCATTTCCTGAGCTTAAATTGGAGACCGAGCGCTTTCTCAAAACATTCAGGGTGCTGTCCAATAAAATGCTACGAGCTAAATATAAATTTGGACCGCTGGTGAGCCTCTGTCTGTCTTGGTTTATTAATGCAGTTCACAAAGGATGGCCTAAATTTCCACGATGTCGGAAAATCGGCTAGTTACTAAACTGTAAGCCTTATCTTAAAGTGTCCGCCATCCGTATAATTTGCCACTCTCCGGAGACGTTATCAAATTAGCTCAATTTTAATCCTCTCTGAGGTTCACTTCGCATTAGTACTGTTATGGTAATTCATATTCGTTCATCCTCCCAGTGCCGGCATATTCAAAAGATAGGAAACCATATTAAATCTGAAAGGGCTTTCGTCATCGTCATTCTCATTGTGCTCTACAATCTCATCCATCCCATCGAATAAAGAGCCTGTCTCCGTGGAACTCCCAAGTTCAAAGATGCCCCCATCAAGAAAGTCGGTCTCGTTGCGATCTCCTCGAGGTGCGGTAGGGGGGGGGGAGGATGTTAATTTATCTAGATGGCATCGTTGCGATCGGTTGTATACCGCTTCTAGCACGAGTGGTCTACTTCCCATGGTAGGGTCTTCTGGGCTCATTGTAAGAACACCATTAGCCGAACTTGGTAATTCCATCTCCTCCGCTGGCGCATGTGGCGGAGATAGGTCAATAATCCAACCCGGAAGCTCACTTTCAGATGGGTATTTCCCCTTAGATAGAGCGAAGTCTAGGGAAGCGGACAGCCTGAAGTAGAGTTGTGGTTCTGTGCTGACAAGATCAACCCAGCTCCTAGGACGAGCACTTAAAGTTCTTGATATGCGAAAATTGGCGTCGGCATCACTGCTAGTCGAAGTTTTTGTCATGCCAAGGTTGACATCGGCAGCATTGTTTGAAGGACAAGTCGTACGCTGACTGAAATCTACCAGATGCAGAAGCTTGCTTACGACACCAAAAACAACACATACGAAATCAAAGCGATGACGACATTGCTTCATAGTCTCCACATATGCATCAAGTCGGTGCTGGCGCCTCGTCTTTTGTGGCTGCGTCGTCGAAAACCTCACGTCGAGGGACAGTAGAGCTAGTGGGAGCGCTGTGTAGGCAACACTGGGCGCCATGTTAGCATTCTAGACATTATAGCCTTGCTTGTGGCACTTAACAAGTTAAAGGAATGTGGAAGTACTAACACGCTAATAGGAAGGTGACCAATAAGCTCCAGAGTCACTAGATTGGTTATATTGCTTGTCACATTGATAATCCCGCGCTTGAGTTCGGTCTGCGTCATCTTCAGCTGCTGAGTATAATCTGTTATGAAGGCTTGGCGCTTATTCAAAATATACATAGCATAATGACACCGCGCAATCTGAGCCGAGCTAGAGTAAAGTTAGAATTCTCATGATTTAGATAGACGAAATGCTCACAAATAATAAATATATGTCAAGTTCGTGTAAAGAGTCACCGACTTGTGCGGGGTTGCAGTGTCATCCGGACCGAGGACTAGTTGAGCCCTCGCCATTTCCATCCATTTCCCTAGCTCTTTTTGGCTCTCCTCAATACAATTGTGAAGCTTCGAGGGTGGGGTCCGGGTCGATAGATCTGGGATTACGACTCCGTTCAGAGGATATATTACCATGATCATCGAGGTTACCGCTACAGCAAATTGGCATTGAACGATGAATATCCTAGCGAGAAAGCTTTTCGTATCCGTATCGTATACTTGGGATCGCTCCACTTCTCCTGCGAAATCCAGCTCTGTGACACCAGTCTGACTAAAATCAAAATGATCTGGCGTGATTTGAACAGGTCGTCGCACCCCCAGAGCAATTACCCGGTCTCGGAGCACACAGCACCACCAGAGGCGTTTCTTCTCCCTTGTTTGACGACTGGTCTGGCCTGGGAGGCAATAATAGAGATGCGCGCCGTCGGCTCGAGCATACTGGATGGCAGTAGACAACCACGATGTATTGTCTTGCTGCTCATGTGGTGTACTTTGAAATGAGAGCAGAAGCGACGCCTGAGCAATTGTAGCAGAGTCAGTCTCGGTCCTAAAGTTGTAAAGTAGCTATGGCACGGGTTAGTTTGTGCAGTTCTGAAGCTGAATTAGCAAGGCAAGCCTACCCTTGCTCGTTCATGAAACACCTCCCTCGCCATGTAGTAATTTCGAAAGCCACAAGCTCGTATTACATCTAGGGGAACAAACTTATATGCTTGTCAGAGGCGTCTGGGTCAGATTAAGGGAAGAGGCATACCGAAGTCGCAGCAAAGAGCATTGCTTGGAACAGCAACAATGATATCGTCTCCGTCTCGTTTTTATTGCCCCTCAGGCTCAAATATATGTCCCAAAAGTGTCCTTCGTCTAGGATTGGTGTGCAAGGATGGACATAAAGGAAATAATGCCGTATAAACTGGTCGAGATGAGGTCTGCTCGGAACATGCAAACAGCCTTTTGATTCTAAGTATCTCACATCACCTGGGACCAACTTGGCCAATTCTTTCACTTCAAGAAACCGGTAGTACGAGAACGTGACACTGGTATTAAAGGCTAGCTCTTGGGTGAAGGGTGAAAAGCTGTTCAATACGGGTGGTATAGTGAATGGCCGAGATATAAATGGGGACAAGTGCTCTTCAGTCGGAAGACAACTAGAATTTTGGCCAGGAAACAATCCGTAAGAACTGTCAAGCACGAGGTTGCTGGCTGGAGATCTAGACAAGGATATATTGTCGTCCTTTTCTACATTTGTTCCCCAAGGGTGCAGCTCTGGTGGAGCTTCAGCGGCAACTGGAACTGACGAAACCAAGGCAGCTGAAGGGACAAGTGGAGACGCAGTACTCAGAGCTTGAATTCTTTTCTTTGGGCGCCTACATAATGTGCCATCAGCCATAGAGCACTTTGAATAGGAGGAAGAATGCTTGATGGAATGCAGACCTTGCAGATGAATTCCGCAGAGTGCAGACGTGATCGTCCAACCTGCAGTTGGTACACGGAGAGCCGACAAGAGAGGTGTCGCATCTCACCTTACGCTCATGACACAAGTGACAAGCAATGCGAGCTCGTTTACGCGGCGGCCAATTGTTGTTGGGGATAGATTGCATGTTGGTGGCAGCTGGCGTGGTCTAAGCGACACCTGAGCAGACCGCTGGCAGTAGTCTATATACCCTCTTTAGTAGGGACAGAATATATTACATCAATGATGGGCTGATGTTCCAGAAGAGGCCAGAAGAGGAGGTCGGGATGGAGTTAAATTTTCCCTATGAATGCTAGGGACGATGGCCTTCCGACAATGTGGAGTGGGGTGGGGAAAGGCGGGGAGAAGTTGACCGTCTTGGTAATAACTCACCGGGTGAACAGGCAACGAACGAGTCAGTGTGGGGAGCCAATAGGTTCACGGAGCCCCGTGGATATAACATCCGTCGCCACGGCACAGCCGAATATTAGCCGAATATGAAAACCCTCAATTTCTTGAAAGTAAACAATATGATTACACGTCAATATAGCTCCCTCAACACGCTCTATATGGCGCAGCTGGCAAGTCCGAAGGGCAAGTGGACGGAGCCAGGTATGCTCTTAATACCGATATGTCCGCATGTAGCCAACTTTTGCGTCCACACGGAGGTTCAGGCCCTCCGTACCCTAAAACCCAAGTAATAAGGCAAGCTATCTACGTCATAGAAGCTTGGCAACGGATATGATCGTACCTTTGTGTTACAATTGTCAGAGTTTGCTTATATAATTGATACCCAATCCGGTGGATTGAAGCCCAACCCTAGAAGCATATAAACCCCTAAGCCAGAGGGTTATATCCTTAATTAATTAATACACACATACACCCTTTACAGCTGTATTTTACGTGCCCTTTTACGGTTCATTGTTCTGCCAGTATAACCTGTAGAGGATATTACCGATACGTTGTAGTTGTAGCCATATTAAGTTTAGCGCTGCAGCGCTCGTAAACCTGACAACAATCACCACACCAGTGGCGGCCTGAGGCTCTGAATTACCCAAGGGTAATGTCAGGTTTACGAGCAATGCAGCGCTAAACTTAATATGGCTACAACTACAACGTATCGGTAATATCCTCTATAGGTTATACTGGCAGAACAATGAACCGTAAAGGGCACGTAAATACAGCTGTAAAGGACGTGTAAAGTGCTTCAATTAATTAAGGATATAACCCTCTGGCTTAGGGGTTTATATGCTTCTAGGGTTGGGCTTCAATCCACCGGATTGGGTATCAATTATATAAGCAAACTCTGACAACATGGAGGAGATGGAGTTTCCCCGGGATGGCGTAATGCTAAAAGGCGCTAAGGAAAAGCTTGTCCAAATGCTGCACTAGCACAATTTGAATTCCGACGCTAGCGGAGACTAATTTTCGACCTCGCCTACGGTGTGTCTCCAGTGAGTCCTACTTCTCCAGTCTATATCCTGGTAAACCGACTCTCGTGATTCACATAAAACCGACGCTTGCGGGTTTCATAAATAAACCGACACTTACGGTTGAATGAGGCATTTTGAATTAATTGATGGTATCGACTGAATACTTCGTACAGGCCCGAATAATCACCGGTTTTCTATCCGTGCACTACCCCCATGCTCTATAGATGCTTGGTCATGACGCTTTTATTAGAATTACTAGATTTTGTATACCCTCCTTAGCCTCAATCACTACAGTATAATGTGGTGATTTGAGTGTAAAAGCGGCTTTTAAAACATTAAAAAGTCATTGGGTTAACACCCCTAGCTTACTAGAACCTTCCACCTTGTGCACGGACAGAAAACCGGTGATTATTTGGGCCTGTACGAAGTAAAACAGGCTACCTGTGACCCTGCTGTCCAATCATGGTCGTTTTTGCCCCAGAAATATACTAACACAATTTACAGTATAGGGCCCATTTCTCTATGTGGTCTGCTCTCAAGTCTCCACTTCTCATCGGCACCGACCTCCGTGACTTGACAGCTTCGACACTTACGATCCTTAACAACCCCGCTGTGATTGCGATTAATCAAGATCCCCTTAGCCGATCAGCCGTGCGAATTCGTCGGGACTTAGATGTCAAGAAGGACCAGTACGGAGTAGGCGAAGCACAAGTTTGGAGTGGACAACTAGCAGGTGGCGACCAGGTAGTCGTCTTCCTCAATGCGGCCGATGAAGATTTGAACATGGAGGCCAGTTTGACGGAGATTTTCTATCACGACGGACCCAATGATCATGCTCCACAGGTGAGAGAATCGTGGGACATATACGATCTGTGGAGTGATCGCATGGAAGATGGGGTAGCTCAGAAAATTATCGATTCCACAATCCCTTCTAAAGCAAACAAGGTTATCACAGACGCCGGGTGGTACAACTCAACTGCAGTTCCATACAACCAGGGTCTGAAAGACCTAGACCCAAGGTTATATGGGAAGAGGATAGGGACTATTGGTCCTGGGGGCTTGTTGAAGTCCAAGGTGAAGCGGCACTCAGCGGAGATGTTCAGGCTCATCAGCAAGAACAACAAAAGCCTCAAGAGATACAATCATATAAAGGATGAACTATAGATTTTGGTCTTTATTAGTATGTCGGTTTGAGGAGACACTAAGACCTAATAAAAGTTTGCTCTTATGGCATAAAGGAAGCTGCATATAGTCATCCCTGGCCTTAGCTTGTCCATTTATATAAATCTGTGTAGCTGTTTGCTTCCGGCGCTTAAACAACTAGTTAATCAATCCATCAATCCATCAATAAAATTAATCCAGCTGTACCTTAGCGTATGATCCTGTCCGTTACAGGCACGTTCAATAAACTGGCATTGCAACATCTTCAATGACCATGACAGGCTCAAATGTCAATTTAGAGACAATTGAATCAACAATTGTCATTCATTTTGCAGAATGGAGTTCTCCGAGAAACACTCATATTCCAGATCTCCAGTATCTAGTCTTGTTCTGTACCAGGCAAAGAGTCCGACCAGGTCTTCTATCTCCATGGTTTCGCAAACCATAACCAACTTACATCTTATCCAACATACACCTATACTCCTCCGCCTCCTTCTCTATCTGCTCCTCTGTCCGCGTATTCCTCTCCGCATCCTCAATACTTGGCACGGCCCCTCCCGGCGTCGGTCTCTTCTTCACATCCCAGAACGCACCGCCCATGTTACCTACCTCGTCAGTAAAAGCCCTGAGGTTAGGGAATTCAAATACGAAAACGACAGCTAAGACGACTTGATCGATATTGGCAACGGCGAACAGATATTTATTCAAACTGCTATATTAGAGCAGATAATTTGTCTAATAGATACATGATTGCCTTATCCACCAAGAAATTTACTTATAACTGCGATATATGGAGATAAATTAGTTTTGAGGGCGTTTGACGATAGACATATAAGGATTGGTACAGCTAGGCAGAAGTACTCTGCACTAGTCTGGCTGTGTCATTGCTCAACCTACTACCTATCCATATGACCAGCTAACAAGGCCAACGAATAATTCAAATCGGTAATAGTTCACGTACGATTTGTCAAGGAAACATTTCTCTTTGCTACAAACTGGCTCATCACCCGGGTTAGGCAAACCCACAACGAAAGCTCAAAGAGATTCGATAGACGGTCTCATTCTTGCCTAGTTCAAGCCTGGGTGTGGCTATCGACATGGATGACCTTGCCTTTGTTACCTTTGGTTTTATCGAAAACCTCGATTTAATATTCTTTAAACTGTCGCATCGGGACTGGCAAAGAGTAAATTGACCTCGAATAACCTACCCTTAGGCAAGTAGAAGAGAGCAAGAGCTTGAACGACTTTGAAATATGCTTGATGGAGATGAAGACATGAGCTTTAGATTGATATGTTGTGTTGTATCCATCGAGTGTCCAGTTCATGAACTGGACACCATATCGATAGGCTGGACGTCCATTTCGCACTTTAAAGTCCTGGATTGGATCTATGTAATTGGTCAATTATATTAACTTAATAGGTGAAAAATCAGCCCCTATCCCCATCCCCGCTGCCTACCATTTGGGCAACAAGTTCCATGCCGATAAAGTTACTTTGATATCCGTAGTGCTGGAGGGCCTGCTTCCTATATAGACAGATTATGTAAGGTTTCTCACCCCATTTTGATGGATGGTAGTTGTCTTCTAGCGTTGTATCGTACGGTCACACGTTGAGCACCGTATTATCGTAACAGTTCAACAACACAGCTCTACAGAATGCACTTGTCTCCCGCCAGCTCTATAATACTAGTACAATCATAGGTTCATAACCGGCACTATAGGCATTTATATAATGAGCATCGCTTAACTATCTCTTCACTACCCCTTACTATCTTCCAAATTTATATTCAAGGATTCTACTATAGTCTTGACCGACAGTTAGATATGCAGCCTTTAAAACTTCCCATCTATCAGAGCGATCCTTCTTTGCCTTGGGATTAGATTCGTGTGAGGCAATAATCATGTGATATTTTATACATTGTGAATAGTGCCACTTATGAATATTGTGTAAATAGCTTAAGTCAGAGCTTTCCTTAGGAATCTCTTTCTTCCCTTGTAAACAATCACTTCAACCAAGACACATTGGACCTCGCTCGTGCTGGTGTACCGTCACAATTCGCCAGAATCAAGGTGCTGACTTCGAGATGAGGTAATATCACTCGCAGTTGAAAGAGGAAGAATATATCTGTAGTTTGAGTTCGTCTAAGCAGATTCACCTGCGAGTGTCTTCTTTCGACCTGGGGAAGAAAACTAGGCCTACAAAGACTTCTGAGCTTTGAAATAGCAATTCAAGGCCTTTAATTACTGGATTAGCTAAAGGAGCCATATTAAAATCTATTTTTTATACCAGAACCCAGATCCGAATTCAGTATAACTATAACAAGAGTTCATTTTTTTTACCAGTCTCGGTATCAACAGTGATTGTTGTAACTTACAGTACAGTACACTATTGCCAAGCTGAACGAATAAGCGAAAGTACTTGATTCGATATTCTAACGAGCCAATGGAATTGACTGAACAAAAATTGCATGTCATAGTCGGGCCGTTCGGGTATTAGGAAAATACGGTAGCTACGTTCCCCAAGTGCAGCTTGCTTTATTCAAGGATGGCTTGTCCCTTTACGCGGATCGTCTAGAGCCGTTCCGGGGCTCTAAGGCCAGATTCAGAAATATCAGAGGTAGGGATGGAGAAAATTCGAACGATCTCTTCAAGCGGGTCAAGAGACATCCGCCCAAAATAGGCCCGCTAGCCCCCCGGAAACAACGGCTCGACAACTAATGCCACGGTGTAGCAGTGTGCCAGGATGAGAAGAGCCGAGATGGAACCTTGAGTCTGCTGCAATAATGTGACAGGTAGCCAGAAGAGCCATGTTCTAAGTGGATTAGACATCTCAAAACGCTGCGTAACGTACCGTTCGACGAGACCTCGCGGACTCCGCGGACGAAGGTCATCGGTTGCTGAATGGCCTTGATTATCGTTGTTTACCTGGAGATGCGACTTGACCTTCTGGAGCTAGGCATAGACAGAATGCAACAAGTCCAGATCTACCGTCCTTAGCAGGCCGAGTTTCTTCAGGCTAGAGTAGCAAGATGCGGGTTAGGTTGGAAATGTAACTTACTATGTTCGCAATAAAATTACGGAACTGAGACTTGCCCTTCCAGGGTTACATTGCGTCAATGACCTAACAGTTATTGTGCCGTACCTTACACCCTCAGAACATACCTACCGTAGTAGAGCTCAGGTCGATAATTTCACCTGTCGCTGAGGAGTAACTTATCTGAACTATTAGACGTATGAAAGAATTAGTCATGAAAGCTCAGTTGCAAATTTTGTGATGAATATCTGGGCTTCTCTCTTCTCATTCGTCCTTTGAACACTATTAATCTTATGCCGGTGTTCAAATGTCGCGGTCCGATTTTGCTGGTTATATGTGTTATGCATGTCCTTGAGTAGTGACTTCATGGTTCTAATATCCGTTGTACTATACCTCTTTTTCCTATTATCCGAAGCTCGTAACAGCGAAAGCTGTACAGCGGTGTTAACCGAAGTATTTATATATCTGATTTCGGACCCTTATCATGGTAAATCAGAGTATCACATCCTTAGCAAAGATAGCAATTCTGGTTCCTCACAATGTTATTTAAGCTCTCGTACTTTGTTGGACTACTTGCAGTATGCACAGCCGGTCTTGCTACTACTCAAGGCCCCAATTTGACATCTGAGACCAGTACGACACTTCTAGTAATACTTCCTGCCCAGTATTCAGGTTAATTGACTTAAAACAGATGGTGCTTCGACTCTCACCATAAGCAATGCAGCCTTCACCTCGAAAGGGTTCGAAGGAAGCGACTTCGTTCAAATCATTGAGATGACTATCAACAACACAGACACAGAGAATTTTCTCACCCTAACAGACGCTCTGAACGTTACAGCTTCTTCTACTGACTTTGATCTCATCAAACCTGGTACACTTATCCGCCTTGCCCCTGGTCAAGCAGCTGTTGTTCAAGTAGGCGTGAAAAACAAGCCTGGTGTGGCCGCTGGCAGTTCTTGTAATGCTACGATCACGGCCACATGGGGTGCTAAATTTGGCGTGGCTCAGATGACTTCATCTACAATCTCCGGAGAATGTGGATTTGGCGACTATACTGCTGACGCAAGTAGCATTGCATGGCACACTAGCCCGGATTGGTATAACGATATCAAATTCGGTATATTCATTCATTGGGGTGTATACTCCGCCCCTGCATACGGAAGTGTCGCACCCTATGAGTCTTATGCTGAATGGTAAATAGACTGACTGATATACTCTGCTGAGTAGTTCGCTAATCTGAACCAATTCCAGGTACTGGAACACTATGCACAATCCTAACGATCATACCCAAACCTACCAGTATCACGAGGCAACATATGGTACAAATTTCAACTACGACGACTTTTTCTCTAATTTCACTGCCTCGAAGTTTGATGCGAAAAGTTGGGTTGATCTAGTTGCTGCAGCAGGAGCTCAGTATATAGTACCTGTAACGAGTGTGTAACCTTTACTATATGGCTTTATTCTTTAATACTTACGGTCTATAGAGCATCACGATGGCTTTGCTCTTTTTGATTTTCCGAGCTCAATTAGCAATCGCTCTTCTGTTCAGTATGGACCAAAGAGAGACTTTATTAACGAGATTTTGACGGCAGCGAAGACCTACCAGCGGCGAGGCACATACTTTTCTCTTCCTGAGTGGTACAAGTAAGACCCCACGGATTTATTCTAATAGAATATCGGCTGATATTAAAGGTAGCCCAGCATACAAAACGTACGCAATGGGAAGCTTTCCAGGAGGTATGTAGATCTTCCAAATATACCTATATACATTTGATACCGATAACTTTCCAAGGGCCCCCAATCAATCCCTACACTGGAGAAACTCTCATATACACAGGATATGTTCCTGTTGGCGATTTTGTCCTAGATATCCAACTTCCCTAACAGAATATCTTGGCATATAGCTACAACACTGAGTTGATGTGGTGCGATATTGGCGGTGCAAATAATGCTACAATCTTTGCCTCGAATTGGCTAAACTGGGCTCGCGACCAGGGTCGACAAGTAGCATTTAATAATCGCTGTGGTCTAGTTGGTGACTTTGACACTCCTGAGTATGTCCCTACTGCTTAATGATCTCTGTAGCGTCCCTTCTTTGCAATATAAAGTATTGAATCTACTAGTCTAATCTATCAACCTAGGTACACAACCAACTCTGCTACCGTAGCACGCAAATGGGAATCCACCCGAGGTATGGATCCATTATCATTTGGATATAACTATCAAACACCTGACTCGCAGTATTTAAACGCCAACGGTATTGTACAAGCCCTTGTCGACATCGTTTCGAAGAACGGAAACTTTCTCCTTGATATTGGTCCGCGCAATGATGGTACTATTGCCGACGTTATGGTGCAAGGCCTTACTGAAGCTGGATACTGGATTAATGCCCATTCTGAGAGTATCTTCAAAACTAGATACTGGTCGGTAACCCCGGGACTTGGCAGTTTCCAATATACAACAACGCAGGATGCCTTTTATATCCACTACCTGACAACCCCTGGAACAACTGTAGAGATTCCAGATATAGTACCATACTTGCTGGGAGATACGGTGACGGTGGTGGGTGGGAGCTTGCATGGTTCTCCTGTTACAGTTACGGAGAGAGGCGATGGAACGATTTCACTAGGACTTTCGAGCGCTCAGATTACGGCTGACCAATATGTGTGGACTTTCAAGCTTGCCTATACCACTACCAATGCGTACTCAATCATACAAGCAGAAGATTATAGTTCTAACAGTGGGACCCAGACGCAGACTACTTCGGACATTGGAGGCGGAGACAACGTCGGATGGATCCACGACGGCAACTGGCTTGCATATAGTAATGTAGATTTTGGCACTAACGGTGCTAAAGGGATATTGTCACGGATCTCATCTGGTGCAGGAAGCTCAGTTAATGGCACTGTTGCGGTTGCACTGGACAGTTTAACAGCGGCACCGATAGGCAGCTTCCCTGTTACAGATACAGGGGGTTGGCAGAGCTGGACGAATATTTCAACAAACGTCAGTGCCGTAACGGGACTGCATACTGTATACTTGGAATTTTCCAGCGACCAGCCTGCCGATTTTGTGAATATCAACTGGTTCACATTCTTCTAACTTGGCAAGGAGGGCTTTGGTACGTTGCCTTGGGATTCAGGGATACAATCGTTGTTTTAACTATGGTCCATATCTTCGATGACGATCAATGACAGTTGGTTATTTCTAAACATTTATCCACTAAATAGCCACGCCGTAGATAATTTTATCTCGTCTAGTTACATTTCGCGATAGTCATATCTTTCTCCTAGTCAGTGAGATGTAGCTTCTTGCTACTTTTTGTGAACGTATGGCTTTCTGTCACTAGAAATCCCGAAGGATTGAGAGCTATGCTCGGCACTGGGCCCTAGGCTGCCGGGAATCTTTCTCTCATCCCCAGTTCCGTTACCTCCAGCCCGGACAATAAAAGTCATAAATGGTTTGTTCATTCCGTGGAAAGGGCCATCGTGACCCTCATCTGTAGCTGGGTCGGCTTGATGCCATGCTCCAGGGGCCAGGTTAAGATATAGACGGAAGATAAATCCAAAAGACCACAGGAGTTGGATGGATCTGCAAAAATGGCGGTAAGATTCCAGGAAGCCCTACCCCTTTCAGACTACATGGGTGAAAGCGTTGTCCCAGGCGTTGAGATTATAAAGGTATGTTTTTTAGATTCTTATAATTTATTTAATAGTTATAGAGTAATAAAGAGTATAACTAAACCTAATTTTTTGGGGGGTTTTCTTTAGTTTTACTATAAAATTTATAAATTTCTTATTTTCTTAAAATCTATTACTTTACAACTTTATAGTTTCTCTTGAGCAGAGGTCAGGTTAATGCACAGGTTGTAGTTAGGAATCAAGGTGAAACTCAGTTATATTGATTATTGAGTGATGTAGAGACAACTTAAGGAACCTCCTTAGGGACGCAATACAGTCCTTATATACACACTTGCAGTCTGTAGGACTCGTAAGCTCTATACGCAAGCCTAATGCATAGGCTCTGTACGTGTATCAGTGCTGTATCGCCTTTCATATGCTTGAGGCCCTGATATCAGTCAACATTAACTAAACCCCTTTAGTAAATCTATACTAAAAGTTTATATAGAGAAATATATCAACTGTACTTAAGTTATATTTATAACTATAGATAGAGCGATTTTAGGTACTAAAGTTACTAGAATATCTAAAAAGTTGTATATAGTAAAAGGTTACATTTAGTAATATTTAGAAATGTAGGGCTGCATTTAGTAAAAAGCTATAGAATTTATTATCCGCCAAGATAAAAATTGCTGTCCTCGCTCCATGGATATTCCCTACACAGGAATCCAAAAAGATCTGTCTCAAACCCATTAAAATTTTGCTCCCACCAAAAATTTGTGCTATCAGCATCTATTGCTACCTGCGCTGGGTCCATCATATTTGCCTCTTCCTGTCCATGCATTGAAAACTGAAATCCTGCCCCTTCTGTGGCCTCACTTATCGGTGTAAAGCTGGCCGTTGATAGGTTTCCGGAATTTGAGGCTGCTAGCCTATCAATACCATCTTGTATGCCAACACCGCAGTCCAATATCTGGGATTGAGGGAGAGCCACATGGTATGGCTGGAATTTTGATGCAGAAATATGGTAGATGGATGAACTCGGTGGACTGGGCATAGTGGTATGGCTAGCGTGGGTCGCCAGCTCGATTTCTTGCCCAACGGCAATCCGCTTCGTCGTCTTCGGCAGGCTTGCCGGAGGCTGTGTTTCTTGCATATTTTCCTGGTGATTGGTGCTAGCTGGCTCTACAGTCGCAACGTAGGTGTAAAGGTCTATATTGCTGGTACTATCACATGAGATAGGGTTTTGAGAGACAATTTGTCCGATGTCTGTATTTGGGTCTAAGGCTCCGTCTTTGCGCCCATTTTCGGTAGAAAAGTCATTAATGTTGATGTTTGCAGAGGAGAAGAGGGAACTGAGGTTTGCCCACTATTTGTATTAGCATGGTCTGCGGTAGGTTTAGGGTGAGCAAAATACTATGCCTTGGAGCGGACGTGAATATTCCTTAAGCTTCTGTAACATCGCGATTGCGGCAATACAACGATTTATCCCATGACTTTGTAGCTTGCCTTGGGCACTAAGAGATTTGAATTGAACGGAGGAGGATACAAACAACGCGTAGCCAGTAATACCGGACAATCGTGACACATCGGTACAAATATTCAGAAACGTCGTTGCCATATCAGCAATAATATTAGAATGTTTGATAGCTTCTTTGGCTGACGTTCTGATGAACCTCTTGGAGATTTGAGGATTTGAGCTAACATTGGAAAAGATAGGAACAATAGAAGAGTGCAGGATACAACCACATAGATGATAAATACAATGGAGCGAAAAAAGTCTATACGGATCAGTTTTAAGAGGTGCTGAAGATGAGAGGCCGAAACGGAAATCTAAATGAAGTTTTTCGAGAAAGATTTCGAGGCGTCGATCTAGCGTTAAGAATGTGGGGAGTCTACTGAGAGAGTCGTGATGAGAGCCGCCCATATGTTGTTTAATGAAGTGTTGAATTTCCCACCTGAGCTGTGATTAACAAGCATACTTAAATTTACAGGTAGACAGCGTACCAGAGGCTAAAAACTTTCACTAACTCGCTCATAATTGAAGGGGGTAGACTTTGGCTAGGCTCGACATTTATAGGTACGATATCCCCATTAAGAGCAAAGACCTCCTTTGAGTGAGGCTTTCCGGCCAGAAACGAAGCCTGGTCAGATGGCAGTGGTAGCCCCATCACCTCTTTCCAACTTTCCGCCTTAAAGTTTGCATTATCTTGGCTAATGCAGTTCGTTACCCAACACGACCAAAGGCAGCGTCTTCTTACTTCGGCAAGCAGTGGATCAATATTACTAGCTGGCGGACAGTGAAAGCGTAGTAGGCGACAAGCTCTGTACGCAGTAGCTAGAGTTCGTCAAATTTATACTTCTGGAGGTAGTGGTGCTAGCTGAACCTTACTTGTGTAAAAGTGTGCTCGATTCGCATCACCTTGATAGAACCAATAAAATGAGAGATTTTGACATGCTTGAATAGTTTCGAGGCAAGGTTTATCGGTTCTCAACAAGGCCTGCTGACTTGCAGTTGTGGCCCACTCTTGTGCGTGACTGCTGGCGTACGTTGCCGTCAACTGCAAGGTATCTGCATCGACATTTTCATCGTCGAGGCACGGTAGCTGTGGGGTTTGTCGTAGGAAGCTAGAATGGTGTCAGAAAATGCAGAAGGCGCCAGATCCGATCGGGGCCGCACTTTGAAGCCAGAGCAAAGATACTTAAAGATACGAAATCCGGAACTTTGTTATGGAGGTAATCAGAAGTAAAGCTGGGCTTATGGATCATCAGCTCAGCATTCCAATGACGAGAAAAATATATCCCAATAAGAATCAGGGCCATTCCAGGCGATAACGACTCTGTTTCTTGGAGAGTTGGATGTCGTCCAGCAGTATGGGATATTTTGAGCGACCCCTGGATATCGGCGGCCTCAGGTTCTCTGTAGATATGAGGCTTGGAATTTCGTGCTCTTCGAGTTGCCAGAAGTTTTCTGTCTGGAGGAGGTGGATAAGTACAGGCGGCCGGAATGCTTTGGCATCTCTTGCAGGACGGTTTCTCTTTCGAGCAACGCAACTAGAATCCAGAACAAGATTCAGGATCAGCGGTCCAATCAATCGACATTGGAGGCGTAACTCCCAGCCATTAAACACGCTTGAAAGAATTGGCCGGGCTATACGAACCTTCTGCCTCCGACAGCGAAGGCACGCTATCGGCTCATTGGACTTCTCGCCAGGCCTCGCACTAAAGGCACTGTAGCCCCCACCACCTCCACTAGCCTGCTCGGAATGCCACTCAGCCATCAAGGTATACTTTTGTATTAACCGTCTAGAGTGGAGATAGGATTCGGTGCGATACCCTCAAGAAAAGCCGGGCATCTACTTATCGGAAAAGGGCGCTGGCCACGCGTTGTGAGTGCGAAGAGGGGGTTCGGTCCGATGCGCTGAAGAAATCTTCTCCGCAAAGGTTGCGTCCGTCTATGCCAGAACGGGCATAACTTACCCCATACCCCAGCCGCCCCACGAAATTTCACGGCACCAATGAAGGACATTGACAGGTGAGAAGACATTTTCCGGCGCGAAAGGTTTCAGGTAATCACTTTGATCGGATTTCTTGTTATGGAGTTATTTGCTACAGGTGTGGCAAATTACATCCATCGGCTTATTAGTCTCCGAGCAAGGAGAGCCAGCTCCCTATCCAGATTATGGTGAGACCACTGTAGGGGTCGTAATTGGGTTCTGGAGCGGGAGACGTTGATATTTGTCACAAACAGGACGTGATGTTTAAGACGGTTATAAATTAATTCTACGTAGAGACATTTTTTGAAGATTGAAATTATTCAATGCAAGTCCAAGATTCCGGTGATTTGTAATTAGCACTATCAGTGCAGAAGTTCCTTAACGGATACTTGCAATGATTCCTAGTGAAACTCACTCCCTGAGAACGATCATCCTATAATGTCTGCATCAGCCAGATATCGCTATCACCCGTTTCAGGCTTATATTTACGTATTTCGTCCCTGTGACTGTAACTGGGCCGTTCCCGTTTTCCACCCAGTCAACCATACGCAGCAATACATTGTTCTGAGGGTCCAACGTTGAAACTTCTGCGGCTGTTTGACCAATAGCATGTGCACCTACACCCCCATTGCAATGGCCTAACTCAAAATCAACGAAAGGAAGAGAAGGAGCGGACAAAGATACTCACCCATTCCAGAAATTCTAAAGAAGCGGTAGAATTCGTCAAGGTCGGAATATGGGAGACCCATAGTCCGAGAGACATGATTGTAGTATCGAGGACTATTATCAGAGGAGATAATGAAATCTGCTTGCCCATGATATGTAACTATCACTTGAGTCAGCGATCATTCTCAGGTCGAGGCAGTTGAAACTCACGTAATTTCCCTCCGGTAGCTCGGAAGGCGGAAAGATCTCCATTCCAGGTCTGGATATTGAAAGGGTTTTGGTCAGCGGCCGCTTTCGCATCAAGTCTATTGAAAGTTGCAGCATTCCAACTTGGATCGTCTGTGAGAGGATCAGCAATTGAGGGTAGGAGATTATCTGAAAGCAACGTACTGTAAACCACGTAGCGAAACCAGTCAACGGAATAAGGGAACGGCCCGGTGGTGTAATAGACATATTCGGCAGTTAATTCAGATCCAGGCTGCATGCGTGGATAGATTATCTTTCCGTCTACGCCATAGAAGTCAGTGAAAGCCTCTCTCACTGCACCGACCTGGGCACTCGTAAGACAGGCAGTGAAATTCGTGGTTCCAGGTGGGCATTGAAGCGTTTCTGGACGGAACTGGCACATCTGAGGGTCTTCGATGATACCATCTAGTACGCCATCCATGCCGTCACATTGATTCAAGATTTCTTGATGAATCAAAGCCCACAGCCCGCCAGCTGGAACATAGGTCGAGTCGTTTGAGTTGCCAAATATCGTGTAAAAAGTAGCACTCCACGATGTCAAATGTGTAAAGTCGATTGCCTGCAATTTAATTAGCTGAATGCTAGTCCAAAAGCTCCACTAGACTCATAGCTCACCGGAGCTCCAGCTACAACACCATCAAAGTCATTGGGATAGCTTTGCACGGCTTTAAACCCCTGTCGACCCCCGGTACTGCACCCCAGGTAGTAAGACTTCTTATGAGCAGTTCCGTAATACTGCTTGGTGATTTCTTTCCCCACAACAACTCCGGTATGGAGACTTCTGTCCGCGAAGTCGTGGACAACCTCGAGATTATTGTAAAATGCATGCCCTGACGTGCCATTATGTCCATTATTTGCTCCAACAGTGGCGAAACCCAACCCTACGGTGTATGCCAGATCCGGATATTGTATACAGCCACCAATACCTCCATTTCCAGTGCTCAGAAATCGACCGGTCCAGTTTGTAGGCAACCAAGTTTCGAGCGTAATCCCGGATCTGTTACTCGTTGAAACATACATTGCCACGCGGCAAATATCCTTGGGAATAACCTGGCTTATATATCCGCATGATGAAAGATTGTAATTTTGAGTCAGGCTAATGTTCGTGCCCGCGGGTAGGTATTGGGCCAAATTGACTCGTACGTTTTCAATAGCTAGTGACGCTCCAAGTTTTGTGCACGCTGCCACTGGATCAGTGACGATGTGTTGCGCAACCGTCAAGGTAGTCAAGCCATGGAGAAAAATGAGATATTGAGAGAAGAATTTCATCTTGAAGGCTCGACACTACTGGTTAGCACAGATCCATTTTCAAGATGGAAGATTTGGTATATATATATATATATATATGTCCAACTGAAGCAAAATCCTCGTGATTGAGTTAACCCTTTTACATTGCCCCGCACTTTGACCTGTCGGTCCCATTCCACTAATTTTCCGCTGTCAGTCCGAGAAATTGGACCATGTCGTTTTAGGCTATCGGACCGGCTCTGGCCTAGTCTCTTTACCAGCAATCGCAACCGAACCATGCTTAAAGTTTTCGAGAGACGGAAAATGGTTTCCCCCGCAGTTCTAAATGTTTCAATGCAATTAGAGAGCTGGAATCAGAAGGCTGACTACCAGGGTCTAAACCTTCTCGCATCTTCCCGTTGGGAGTAGGTGGGAAATCCCTCTTCATGTCAATCAAAGTAGATTTCCACCCACGCCCCAACCGCCACACAAAAAGTTAGCTAAGCTCACCGAGCAGACTTTCAGATCGTTCATAAGTATTATCCATATCTACGCATCGTTAGAGAGCCTCCTCTATAGCTCAAGACCGAGAAAGACCAGGCTAAAGGTTGCACAGTCCCATTTGCTCCGTTCTCAGAAGGAGAAGGCAAGTAACATATGGTACCTAGTCTTACCCCGCAACATTAAAGTTCGTCTTTCAACCTTATTCCTGCCTTGCTTAAACTATCGTTCTGCTTGTATGGCGCCTCGGCCGCCAAATCCTAAGATGACTAGCTCGATTCACGCTAACCATATTAGGTAGAGCCGGACCGAATGACTAATGCATGGTAAGGCTCTCCGGCCATAGCCTACCAGGTTTAGCTGATGTGATTGGGCAATCTTGAAGTGATATTGTACTGAAAAGGCAAGGTACAAACATGAAATTTCCACTAATTCGGGACAAACCGACCGGAGCTGAGAATATGGTTTCGGAGGAACGAATAGCTTGATTGGTCTAGAGTCATACCGAACCGATTGAGGTCCAATGGTTTAACTGCCGCGCGACACTTCCGCGTGTTGGCAAAGCATATTTCATCAAGCTAGATACAGACTAGTAATAATTCACAAGATAGAGAAAGCGCGGGGTATTAAATTGGGGTCGGTCCGTCAAATCTTTTAAATAAGCAAGCTCCGGTCCTAATGTTTCTAACAACATTCCTACTTCTGATAGCAGCGCTACCAAGGTCGCTGATTTCTTCGCTCGCAAAACCCACAAACATTCGATCTATTAGGTTTCATTTATCATATCTGATGCCATGGATCAGAATTTGGATGAGAAAGTAAGTCGATTGTCTTTGGTGACCCAACGCGATCTGGAGCTCGATGCTTACTCCCAGTCTCCACGCAGGCTATTCGGGAGCTGGAGCAGGTCCTCCATACCGAACTCTACCCAGGAACAGAGGTTATGGTTGACGTTGGGACTCATCACTTCGTCAAATCCTCAGCTGCAGCTGGGTCCGTCCTGGTCCCTCAACCTAGCGATGACGAGCACGATCCTCTTGTAAATACATCCTCCTATCACTTTAGCGGAGCTGATCTGGTACTGACACTCTAAGAAGAACTGGAGTCCCATGTGGAAGGGTCTGGCCATGATGTGCGCTACTATGGTCTCGTTCTCGCAAGGGTTTGGTCCATTGGCATTGGTTAGTATTCTGGATTTTGTCTCCGGGGGTTATGTGCTGATTGTCACACAGGCACCTATGTTCGGAGATTATATCGTCGCGTTTGACTCGAATTTGGCCGATGTCGTGCAATTCACTGGTGTCGCAATTTTGGTGCTCGGATTTAGTAATTTCATTTGGTATACTTGGGGCATCTTGAAGTTGGAACTTTATTAACAATACTAGGGTTCCGATCCAGACCTGCTTTGGACGACGACCAGTGCTGATCTTATCAATCTTTATCTGTTTGGTTAGCAGCATCTGGAGAGCAAGGGCGAATTCATACAATAGCTTCATGGGCGCATGTGTGCTTAATGGAATCGGAGCTGGCCCGGCAGAAATTTCGCAACCTGTTGTCATAGCGGACGTGATTTTCCTCCATGATCGTGGCAAGTATCAGACTCTATACTTTGCGTTTTATTTTGGCTCCCTGATGGTATAAAACGTCTATTGTCCCTTCGCTCTTTTACCTATCTAACATCACCAGATTGGTCCTATCGTATCTGGTCCTATGGCCCAACACCTAGGGTGGCGAAATTTCTGGTGGCTCAACACTGCCCTCCTCGGCTTTGTAGGGCTCTGTTGTATCTTCCTCTTCCCTGAAACCAAATTCCAACGACCTTTCGTACCTGCAAACAGCACACTCACACCGCCACCACTGAAGTCGGGATCTGCTGAGTGTGAAGAAGAAATATCTGCTGCAAACGGCGTCCCCAGCTCAGTGACAGGATCCTCCGAGTCGCAGATAGGATTGCCTGTTAAATCCCAGGAGCTGGAGTCGAATGACGTGGGTAGTGATGCCCTTACTCACATGCACACGCACGTAGATCAATGGCTCGGCCGCGGCAAGCCATCAAAGTCACAGTGGAGACTCTGGCAGCCTTATGAGGGAAACTTCCTTACGGAACTCTGGATGCCGTGGTATCTTTCGGCTTTCCCTATCGTTGAGTTCTCTGCATTCGTCGTATCCTGGACTGCGTCTTGCTTTTTGACTCTTAACCTAACACAGTCACAAGCATTTGCTGCTCCCCCGTATAACTTTTCTTCTACTAAAATTGGGTTTTTTAATTTTGCCATCTTAATCGGTGCTTTTATTGGTCTTTTCACAGCTGGTCCATTGAGCGACGCGGTTGCAGCAAGGTTAACGAAAAGGAATAAGGGCATACGTGAACCTGAAATGCGCTTGTTAGCTATGGTTCCGTATGTTATTATCATGGTTATTGGAAATGTGGTTGTTGCTCTTGGTTATGAACATTCTTGGGACTGGAAGGTATGTTATGTTCAAAACTAGCACTTTGGTGAACAGGAGCAGTCGAAACTTACACTATATAGGTTATCGTTATTATTGGCTATACTTGCGCGGGCATACAGGTCGCAGCCCTACCAGCTATCTCCTCCACGTACTCTGTCGATTCCTACAAACCTGTCGCAGGATCTATCTTTGTCACTATTACTATCAACAAGAATGTCTGGGGATACGGCTTCTCGAAATTCATTACACCGTGGATCATTAAGAGTGGCTATATCCCACCTATCATGACGAACATGAGCTTGACTCTTCTATGGTGTCTTACCGGCGTCACATTTTGGTATTATGGAAAGACATTCAGGAAGTGGACGAAAAACTCGAAAGTCCACAGTATGTAATGAGAACATTGTACTAGGAAGAATGTTTATTGGACTATAGGAGTTGATGGTGGCAGCAGCTGAGAAATACACGATGTGGAATATGCTCATTTATCACCATCTGATTATGGCCCTTCAGTGACTTTAATGCTCATAGCTAAGTCGGATATTCATGTATAATCGGCCTCTTCTTCCTCTGACTCCTCCCCAGCATCAGGTTCAGGTTCGGGTTCAGGATCATGTTTAGGCTCACGTTCTGCTTTCTTGATAGACTTCTTGCTCTTGACGCGCTTAGCAGTAGGCTTCTTGACTACTTATTCACCATCCTCGTCATTCCCCTTGGCGCCTCTCTTGGCACTCTTGGATTTTGTGCCTCTGGTGGTGGCTGGGGTGCCGTCCTTGTTGATGGGCCAGTCATGAGCCTTGCCTATTACCATCAGTGCGGAGTTAGCAGTATATAGATCAAACTAGAGAGTTGGTGTTTCTGGTGTTTCTGGGTGGATACACGACGCGATTCATTAGTAATGGCGCAAACTCTTACGAAGGCATAGAGTAACAACAGCAGAAATAATACAAGCCCGGCAATTTTATTTAATCACAATACTGACTTGGGTTACGAAGTAAGATTCCGGCATCCAGGCAAAAAGTCCGGACCCTGTAGACGCGGAGTACCTCAGAGGTCCAGCCAATGGTCTATAAGATCTTGGTAGGCGTAACCGGGGCCGGACTTACCTCGTTACCGAGTGGGATGTATACGTTTTACACTGAGTAAAGACTTTAAAATATCACGGCCGCTGTCGCCACTGTGATAAACCAGGCATAGCACATCTGCCGACTAGCTAACGGCCCATCATGATTTGTAAAGCCAACCTATTCACTTCATTTGTAGCTACCAAACCCCTTGCTGAGTCTTACCAAATTGGGGAATGCTTACGAATAATCAAGCGCATAACTTCCCATCACAAACTGTGGCATTCAAAGTAGGGAGTGATGTACATTGTCCGAACGGAATTTTCCAAGTAAATGATTTCAAATCGATCCTCCCATTACTCATTAGAGTAAGCTCCGCCTTAGAGCGGGAAATATACAATTGTTCAGGGGTTTTTACCATCATGCAACCCAACCATCTGAGACATATATGTACAACATATACAACCGCTTTCCTACCATTTCATAGATCCATCAATCAGGCACACGTTTGAGATCCTCCGCAATATTCATCACAATATCATCCTCTGACTCTTGCTGCAATCATGAAGGCCATTGCTTGTTACTTAGGGCAGATGCTTGTCTTTGCCTGGGCTTCTTCTCTCTGCCTGGCGGGGTCGACCCCATCTATTTCGACGATCTTCCAGCTGGGTACCGCCGGGTCCTGGTTTGAAAGCCTTGCCATTCAATCAAACGGCACCATTCTAGCCACGAGGCTCGACGCTGCCGAGCTATGGAGCATTGACCCGTTCACTCGGGCAGGCTCGATGATCTCCGAGGTCCCTCTCTAAAATGGAGGGTCGCGGCACGGGTCCCCGATGCAGTTTTATTTAACGGTCTCACGAAATGGAATAATACGTCCGTTCTCGTAGCGGATTCTGCCAAGGGGGTCATATGGAAGGTCGACATTGAGACGGGAGCATCTTCCATCGCTCTCTCCGACCCGACAATGACCATCCCCACAAACGCGTCTATTCAGGTCGGCGTCAATGGTGTCAAAGTGTCAGATGGCTTCGTGTACTACACGAGCACCGCCCGTCAAATTTTCTGTCGCGTTCCCGTTGACAGCTCCGCCGCTCCCACAGGTCCCGTTGAGGTTGTCGCCAGCGGCTTCCCACAGGACGACTTTGTTATCTTCCCAGACGGCACAGCATATGTGGCAACCAATGCCCTGAATACAATAGTTAAGGTGACGGCCGACGGAACGGTGTCACTGGTAGCGGGAAGCCTTGGCTCACTTCCACTTGCTTCTGACACGGACTGTCAGTTCGGCCGCACCGCAAGGGACTCGAACGTCCTGTATGTTACCACCGCAGGCGGTACATCGGACCCAGTGAACGGGACTTTGGTGGTGCCTGCTGCCGTTATGGCTGTGGAATTGGCGGGTTGTGAAAGTTAATTGACAGGGAAGGCATTCCTGCCTGGGGTCGGAACCATGTGGGCCTGGAGATGCAATTCAAAAAGACAAAAGCACGCTTTTTACGACATCTATCTAAAGATAAAGAGTAGTAAAGGGGTATTTTCATTTAGATTGCCACCCTTCTTTCTGCCAGGAATAGATGTCCATCAACACTACCACATTTCCCTTTCCTTTCACCCTGGTTCAATTTTAATACATTAGTTAGCATATTTTCTAGTTGCATACATGCTTTTTGCATGTGATGTTGATATACTTGAAATAGAGGTTTATACTTTCATAAAGGGGCAGGCTACTTTGAATACGAGTTCAGCATTTCACTTTTTATGTCACACGACTAACCCATCTCCAGGAGTTTCTGTGGAGAGTTCCCATGACTTGCAGGGCAAGAGTTTGTACAGAATTTCAGGGAACATGATCCAGTAGCATTGTTCATAATACTCCACTGAGCAGTTTTGCTTAAATATGTCGACAATTTGGATTGGTGGGATGGGCTATTCGGTTTAATTTTGGTGTACGAGACTTCAGATGTTCTGAACCGCTGTGGACAAGTTCTCGCTAATGCACACTTCTATGCCCGACAAAATTCGCAACTGAGCCCACTCAGCACCATGGTCTGAGGGTGTGGTGTCGATGAATGAGATATGCGTAGTGAAATGAGCAGAGGCGCATAGACAAGGTGCCGCTGTGGCGACATTGTAAATCTGAATGCTATCCATGATAGTCAGAACTGCGAAGAGATCACCCAGCTAAACACGTTCTCTGATCCGTAAATCTTGTCTATCACCTATCTTATCCCCATTCTGTAGGCTGTAGCCCGTAGATAACGAAGACTTCTCTTTTGCATCCAATAAACCTCCACACAAGTTGAGTCGATGCAAGTAAATCATCCCATAAACGGCCGAAATAGCTAACCACCCAAACGCTGGAACCGCATGCAGTGGTAGAGGGATTGTGCTGGATTGAAAATAGGCCAGAGCAGAGGTGTTTGATGGACAGTTGAAACTGCACACAAGTTCCAACCGCCGCGTTATTGAGCGATCCGAAAACATGTGCCGAGTCATGGAGCACGCAATGTCGAAAATCCCGGTGCAGGAATCCCCGGGGCCTCGACTTCCCACTTCGACCAGCTGTTTCCTCGCGGAACAGCAAAGCAAAGACGCTCGAGGCCCAACCGTTCAACCTGCCAACCGATCCTCCCATTCTCGCCCACGCCACCGACCCGTGGTCTCACAGCTGTTGTGTCGCTCATTCTCGCACAACACGTCGAAATCGCTCGATGGGTTTGACTTTTCTTAGCTCTGGGAATACAGTCCCAGGTTCCCAGCCTGCACCACTGGGAGGTGTCGTTGCAGGCCGCTTAGACCGTATGGGGATCAGGGCGACTAATATCCCGACCAACGCACGTGACTGTAGCTGTCGCGTTGTTGGATAATACGTGTATTGAGTGGTTCAGTTAGGAATTCTCCTCCCCTCCTGCTACTGTGGGTATAGACCCTGCTTATAAGCTATGCCACATTAAAAATATGGCTGTCTAGAACACCCTATTATGCAACACACGTTGGGGACCCACCGATCTTCCGGAGAGCTTATCTAAGCCAGTATGTATGAATTGTAACCAGCGTTGTAATTTTCTATGCTAGCTGGGTCATTGCCCACCATATATAATCGACGAAATACATTGAAATGAGTGTATAAATAATTCAAACAAGGGAATGAAAGGTCTTGACTGGAGGTTCAGGTTAATGCGCAGGTTATAGTCGGATCAAGGTGAAACTCAGTTATATTGACTATAGGCTTTCAGCATAGCAGAATGCCGAAAGCAGTAGGTAAAGAGAGTGATACAGAGACAACTAATTAAGCACAGCTACACTGAAGTAAAGGCCCCTTTATATGGACCTATTCAACCTCTTATTAACTTACATGAATCCTCTGAATCCTGAAGGATGTGTCATGCGTGATTGAGGCCCTGATCAATAAAAGGACTGAGGCTGTATATCCTTTAGGAGTTGGTGTATTTAGCTGGGAAACCTGTACGTACGTAGTTTCGGTACATATTCGGATTCTGGCATGTGAGCTACATACTCAATCCAGTTCATTCGGTGATTACTCTTGCTGCCATCACTGAGACTTAAATTCAATTTGGCACTCGTGTTCCTATGAAGTGAGTACGCGCACCAATCAAATACATGCTTAGCGGGAACATACTCGCATGCCACTGCAGCCCTCGTCGTAGAATACTTCAAAACGGCTTGTAATGCCAGGGGAGACAACGTCAAAACCCTCTCTGGGCTCAGTTGTATAATTGCGATAGAGTGCCGCCAGAAGTGTGCTCATTTCTGCCATGGCAATGCTGCAAAGGTAAGTAACCGCCCATAATATTGCTCACTGGAGGGTTTCTTACTGCATCCCGATGCACATCCTTCCACCGCTGGAGAAAGCCCAGAAAAACTTCTTCATTTGCGCGAGGTCCTGAGAGGGATCGAGCCAACGGTCTGGATTAAATTTTAGAGGATCCTTGAACACCTTTGGGTTTCGGTGCAGGGTATATGGTGAGATTGAAACAACAGTACGGGCCGGGATTAGATAACCGTCAACGGTAGTTGCTTTGGATAGCGATCTTGGTTCAGATGCTGGTAGCGGCGCGAAGAGCCTGAGCGTTTCTTTGATAACTGCATCCACGTAAGGCAATTTGTCGGCTGCTTCTGCGCGTGGAATTCCACCGGCGTTAAGTTCGTCTTCGGATAGAGTCCGGACTTCGTCGATAAGTTTCTGTTGAAACCTTCTGTGCTCAGGGCGAGAAAGAGACCAAATTGCAAACATCAGAGTATCGCTTGTAGTATCAATACCGCCGTCAAGTTGATCTGCACATTCAGACGCAATATCAAGATCGTCCAAACCGCCATCTTTCTCGCTGCGATGGTGTTTCCATAGTTTTGAGATAAGAGACGACTGTTGCGCCTTCTCACCAGCCGAGGCATGAGAAAACCCCTGGCAAGCTTTCATTGCGTGGAGCTTGATGCTAGTGTATGGAATTGGCTTCTGCATTGGATAGAACTGGCGAGCAATGCAACCCATAATTCCTGTCCTCGAGTAAAGCCAGACTATGAATTTGGGGCTATGGACCGTAAACCAGGTAAGTTTGCGGCTACCGGTGTTGATGATGTCGCGAAGAAGAGCACGGTCCTTCTCCACGCCGTCTAGACATGCCGTCTTCCCAAAATCGCCATAGATGAACTCCGTGATATTGTCCAAAGAAAAATAATGCAGGGTGGGGAATATATCGTGGGCTCGACCCTCTCTTTCCAGAAGTTGCATATACTTTCCGACCTTTGTTTCGATCATGTGCGCGTTCTCCCCCCTTAATATCGTAGACTTGGCATAGGCATTTGCGAAGAGCTTCTTCCGTTCAGCATGCTGTTCCACTGTATTAAACGAGAACATGTTCATGCGCCCGTATGTCGAAAACATATGGTAGAAGCTGGTCCTTTCGAAGCCGCTCCCGGCCCCATATATTGCACGCATCGCGGAAAGACTGTTGAAGGCCACTTCATTCGGGCCCACGCGAACCACTGGACCGTATTGTCCGTGAAGCGCATGTATCTTGCGGGTGCGAGTGCCTTTGTAGTCCTCGTATGCAAGTCTCCATTTAGTCAAGGCAAAAGACTTTGGAACTGGGATTCGCGCTAATGGGTTGGAGAACAGAGACCAACAGATACAATACACCAAGAAAGCTACACCGAGTGTAGCGATCGCAGCGATGATGACAGGCATTTAATTCTGGTAACAGGCAACGTGATAGCAAGGGACGACTTTAAAGTTGAGGCCTTCTTGAGCCGCACTTCCGAGTCGAATCAAGGGCGCACACAAATCGGCTAGCGGCGTTTCAAGGAGTATTTTCGGCGTTCGGTTAGAAGTCAATATCTTTGTCGACTTTGAAAATGCGTCTCGATTGAGGAGGAATTCAGGAGTGGGGATTACTCTTCATCATTGGCTGTGGCCTTTGTAAGATTACTGTACAGAGCACGGACCCAACGTCTGGCTCTCTTGCGGGGTCCTTCGGACATCTCTCGGACGTCGCATTTGCTTCTTGTTGAAGCGGGCTAGATCGCTAGGCTGCGGATATACAGCAAGTGCCAAGTAGATTTTGGTAGTTACTGTATCCGGTTAAGGTCAGCCGACCGTGAGGTTGGGCTCAGCTAACTTACTTTAAGAGCCGAAAGGCCTTGAGTTGCAATCTTAAATGCTTGAAAAAAGGCTTTACTATCAAGGCACTGGAACACGATAGACTCGAGGTAGTATATCTGTTTTCTCCCTGGTAGGTTTCTTGCCTTGACGACTGACTCGAGGTGAGAATTTGCCACCTGGCATTGTCAATGTTTTGTCCTCAGGCATCATGCACAGGAGAATATTTTGCCGTGCTCAGCTTGCATTGGAATCGTCCGATTAAATGCGATGTCAATCCCTACAAATATTTCAAATGATGATGGTGTTCCGTATAGCTGACTAAAATTGATGTGGGAGCGTTTCACGCCATAGATGGGCATACTGTAGCGGATTTACTTCTGGGACGACAATATGATTCAAACCATGCGACGTTATTATGTTATATTGACGTGGTACACCAACTATTTACCTTCTTGTGATCGCTCCTCGGTTAGATAATACTAATGATAAGCTAGGGCTTGAGTTCCAGGATACTGATGTTCTCTGTTGCTGTTGCATCAAAGATATGCAGGAGTTTCGCCTTGAGACACTGCGGTAAACTTAAGCTAAATCTAGTACAAATTGAGCATGTATAAGTATTGAGCTTGACTCTGGTAAATATTGTCTGTGGGATGTAGTTTATAGCAGGTTTCTGCAAGGTGATGGAGGCTTAATCGTTGCAGCTGCCGCAAAGTCCCTTCGCTTCTATAATAGGAGATTGTTCTTAGAACCCGGCTTAACTATAAAATTATTATCTTTCCTTGCATTTATCACTTACAGAATTAGAGGGTGCACAAATCGCAGGTAAGAGATAATATGTTCGTTTCCGTGATAGGAACCACTAGGCAAGCAGCCGCGAGCAGAGGGATCATGGCATCATCCGGGTAACCAATATCAGCTACGTAACGGGCGAAGATTACGTAGAAATCATCAAAGGTCTTCCTTCCGTTTCGTAATGCACAAAGCTAGGCCATGGCGTGGAGGTGAATGCTTTCTTGAGGCTTTCAAGGATTGCTTGCCCGCTGCGTCCCACACAAATGGGATGTCCTTCCTGGTCAGCCTCGTTAGCGGTGTTGCCTTCTTGGCAAAATCCTTGATGAATCATCGATAGAAGTTGGCAAAACCGAGAAAGCTCTGTACGTCTTTTACCTTTGCTAGCGGCGGCTTGCGTAATCGAAGAAGTGGGAGTCTTTTCTCGAGCACGAAGGTTTGATCAATGAAAGCGACTCCATTTGCTGCACTATCTGCCAGAGCAGTGTCGGTAACTGCTCCGTGTTCGTGCTTACAATACAGGGCAAAACTAGATGGCCACTATCCAGCCTCTTTTTCTCTTATACAGAGCAAGCGGAAATCTTCAACGTCTCTTTCAAAACAGGGTAATGGTAAGGAGAGCAAGAGAGACGCATGACTAATATTATGGTCAAAGTGATATGATACAGTAGAATGTAGCAATAGGTATTGGATGCATTCTATGCTCAAGATACGACTTTTTAGGGGCGAGTATGATGAAGAAAACGTCGGCCTAGAGGTAGGCAAGCAGGAAGGCTTATCGATCATGCTGAGTATGGATAATTGCTCTTGGAGGAAAACGATGCGCGGCATGAGGAATGACAGTATTCATACTTAGTATGTAGTGGGCTAGGACTATTTGATACACGTAATTCAAGCAGAGCGATGGGTGGGCATTTATTCCCATAGGTACCTAAACCGTAGCCAGCTCATTTGCATATTCAGGTATCCTGAGTATACTCCCTCTGTGTAGCAAATAAGCGCTTCCCCAAAAGAAACCCTTGTCTCCTTCCGCCAATGAATGACTTCCCCAAACATATCTGTCAGTCGACAAACCAGACTTGCTTGCATCTCTCTTCTCTCCAACGTATACGTATGCTACGAAGTCGTGCATATGCACCCAGACGTTCTCGTAACAATCAGCCATACGGCTCAATGCGGTAATTCAATCAGAGGTCATAAATCTTGACACCTAAACCAGGCAGCTGGCACACTCACAAACGCCAATTGGCTCAATTTGCACGTAGAGTCAGGATCTGTCAGAGATTGCTTATATTGGTACCTAATCCGGTGGGTTGAAGCCTAACCCTAGAAGCATATGAACCCCCAAGCCAGAGGGTTATATCCTTAATTAATTGAAGCACTTACACGCCCTTTACAGCTGTTATCACGTGCCCTTTTACGGTTCATTGTTCTGCCTGTATAATCCGTAGGGGATATTACCGATACGTTGTAGTTATAGCCGTATTAAGTTTAGCGCTGCATTGCTCGTAAACTTGACACCAGTTGACGACCAGGTCAGTCATGTGGTACGCCACCATATCGGAGACGAAACGTCAGTGGTGCGGTCAGCGGCCGCAACCTGTATCAGGCTGCAGCTACAGATTAAGGTTAACCTGGCTACTGTATTTATATTCAAGTCCTCCTCCCAGGTTCGAGTCTTCTTCTTCTTCTTCTCTCTTTAGCTTAGTATTTATATCTTAATAAAACACTTCTTATCTGCGACCCTACTCTTAGGCCTACCTGCAGTGAGGTTGTTACAGTATATATATAGCTAGCTATATAGTAATTCTTTAATCTATATTAAGCTTTAAGTAAATACTATTTACTAGAATAGTTAGTATAGTGTTAATAGCCTTATAAAGTAGCTAATGTGACCGCCCGGCTACTATAAGCTTCACAAGGGAGGCAGTGGCTGGCAAAGATGCTGTATTGACGAAGATACTAAAGTAAGGAGCAACTAGCTAGGTGCGCAGAGGTTTAATATAAGTGCAAACGCAGACCTCCTAGCCACGTGATGCATGTGCCGTCACAGCTAAAGGCTATATATAATGATATATAAACAGCTAAACAAGCCTCTTACCCTTCCTTCCTAAACAATCCTCCTTTCAACTCTTATCTTTCTCTCCTTTCTCTCCCTCTACCTTAAACCATCTCTCCACCCACTCTCCTCTCCTAACCTTCACTTACTCCTCTACCCTTCTTCTCTAAACTTCCCTTCATTCCTCCAACCACCTCCCAAACTAAGGACGACCCAACGCATCGAGGTGATTAGGGTAATGGTCTCTGGTACCTGCGCTAGCGAGCCAGGCTACCTACGTTATATCCTGCCAAGGCAGGTCGGTAAGGACGGTCACTATAGCCTCCAGGTAAAATACGGTTAATATGCTGGAAGACCCTTGTACGATCAAAAGGGTAGTAGAGAGTGTGGACTATGCGGATGAATTGGACGAGCTTTAAAACATCATGGATACACATTCTAAGAGTAGCCGAACGATGATAAAGCGCTCTGGGACCAATATGAAGCAATTTGTTTTGAAAGTAGGGTAGAAAGACGTACTGTAGTAAATAATGGGTAGGTGGTTGAAAAGGGAGGGGGGAGTCAGTTACGAGATACGATTTTGAGAATATCGCCTACGGAAGGACGCACTGAGCCATGAGGTAGTCTTTTCTTTGTATGTTGTAGAATCCTCCGCGTGTTAATTTTATCCCCACTTTACTGCTGTTCCGTGTCCAAGACGGCAGTCAATTCAAGAGTCTTTCTTATCTTCCACTGCTAGATTGCAAAAATGCAAGAAGAGCATACTCCCACTCTTGCCGGCTGTCTCGGCCTTTCGCTCTATGCCGAGCAAGTCTAGTGTCCGCGTTGCACTATAGAGAATGGGAGCGCCAGGGTGGAAGGTGAAGACATTTGATTGTAATGTAGTATGTACCCTAAAGGCGGGGCAATGCGGGCCCGGTCATGACATGCAAGGGGCGCGTATGTGAACTAGCTCCGGAGAGAATACAACGGCACTGATAAGGTGAATAGAACTTTTATATATTCCACTAGGGGTAATTGCTCGCTTCGCTCACTTAATGCCGTTTAGGCGCTACCGACGCTTTTATAGGAGTGTTTTCTTGAAGGGAAAGCACTTAACCCCTTGCTTTAAATATTTTTATTAGGGACCATTATTATCTAGGAGAGAGACCCCCCTAACCCCCCTAGTCTTTTTTAACTCTTACTACAATAGACCACGCCATCGAGACCTCGCAAGCTCGGCCCCGATAGCGCTGGGTACACGTGATTATGGATTCGGAGTTACAGGGCCGTTTTTTGGGTCGGATAAACTTCGGATGTGGTTTTTCAGTATATCTCATACTTATAAGCGTTCCCACAAGCTGCTAATGCAAGGTTATCGTATCTCTTGGCAGTTCCCATCTTATTGGTCCTCCACTCTTCGCAAACGCACCATATCTCTTATTTGTGGGACTTATCGTGATGATTTCTTCTCGTGCGTCCAATGATTACATATAGAAGACAATCCAAAATCAGTTGACCTTCCTATTTTAGTCCGTCTGTGATTCGTCGATCATCCATCACAAACTAAGTATGGAGAAGCTCATGACATTTGAGATGCGTGCGGCCAAGGGAAAGGGCGCGGTGAAGACGGCCAGAGATTGAAGAGGGGCAGAAAGAAAAATAGGAAATGGTTATGAAATCTAGGACTAAGCAGATACGATGGTCTAGATGGATCTTGCCCTGAACGTTGGGATATAGATACCTGCCGTGTCCCAAGTTGAAGTCGTACAGGCTGAAGTCAAAGGTTTCCCCCCAGTCACGGCCTAGTCCCTTCATCGACACTTCTCTCAAGTCAGCAACCATGGGTTTCCTTCAACCCACCCTCACTGGTCTCCTACTCTTCTCCCAACTCATTTCACCTTCGTCCAGTACCCCGTTAACTCCCCGCCACGAAACCCTCGACTTCAAGGGCCCCCTCACCGTCGAAGCTGCCGGTATAGCTAACATTCACATCAGCTACACCCTCCCCCTCTCCGGCCCCCTCTCCCTCCACTACGGCTCCTGCTCTTCTCCGCTCTCCCACCCCAAAGAATTTCACCACCACCAAATTGGCTCAACGGTCGTAGGCGACCATCCCTCCGCCAAGCGGCACGTAGGCTGGGAAGACCAGCGACCTGAACGATTCGTTTGGCTTGTTCCAGAGCCAGCTCATGATGGAGGTTGTCTATTCGCTTACTCAGGTGAAGATCTAGTTGGAAGATCTGAACCGGTGACTGTTATGAAGAGACAGAGCAAAAGGCACGGCCCCATCGTTCTTGGGGAGATTGGGGATGCCGAGGGGCCGTGGTTTGATGGTGTTGAGTATCTTTCTGCCAAGGAGCCTCATGAGACGTTTGTTGCGGAAGCGAAGAAGAAGAGTATTGGGATTTTGGGTGCGGGGATGTCGGGGCTGATGAGTGCTGTGAGTTTAGTTCCACGTGGTAGAATTTTGGCTGACACATTTTAGCTACTGCTTGAATCTGTTGGGTTTCATGACTGGAAGATCATTGAGGCTTCCAGCAGATTGGGTGGGAGAGTCCATACTGCTTATCTTGATAATACTACTGGCGCCGAGTATCAGTATCAGGAGATGGGTCCCATGAGATTCCCTGTTGATTTGACGTTGGGCAATGAGACCGTTGAGATTAATGATCACAAGATGGTATTCCAACTCGCTGACGTTCTCAACGAAATGAACAGAAACTCATCTGAATACATGGTGAACTTCATCAAGTGAGTTTTCAAGATTCTTTCTTGCATGAGAGACTGACTGACCAATCGTCAGATGGATTCAAAGCAACTCAAACGCTCCCAAGAGTAACTCCACAACTACTTACTCAAACCAGACCGCCGTCACCGCAGCCTTGGATGGATACGACAATTTCATGAACCTCACCGATGACAAACTGTTCGCTGCAGCAAAGAATGTGTTTACAGCCCATCGGTCAGCAGTTGATGCTGGAATCCTTGATTTCTCCGAATCCGGCTACATCAAGTACGTCCTCGGCGCCGGCAATGACATCACAGATGAGATCGATGCTCTGTCCGACAACTACGATTCCTGGTATTACGACAGCGTCTACTTCTCCGCCAGCACCTGGAAGACCATTGACCAAGGCTTGAACAGATTACCCCTTGCTTTCACTCCTCTTGTTGAGAACAGAACCATGTTTGGCACCGCCATCCAAGAAATCTCCTACAACAAAACCACAGACAAGGTCACAGTTGGATATCGACCCGATCCTTTTCAACAAGAGGCTGACACTATTGACTTCGATTATGTCATCACCGCTGTTCCATTCACAAAGGTTCGACTTTGGAGATTGCCAGAATACTCGTCCCTCCTCCAACGCGCAATCAACACCCTTCAGTATGAGACTGCCTGTAAGGTCGCATTAAAGTATGAGACTCGCTTCTGGGAGCACCTCGATAAGCCAATCTTTGGCGGCTGCGGCAGCACCTCCATCCCCGCAATCGGCTCCATCTGCTACCCGTCCTATAACCTCAACGCCTCCGGTCCTGGCGTCCTCCTCGGCTCCTACATATCCGGCACAACCTGCCAATCCCTCGGTGCCCTCACCGACATCGAACACGTATCCCTCGTCCAACGCGCAATCGTCGAGATCCACGGGTCCGTCGCCGCTGAACAATTCACCGGCTCTTACAACCGGAAGATTTGGGCAAATGATGAATTCCAAGCAGGGGATTGGGCGGCGCCTGCTGCTGGGCAACAGGAACTGTATTTGCCGGCCTATTTTAGGACGGAGTATAAGACTATTTTTGTAGGCGAGCATACGAGCTATACGCATGCTTGGATTTGGAGTGCGTTGGAGTCGGCAGTGAGGGGGACGACGCAGCTGTTGTTGGATATGGGGTTGGTGGATGAGGCTAAGCAGATTACGGGGGAGTGGATGGCAAGGTGGATTCAGGTTTGAGGGGGTGGAGATAAGTATGGAATTCACGAATGATGATGGTAATGTTTTGGAAGCATTCAAATGTTCAAAACCTGACAGCAGCAACACTGTTGAGTTTTGGAGCAAACTTTTCAACATTACCAGCAAGGTAATCTTTCAGATACCCTCCGAGAACCTGCTCAAGTCCCGAGTTACTGCATTTGGTTTTTACTTTGGGACATTTCTTTCTCGGGGTCGATAGACTTCAAGGCTTTGAGCTTTTAACGCATTCGGCCAGGTTCTCATTTGATCGCCGTGTCTCCGTCTATCTCGTTCATCTCTTTTTCCTTTGCACACTGTCAATCAACGAGAATTGCTGCCGATATTCTTATCCTCTTGCTTCCCGTTGTTTCAGTAATTGCAAAAGGAAAAGACCTAACATTTTCACCGGGCATGCTGGCTCTTGTCCTCCATTCTCACCGGCCTTTGTCATCTTGATTTTTCATTTATCACTGTCATATCTTTCTTACTAACGTTTGTACCTCTCTGTTTTCACTGACCGCTGGCTCCTATGCATACAAACCAAGCCTTGGTCATGCCCTATTGGCTGTAGCATATCCCGCAGGAGCAAACCTTTTCAGAAAGAGGAGTTCGTGCAGACTTCGAGGGTTTCGAAGCAGCTTACAACCCCACCTTGGAACCACGGCAAGTCGGCTGTATCTGGGCCTCAGGATTATATATATTAACCTAACATCAATACAGATTGCTGTTTAAACATCGTTGATCTCCTCCTCCATTCCAAAGTTGCAAGAGATGTCCTCGATGGGACTCCGCTCTTGCGCGCTGCACAGTACGGCCATCTAAACATCGTGCGCCTGCTGCGGGAGAGTGGCGCCTCAATATCGGAACACGACAGGTATCAGCAACGGCACTCCATTGGGCATCGGTGGGTGGACAACGAAAGGTGGCAGCCGAACTCCTCTCGTACGGGGCGGATATATCGCCTGTAAATGAGGACGGGCAGACAATCCTACACTTGGCAGCACGGAGCAGATGCGTTGGGACAGTAAGAGTTATACCGAATATATGTCGTGACTTTATCCATACGTGACAGCTGCCCCGCATGATAGAACGACCGCGGGGTTTGAATCCGGGGTCGATGAATCTTTACCAAAGGAACATACCGTGGATCAATATTGGAGTGGATCGTGCAGAACACATCAAGGCCCCAGCGCAAAATTTATCCGCGGGAAAATGTCGTCGGGAAAAGTGGGCATAAGTCGCGGCCGCAGTGAGGATGGGAATTTCAAAACAAAGCTAACTACCTGCTAGTTCCTATTTCCGGAAATTATGGTGGCAAAATATACGCCGTTCGCAATACTAGAACGAGTGAGGGTTCAAGGATGTGTTAAATTTTGCAGGACCGGCAACAGCGGGGGGCCATCTTCGAGCATGAATTGATTGTTTCAATGAAAGTACACACAACCTTCAAGGATGTGTAATGTCTTGCTCTTCATACATATTAGAACCTTTCTGCGACGATAGAACGTAGAACTATGAGTACATCATCCCTGGGAAATACTCCTGTGCCTTGGATGGCAGTCTAAGTGGCCTAGAATAGCTGCCCTGTGTGAAGAGCAAAAAGGAACTTATTCTTGGCTTCAAAATCATCGTTTTCCGCCCTTAGATCTGGGAAACGGAGCTGCAGGTCTTGGTCAAGCGGCCGTCACTGAATCGAAACATCTTTGTCCCTGATTTTGTGCTCGATGCAGTTTCATTATATCAACAGGGTTTTAATTAAGCGCGTTCATTCATTCGAAGCCTCTTAAACATAAATATATACATATCATTCATTCATTCCAATCCCTGAGTTACAGAGACTCTTTGCTATGGAAGGTTGGCTGGTGCTCGTTCACCTGACCGGACGGAGTTTACATACGACTTATAATCATCAACTCCCATTAGCCGGTTGTTTGTAGACCACGCCATCAACTGTCGTCGTCAAGGTTCCATTTGCATAAAACTTGTTGTTAATAACATCAATCTCGAAGTGAAACCCGCCGGGGCCAGTTATCTTCGAGCTGTGGCTAATTCCAGTGCCATGGAGGTCAGAGTACCAATCGATATGGGTGAGTGTGACGTTCGGATAGGTCGCGGTAACCTTCTCGGTGCCGGAGATAAAGTTGATGCCATTGTCAGAGTAGTTATAATAAGTAACCGCAACGGCGTTGACGGCGGTTTCAGCGCTGTTCTCAAGAAACGCAACTTCAGCATGGCCACTGACCTTCCCATCCAGGGTATAGTTGCCCGCAGGGAGAGGCGCTACAACTGGATTTGGGCTGCCCGGTACATACGGTTGTCCCCATGGAACAATATCAGAGACTGGGGGCATCGGTTTCCATTGCAGCGGCTTGCGACTTGTAAGTGTGGCCAGCATCAAACGGATCGTCCGTCCACCAGGCTCGGTAGAATTGGGACACGGCAGCGGATTAGCACCACCACAGTCGGGTGCAACGGTAAGGGTTTGAAAATACACAATATGGGTTCCATCAAGAGACCACCGTGGGTCAGCCATACCATTCCAATATGGGTCGTTCACACTGCCGGGGCTGCCGTCACCAGCTGCATTGAGCTGCTGGCCTTCATAGTAGCGTCCGTAAGCGGAGTAGCGGTCGCCATAACGGTCAATTATCCAAGGCTGGAAGAATCGTCGTAGCCCATTGTTCCGTACCGACGAGACTGCGCCGGTGATAAGTGTGTCGATGAGAGGTGGAATGCCTCGCATACCAGCAAGAAACATCATTCGGTTCGAGGTTGTAGTATCCATGATTACGATCCAGTTGCCGTCAGATGATGTATCGACGGGGTCGACGTACTCCGGGTCACTGGTGACTCGGACAACCTCTCCTGTCGCGAGATTGGCGCCGAAGATATCGATATTGCACGATTCTGCCGGGAACCCAATGTAGTCTACCTGATGACCAAGTCCGCTCAGCCCTCGTGCCTCGCCCACTGAGATAGCTTGAGAATTAATACTCAACTTGTTGCCATCAACGGAAATAGTAGGCGGGCCATTAGGAGCGTATAGCCCAGTGACATTGACGAGATCATACCGAGGGGTAAGCGGTGTTCCTGTGGTGGGCGTTGGGTTGAACTGCAATCGGGCGAAGTACCCATACTGCCCTATGGTGGCACCGGAAATGCTTAAGGCATTGAAACTTATATGAACGTCATCCGGGTGCTTGCGCAGCTCCCGTATGGTACCGCCGGCCCCGGAGCCGTCAGGTGTAATATTCCATCGAAGGGGATAGATGTGGACTTTGTCTGGCGTGCACTCTGCACTGGCTAGCTGCGCAGTCCCACAATCAATAATCCATACACCAGCAAGCACGCGTATCCCATCAGAGAAAGCCTGAGGGTACTGATAATCCGTTGCCGACCCCTTGAAGGACACTTGTTGGTCTGCCGGCACCCCGCAGGTGATGCATTTCCATGGGTCGCCATTTGGGAAGAGCGTGCCATCCGTTTTAACAATTATCAGCTGTAGGCCGGTATAGATGCTGGCGGGATCCGGGGCAGCCGGTGCTCCTGCGTATGTCAGGGAGGCAGTAACATGCTTCCCGTCCGGGAGAAAGTTTCCTCCTAGTAGACCTGACAAAGCTCTGCCTATGCATCCAGTCCCACGAGGATTTACTTCATACGTGCATCCACCTTCTGCTTCATCGGGAGTCACTGGAGGTATCGGCAGCTCAACTACCTCTATCGGCTCAGGCTCTGGTGGAGGGGGGGGTTGCGGTGGTGCATGCGGTGGCCAGCGATAGCACGACAAGAATGACAGCTTTTCGGCTCAGTGTAACACGCATCCTGGAATACGACTTCAATAGAAAACAACTCTAATGCAATTCAACTTCAACCGTATCCACTGTCAGAGCAGGCTCCAGCTTGGCTTTTATCTGTTTCAGATCGAGAGAGGTCCATTTATCTTCCGCAGGTGATCGCACTTTAGGAAATTGGATTGTAGTAAGACTAAGTTGCCTAGACCCCTGACGGAGCAGAGCGCTCAAAACATTTTCGTTCTCGGCATACGGGGCTGAAATACGGCCGTGTAGCAGCATCTATCAACAAACACGAGCCAAACAAAAAAGGGGGGCAACAGGGCTACCCCACACTGCTGCGGAAATAGAGCAATGATGTGCGTGCCTGGATGGTAATTGTACATTAGGAGATGACATATTTGTTCTACAAAGAGTCCTACGGCTATTACTTTTGCGAACCCGCGGATAAACCCCTAGTAAGCACGAAGTTTGACGCCACTCATCACATTAACTCTTTGTAAGATTGAACAACATAGGGGAACCATCAACAACTTGCTGGGTGGTCTTCGTTTCTAGCTTTCCTGACTTATAACTTTAAAAACGCTATTAAAATAGCTTAAACCTTCTTTAACTCTATAGCTAACTTTATAGTTAAATTAAGTATTTAATTGCTATACTTAAATCTTTACAAACTTGTCATATTAAAAGTAATACAAAATATATAATTACTAATAATGTAGGTTTTTATATATATTAAATTATCTAATTCTAAAGCATTTATAACCAGCAAATGGCTACACTGTAGCGAATAAATTTAACCTTTGGAAGAGTAGATAAACATAAGGACAAATCGCAATTATTACTATCTTGCCCCGTTCTCGTGTGTTGGTTCCTTGCCGATATAACGCAAATCAATTTGGCTTTATTGGCCTCCTGCTATCCACTAGGTATTATTACCCCGCAAGCCTTCATGGGCTTATAAGATGCGACGGGAACGAGGTCATGCTTGACGATGATCGAATGGGGACTTTCAAATACGCGTATTACGAGTACCCATTTGATATAATACGGCGTATTTCCATTGCGGTACGGAACCGACCGCTAGTGGCTTGGGCCTTCACAATCAGACTGGAGACCCGAGGCTAGTCAGGATGAGAGTCTACACCTCTTCTCCTTGCATTGCTTTCTCCACAGACGATGTCGGAAGTCGGCCAGATACGGATAAGATTGAATGGGAACCGGCATCCGCGGATAAATAGAGCGCAACGACCAACTTTTCTGTCTTCCTTATTCAGCGCAACTCCAGAACTCCAATCTGCACTAGAAAGCAATTCTTCCTCTGCACCCCGCACTGCCGCCCCACTGTTGGGTCCCTGGAAGCAATCGTCTGGAGTTTCAGAGACGCATGTCCAAACTGCGCCCGAGTTGGTATACCTTGGCTCGAAAATCATGATGCCGGGGTCCAAGGGACAGGTTCGAGAAGCTGAGATTGCTAGTGAGAATCGCCTAGAAAACTACAGGCCGGGGAAAGGACGTTCTTTGCGCCGCTTGTGGCGGGCTTGTGACCACTGCCGGCTGCGGAAGATCAAGGTGTGCATATTTCCTCCTTGAGGCTGGGCTAGCCAGCGGCTTTCAGCCTGCCACCACTAACCTTCTACTTCTGGTCGCCCAGTGCGATCTCAGGCGCCCGAGCTGCGCCAACTGTGAGAACAGATCTATCATTTGCAAATTCTCTACTCAACCACGCAAACGAGGGCCAAAGCCCCTGAGCAGAGCCGAAGATCGAGACGCCGGGGTCTGCTCAATTCTCTCGTTTACTATTCCCCAGGCATCACCGCACTCATCCCCACGACTACACCTACATGGCAGCGTCAATGGCAGCACTAACCGGCCCTCTCCAGCTTCTACCAGCTCCAGTTCTACAACGCAGCACACGATTATCTTCAACAATGAGATCTTCCATGATCCGTCTCACTCCCCGTCTCACTCCCCGTCTCACTCCCCGAGTCATTCCTTGGGCTATGCCGCACATTCTGCGCCGTTCAGTGTATTTCCTAAAGTATCGCCGTTTGAATCGATCTACGATGACTTGGGAGCAGCGTTGGGCATCCTTGATCTTGACCTGCCCCTTCCATACCTTGCCAGGAGATATGTAGATGGGTTTTTTGATTATCTTTATCCCATCATGCCAATAGTCTATAGACCAAAAATTGAACTAGGTCTCTGCCTCCTTCAGCCCGGTATTGAGCGGCGAGATATCGATATTCACGTATTCACGCTCATAACCTCGTTGTGTGCAGTCGCTGCGATAATTATTCCGAGCACTGGTTTCTTGCAAGATCCCCGGATCGCAGAGATCTTCTATCATGCATCAAAGCGTAGTCTGAATCTCTACCGTGCAGAGGACCTAAAGCACCCCACTTCAACTTCGATTGCAATCCGTTATTTCCACTCGGGATATAGGCACGCTGCAGGCATACGACCAAGATTATGGCACGATTTAGAGGATGCTATTCGATTGATGCAGGCTATGAGGCTGTATGATGAAGTTTCATACCGTAACATGGATTATATTGAAAGCCAACTCTGCCGACGACTGTTCTGGATTATTTTCACAGCCGATAAATCAGCAGGAATCCTCAATAATCATCCTATTGCTTTGGGAGGGGAATTGTTCGAGGGTGTCAAACCTGCTGAGTATTCCAAAGACTTGGACGACCAGCCTTCATTTCCGACCCAAGAGTTAGGAGGCGCTACCCTCTCCATTCTCGCTGGATTCAATTTCAATAACGATTTATGGCGTGCGGCATATTCGGTTCTGGCGCATATTGAGTCGTTACGAAACCGATTCGCCCATCATGAGACCGGAGATGACCAAGCCAGCAACATCCCAGGGCTTGAAGATTTCTCGCGACTTACCGAACTTTATATTACCTTCGAGGCTTCGTTGAACAGTCTCCATCCATCCTTGGGGGCATATCATACACTCTCCCTCTCTCCATCAACTTTCCACTTCGGACAAAATACAGATGGAGAACCACTCCCCCGAGCTTTGGCAGTTCAAAGGACAAACCTGCACGTTTCATTTCAGTGCCTACGCTTGGTTATAATCAATGCTTTGTCAAAATTCATGGATCCCGCTAGTTCATCGTGGCAGTTATCAGTTTGGCCGCTCTCTTCCTCTCTTCCTCTCAACCTCTATTCGCAGATAAGTAGTCAATATTTGCAATCAGTGCCACAGCGTGATCCTGTTATCGCTAGTGCCAGTACTAACGGTCAGTCGCGTGTCCTCGGCTCTTCTGCCCTCCTATTACAGAAGATCGGAATAGCGAAAGAGATGCTCTATATAGTGCACAGCAGCAGCCTTGAGACCCTTCGCTTGAATGGAGAGTCCTGCGTAGAGAAGATTAGACTAGTGGGCGCTGCAATACTGGAACTTATTGACCAGCATCCACAGTCACCACTTGCTAGTACCGCTCGGCAATACGGGAATCTATATCCCTATATACTCGCGCACCTAGAGTCAAAAGCTTGCGATTCGCTAGTGGAGGATACTTGATATATAACTTTATTAAAGTGGATATATGCAGCAAGCATGCTGTTTATAGACTATACTGACTGTTTAGTATTTGGCAGAGTCGGATTCTAGCTTCTAGTAAGCTTTTGTGCAATGCTCATACGCTCATCGAAGGTCGAACGCAGATAAGCAGCCGAACTCTTGGGCGTTCGCTGGAGTGTCTCGTAATCCACATGCGTGACCCCAAAACGAACATCATAGCCGTTTTGCCATTCTAAGATTAGATATCAGCATTGTATTACTGGCTTACTGGCGTGGATTGGATGACTCTCTAATAAGATTGAGGGACTCACCAAAATTGTCCATCAAGCTCCAGGCAAAATACCCACCCACGTCGACCCCATCTTCATAAATTGCCTTTGATATAGCATCCAAATACAGCTGAAAATACTTCACTCTAAAGTCGTCCACAATAGCATCTTCCACGCTCATCTCATTCTCTCCAGGACACGGGCACCCATTCTCTGTCACGTAGATCTTAATATTATACCTACTTGATACCCAGACCAAGAGCTTGCGGAATTGTTGTGGGCATACTTGCAGCCAGGATACGCCTGACACTGGCCCGATCTCCAACCCTGATTTATTCTCTTTCAGCTCGGTCACATTTCCTGTAAAATCAGTGATGGATGGCGGGTCCGGGTTTGCCCTGGCGAATTTGGCGGTATAGTGGTTCATACCATACCAGTCTGATTTTGCTTCTTTCAGCAAGGAGAACTCTTCCGGTGTAAATTGTGGCAATCTAGAGCCAAGCTGGGCTCGCATACTTGCTGGATAATCTTGTGCCAGGCTATCCAGGATGTGTGTCAGAAAAGGGTCACCTCGTCAGAAAACTAGGCCAAAGCTAAAAGGTGAACAATCTCACAAGACTGGATCCGCAAACCACCCAATATAGAACTCCAACCGTCGTTGCGCGGCTTTCATATCTTCCGGTGAGTCTTTGTCCCAGGGCTCGTAGTAGTACCCGTTCAGCACTATGCTTATTTGTCCGCTTTGTCTCTTCCGGAATTTCTGCCGATACGTGCGAGTGGCAAGCGCGTGCGACATTATGATAGACTTACCGACGAGCCACGGCTCAGTCGACGAGTCCCCAACACCAAGACTAGCATTGTTGGTACTGCTTCGGCCGGGAGCGACGGTACCAGTGGAGTAACCCTTTAGGTAAATGTATTAGCACACAGTGAGAATTTGCGAAACCGGACAAAATGCTCACGAAGATGGAAATTATCGCTGGCTCGTTGAATGTTATCCACCTTTTCACACGATCGCCAAAGCGCTCGAAACAGACCGTTGCATATCTGTTAAAATCCTTCTGTATCTCTTCGAGGCTCAGCCATCCACCATACCTATCTTCCAGCTTCTGAGGCAAGTCCCAGTGATACAAAGTAACCCATGGCTCAATTCACTTCTCAAGTAAGCCATCTATTAATCGATTATAAAACTGTACTCCTAGTTCATTGATTGGGTCGTTCCGTCCACCAAGTGGGATGATCCGAGACCAGGAAATGGAGAAACGGTAATGTTTTGCACCGTAAGAAGCTAAGAGGTCAATATCAGACTTATACTTGTTGTAGTGATCACAAGCAACATCGCCGTTGGCGCCTCGGGTGCGTGTTGGGAAGAGGTGGCTGAAGGTGTCCCAGATGGAGGGCGCACGACCATCGATATCGACAGCACCTTCAATTTGGTAGGCGGCAGTTGCGTAACCCCATTCGAAGCCTACAGGTAGAGGGAGAGGCTGCGACGTAGGCATGATAGAAATAAAGTATGAGAAGGTAAAGAGTTGATTGGGGTCGGAAAGGAGTTAGATGGAAAGAGATAAATATCTGGGAGATTGAAATATATGAGATAAGTGGGATGCAAAACGCAATGCTATATTCGCTGGCTCTACAATATCCGACTACGATTAGAGCTAGGAACTCGAAGTGCCTTGAAGGAGGTATGGAGTACCGACTCTTTACAATCTTTGCTGTCAAGACGCCCGGTCGTTATGGTAGAATGAGGTATATCTACCACTCCGCGGATAAATATGCTGCTCGGACGTCTATACACTCGACTTGCATTTGGCGGCTCCACATTGAATGTACTAATTATAGTGTGGCGATTCCCAGCATATGTGAGGCTATGAGAGGAACGTACGATTATTCCAGGGTTATAAATCTGTTTCAAATGCGACATGCTGATTATATGGAGCCGTGAATTATGGGTAGAATCACGCTCCTATTCTTTGTCTTTCACTCTGATTATGTTCCCAGTTGTATTTCGCCTCTCGGTCCAAGTCTCGGGTTGGTACGTGGTAATTACCTATTCTAGTTCTATCTCAAACGCAAATTCTTTGGTCTTCAGTGTATACTGTTCCAGTGTTTTTGGGCCACAAGCCCCAGTTCCTAACCCATGATGGTCAGCGTCGAGTCGTAGCACAACATGGCTTTGTTTTGCTCTCCGCAGCTCATACGGATGCTTAGCCTGGTCCAAATCTCTCGACGTGTAGTGGCTTGCCATAAAGCTGAATCCCTGTTGTGTTCCGAAATTTGCTTTCAGTGACGCCAATGGGAGTGACTGTCTACTGGCATCATCACCCGAGATAAGCTTAACCCAGCGTACATCCGTCCGATTTGATGTTTCTTGCGGATGCTCGTAGTCGACAAACAGACCATCTACGCTAGAAGACCAATTCCCGAAATGCTGAGAGAGCTTCTTATCTTTGTAACTTTCTCCAGGTCCGCGACCAGACCATTCAACGGTGTCAAAGGAGCTCAGGAGCCCTAGTGTGAAGCCGATGCGTGGTAATGTCAGTGGTAGATTCTCACCTGCCGGCTTGCCCTTACAGTGTATCATCAACGTGCCATCCGCGCGGAATATATATTTCGTGGTGGCAGCAATGGACCAAGATAACACAGGCGGTGCCAGACGAGTTTCTACCACAACTTCGACTGAGGAAGCAGCATGGTTGGTCGACCACGTCACAAATTGGGTGTGAGATTGGCTTAGGTGGACATACTTTTCCATCCAGTCCAACCCGTCCCCATTGCGGTCATTATCGATCAACGCGCGGTAAACGTCTAGTTCAGGACCGAGATTGGAGTGGAAAAGTTCGTAGCTCGATTTCTTCCAAGACATGAGCTTGCCGTAAGTGAGCGAAAAGGCCCAGACAGAGGCTGTGGTGGAGATGGTCAAACTGGTGGTCGTTGCAACGAGCGCTGGGGCTTGTGAATATATAACTGGAGAGTGAATCTTGATAGGAGCGCGGAGCTCAAGCTGCGAAGAAGATAGAAGGTGGCCGCCCTCAGCCCATGCGGTCCGACTTTTCAAACGGAAATCAATCTGAAGATATAGTTCCCCTTTGATCTTAGTCAAATCTAGTCTGGGGAGGATCAGGTCGGCCGTTAAATGCGGAGAATCTCTATGCCGTTGATGTGGACGTGGAAAGCGGAATCAACTCCCTCAAATCGAAGTCGTAATTGCTGGTCTACGAAGTCTTTTGGCACGGTAAACTTCCGAATATATGTGCCGGTCTGGTTGCTATCGAACGGCACGTTTGGGGAGTCCACAGGCATGATGAAGTTGACATTAGAATAATGAGGCTTCCCGTAACCTTGAAGCTGCCAATGGCCCGGGACTCGAATGTCACCCCACTGAGAAGTGTCAAACGAGGGGTCTTCAAAACCGCTGGGGACTTCGAACGGAGAGCTGCTGTGGTAAAATTTCCAGGTGCCGCTTAATTTTATTGAGCATGATAGATCCAGATCAGCAGTTAGGGCATCTGCTTCATTGCTATACAAGAAAAAGTAGGACCGTGCAGGGAGAACACCACGGTGTATGATATCAATGTTCGACCAGTCCGGCTTGGAAGGTGGAAAGATGCCGGTCATCTTGAATGCTTTCGGTGTCTTTGAAGAAGAGCTTGCGGCCTCAAATAGTTCAGGGCTCGGCACTTCACTTCTTCAACAACCATTTAAAGAAAGGTAAAGAGATGGGAAACTTTTTGGCCTGCTCTACCGTGGTTTATGGCAATGCTATAATTCATCGATCAAGTATCGTTGAGCATAGAGGTTTGACAAATATGATGAATGCTCCATGTCTTCAACGAAAGGAGGCCGAGGCATCGTTCGCTGTGCTGACCGGAGATATGCGACAAAGGTCGGCGCTCTGCCAGGAGCTTAGCATTCATTGGGCTCCGTCCGTATTTATCCGCGGCAGAAGTGTGGATAGTCTTTGGGTATTCGCCCATTGTGACCGTAGCACGGTCGCTACATTTGAAATGCAGCCAATAGAGATAACGCGCATGCTCGTATTCAGTATACAAGGTTAGGATTATCGCTTGATATATCCCTGCATATTGATCTTCCGTATTCCAGCAAGGATCTGTATATAGTATCTGAGTTAGGCGTGCCGCAGTTTTTATGTTGGGTTCTCTACAGGCAATTGCTGTTTGCTCTGCGTAGGCTGCTTGAGTGGTACTAAAATGGGAGAACGTCAAATTGGTACCATCCAACGTGAGAGTCTTGTTCTCCACGATATCGCCTTCGAATGATAGTTAACGTAAATATAAAGGCTTTAATGTAGTTGAATCTAGTCCTTATTCTGGCTCGCTTTGAGTAACAATACTTTTGTGCTTTTACTGTAGCTATCAATACTCTCCATCCTCTATCCAATTGCGTTGTGGTCCTTCGCCTAACTCCTGATGCTATGTTCTCCCATAAAATCGTCAAAGTCTGCAAGAATCCTTGTATGGTCTAAGTCGAGTTCGTTTGCTGAATTTAACAGATACTGTCCTTCTATATGCTTTACTGCTGTGATGTGTTTCCGAGTGTGAGATTTGACAGCAGTCCGAATAGTCTTGCATATGCCTTGTCCAGGATATGCAACCAATCCGAGAACCGCTCAGTTTATTGTTAGTTGACATGAAGCTGTGGTAGTATCAATATCAGGTACTGTACATACCGGATGTTGTCTTTGTCGCAAGTGCAGCTGTGCCCTTGCCGACTCCTTTCACTGCCCCTAAAGCACCTCCCTCTTTTGCACCCTTATATGGTTGCACGAATATATCAGTTAGGCCTTCTGACATGCCGTACAAGAATGACTGTAGCCAACGTTAATTATACGACATCTCTATCATAACTTCTAGGAAATTAAGCAGACTATGCGGAGGTACTCACCCTTCCGCCCACAACAGCGCCAGATTTCCAATCCGTAACACTTCCATTATCTCGTACCTTCTCACCATATAACGCAGGTATATTCCGAAGACCTTCCGCCGTCGCCAATGGTATATCGACTGCAAGGCCCTTAAATGCTTTCACATACAAATTACCTAAACTTTTTGCTGAAGCTGCAGCCATCGCACCAGCAACACTATGCCCGTCGGCCCTTTGGTCCCTCGACAGCTGCCTACTTGAGCCTTCCCCATTATATTCCTTATTTTTGCTCATAGCCGGGTTGAAGCTTGGCGGAACCTCTTGGTTTGAACTTTGTAGTGCATGCGCAGATCTGTATTCCTTATATGGCTTGTAGAAGATCCCGCCAGCGGCTTCAACGACGTCCTTTTGAGTCGTCATAAATGCATGTATAGTACTGGTAACGGGATCCGAATAGTGTCTTTCAATGAGTACAGGTCTCGTTTCATATCTGCTCCGAGGTGAGCTTTTGTGGTGCTTAAAGTAATACATCTCCAGTTGGTGATAAGTATAGAGAATGTAGCACTTACAATTCCAACCTACTCGGATCAAATCTCAGATACTCAATCAAAACTTCTGCGGCTAGTTTTGAAAGCTTGATGGACTTGTTCTTTTTGTTGTATGTCCAAACTGCTGGTTGATCGGGCAGTATGTCGCATTTGAGACTTTCGATGGGAAGATTAGCATGGAACGACCTCACAGCCGCCTGGACGCCCGTCTCTCCACTCATCTTCTTAGAAATTTCTCGTGCTGATGAAACAGCTTGAGCAGTGAGACAAAACGAGATTGCTTCAACCAGTCTTTCAGCGGTGAGTGACTTGTGGGGTATAGGTTTTGGTCCTGCGCCAGCTGCTGCGACCATGTTCCCCCAAAATGGCTGACTACAAGAAGTATATTAGCTGGAAGCTATGCAATCTGGAAGGTTGAGAAAACTGACTCTCCAAAAAATGGCACGATAGCTGTTGGACGACCATTGAGAAGCCCACAGGCAGTGGTACCAGCGCCACCATGATGAACAACGGCTGCTACGTGCTGGAATAGCCACTCATGCGGACAATCCCCGAGATAAAACACATTTTCGAACTCAGGGCCACCGAGTTTACTCCAGCCCCGAGAGATAATAGCGCGAATGCCGCAACGCCGAACTGCTTTGAGTATAATAGAGCCCATTGCTGCTGGATTGTCAATGACAATGCTACCAAAGCCAATATAAACCGGAGGAGGCCCGGCCCGTAAAGAGGCATCCAAATCAGACGGAGCTGTGTAATTAGGAGGGTCACGGAAGAAGAAACCACATATATCTAATTCATAAAACTTTCAGATCATTGAAATCTGAGTCTGTTTTAGGGACTTACCTATGTGGGATGGCCAGTCAAGAGGTTTTGGGACCAAGGCTGGAGACCAGCAGTATGTGATGGGGACTTTGAGATTGCTAGCGAGATTTGGGCCTTCTATTCCGGATAGAAGCTCTAGATCCAGCTTCATTCGGAAATTATTTATAATGTCGCCCATCCTGAATAGTCTTAGTTTCTTTCAACTGCACTCATGGGACTCTGTAACTTGCCCTTGCCACGTTATCCATTCAAAAATGCTATACGAGATATAGTTTGCCGTCGTTAGGTCGTTGCCAGCATTTTTTAGGTTCGCCAGCGGGTGTGGGAAAGCCCTCGTGTTACTCCAAGGCATAGTGAACATGAGATGAACCGGAATTCCAAGGGCCTCAGCACAATGAATGTGTGCAAAGCTGGGAGGGTTAGCAATGATGGCGTCTGCGACGAAAGGTCTCCGAGATAACGGATCAGGTTCGACGGACGAATCCCAGCAACCACACAGCATCTCTGTTAGCATGGAACGTTTGCGTTGAATATCACCCTCACGCAGGATCGCCATATTAGGAATTAAACCAGGGTTCTTAACCATATACGCCATAAGTTCTTGTGGGTCGCCACCAATGGGGTAAAACTCGAGACCATGACTCCGGACAAAGTTGCTGAAGACATTGTGTGTGGCCTGTCGCACGCGATGGCCGTACTTTTGTAACTCATTTCCCAAGGCAATGAATGGTTGAACATCACCTCGACTGCCGATAATCTGGATCACAATATTAAGCTTGACGCTCCAGGATACCGGATTAACCACTGCGGGAGCTTCCCATCTGAGAGGGTCTGGAAGATTGGGTGTGAGTTTTGACAAGAACCTCGTGAGCTTGGAATCGAGGTTGATTTGAATACGGCCATTTTCTATATCTTATTAGAAGCGTAGAATTGAAGGGTTGTCATTTTTGAGATGAAAGTTTCTTGGCAACGTACCTATTACATCAACGGCATCTCCAACTAAATTGGGGTCAAGTAATTTATAGGGCGGCGGATACGGAAGGTCTGTCCCTCCACATATATCTACCGCTGGCTCATCGCAATAGCCAGTCATTGCTTTCATGTTGGTGAATAGTTGCTGAAGTAAAAAAAGGCTGAGCAATGTGACGTGGCAACGGATACGGCTGTGCCTGCAGTTTTAATGCCGACGAACAGATGCGGCAGTGGAATACGGTAAACAGGGGACTTAACGGCAGATTAAATTGCCTATGCCCAAGGTTTTCCGACGCGACATTTTCAAGTTTTAGATTCTGTCCCCTGTAAAAAGTGGCTTGTCAGATTGAGGCCATTTCGGCTTCGCCCGACGCCTGGAAGGCCGATGACAATGCTTAATGCATTGAAATATTTGTCTGTCTCAAATACCGTCAGAAGCCAGATGCAAGACATGCGCGCCATGGTTTCGGGTTCTTAGCTGAAAGATGAGGCAAAACGTGGGAGTAGGAGGACAAAATCTGGATTAGACTGAATGGGTGGCGATATATGCCACTATGCCGACAATTATCCGATAAGGCAGCCAGTAGATTCTCTGTCCAAACGGCACAACACGCGTATTCCAAAATGTACAGGCATCTATACGAGTATCCGTATCGTGTCGTAAGTTTCAGAGAAGAGCATTTTTTCTTGTCTCAGGCAAATCCAAGGGATGAACTATGAGTAGATAAAAAGGTAGAAATATCTTGAACTGAGGTCACATAGTGCACAGGTCGTAGTCAGGAATCAAGGTGAAACTCAGTGTTATAATGAGTGATGCAGAGACAACTAAAGTAAGAAGAGATTCAGGAGAACTAGAGCCTTTTATGCTCAACACTATACACTCAATTGAGTCACCAAATAGGCTCCCACTTAGTCACCCTATAGGCACCAGTGGGCAGCCTAGTAGGCAGCTGTATCGCATGTGTAGATATGCTTGAAGCCTTATACCAGCTCAACAAAATATAATAAAATATTTTAATTCTCATCCCCTTCTCTATTCTCTTCTAACTGTGGAAACCCCATTAAGGATTACTTATTTTCAATCGTTGCAAATTTCAGGCCTTTGCTTTCTCCTACGGCGTGAAATGCCCGAACTTCTCCCCCTTAAATCTGGTTACTACGTCTGGAGTTATGTTCCCAGTACGGCAGCAGCTGCTATCGTCGCGATTCTCTGGATTGTTGCGACTGGTCTTCTCGGATGGCGAATGTTTAGGACACGTACTTGGTTCTGCATGGCCTTCATAATTGGGTGTTGTAGTACGTTTTTCTATTAACATTTCTTATGGTTATACTGACGATTCTTTCCTCAGTGGAATTTATAGGCTACTGTGCTCGCGCCGGGGCAGCCAATAAAACGAACAGGCTCATGCCATATATCATTCAGAGCGCCTTCATCCTCCTCCCACCTGCTCTGTTTGCGGCCACTATCTACATGTGTCTAGGTCGAGTCATTTTACTTGTTGGAGGAGACCATCTCTCTATCGTAAAACCTCGCTTACTCACGCGCATTTTTGTCGGAGGCGACGTGCTTTCCTTCTTAATACAAGGCGGATCATCGGGTTTAATGGTGATGGCGTCCACGAACCCAACACTGGGCAAACTTGGGAATTGGATGGTGATTGCCGGACTCGCTATTCAACTTATCTCATTCATGCTGTTCGGGCTTACCGCAATTTCCTTCCACTGGCGTCTACGCAAATCTCCAACTAAGCAATCTTACGAGGTCGACCAATCTTGGATCCAGACTATGCATATGCTGTATGGTATTAGTGCGTTGATCATTATTAGATCGGTTTTTAGGATTGTTGAGTATGTGATGGGAACAAGTGGGTATCCGCTCAGGCACGAGAGGACCTTATACGTGTTTGACACTATTCCAATGTTGGTCTCCACGGCTTTGTTCTACTTTAGGTATCCGGCCAAAATTGTTCCAGAGAAGTCTGCGGATATTCAGTTTCTTCCTTAGGAGTCTCTTAAGAGGCGGTGGTGTGTGAGAATAATGCCGACAAGATATATTGTACTTGTAGTATTTAGAGAGAGAGCAGAGGGGTGTTAATCGGCATAAGAAACCATGGCTGTTGAGATTACTTACATATAGATCAGGTATTATTGCCTCCAACTTAGGAGTTACGCAGAAATATCGGCTATAAACTTTGACCTTTGAGCTTCAAATTTGACTCAGAGACGACAAACTACTTTATGGTCTCGCATTAAGAAGGGACGATCATTCGTGGACGACAATTTGCGAGTGAGCCCCCAGCAGTTTGCGTCTGATCCGCACACTCAGATGGTCAGTATAACATGTGCCATCGATCCGTGGTGCGAGATATATGTGGCAAAGGTGGCTGGAGCAGATAGGGAATTCGCGTACACAGGCCTCATATCTCGCATGCCAAGCACCTCAGTGCACTTTTATAGCTTCTTCTTCAAGTAATCAATACAACTGTTATAGAGGGAGGGATATAGGGCGTAAAGGGTAATCTCCTTAGATTTCCGTTTGGACCACTTGAACGGAACAGGGTAAGTGGTGCCCTAAGTCGAATGCGGAACGTATCATGTGACTATGCTTCGGCTACTTCCACTCAAGCGTCACAACCTCAAGAGATACCTTTTACTACTACTCCTGACGAGAATGGGTCGTACCGCACCCAGCATAGCGTTAAGAGGTTGAAATTATTTTCCAACATGGATGACCCTCGACAGGCACGCACTTCTCCGAAACTTAGTTGTACAAACTGTCGTCAACGCAAGATTAAGTGCAACAAAAGGGAGCCATGTCTCCATTGCCGCACGTCCCAGCATACATGTGTATACCCTCGTCGCATTCGAAATCGTCTACCCAGACAAGTTGGAAAACACCGAGAGGAAGAACTCTTTGCTCGGATCAAGCATTTGGAGAGCATTGTGGGCCAAATGGCATCGTCAACAGCTCCAACGAACGATTATGGTACCGACTACAACACCGAGGAGACATATTATAGGCCTCCACAGAGTCCTGCTTCTGTCAGTGCTGAGTCTGGCAGTTCTATTCAGGATAGATGGCTTGATAAAGAGGGCCTGGCATTCGTCAAAAGACAAGAAACTGGGTCACAGTATATTGGTCACACTTTCTGGACGATGCTGGGTGTGGAGGTCGGTGGCCTTCGAAAACTTTTGGAGGACACCGCCGATGAGGAAGATGAGCATGATCATATAACATCCAATTCGTTCAGAACGCCTTACTATTCAGGTGTTCTGTTTGATTTTCCACTGACATTTATTGAACCGGAGCGCCCCTCAAGGCAGCACCGCTCGATCCTCGCCAGTTTCTACTTTTCTAACGTGCACCCTCTATGCATGATATTGCACAGGCCGACTATCAACGCATACTTAGAGAATGCCATTCCATCCGAAGATCCGGCAGATAATATATGGAAATCGAAAGGACTTCAGGCTGTCGCACATGCAATTTACTTCGCCGCCGTGACAAGCATGTCGGCTGGGGACTGCATGAAATTTCTCGGTGCCGAAAAGAATGATTTGACGATGCATTATAAAAAAAGAACTGAAGCAGCGTTATATCGTGCAGAGTTTTTGAGTAGTATAGAGATTACCACATTACAGGCCTTAACCCTGTACATAGTAAGTGTGCCCCCAAAGCTTCCCAAAGCGTCCCCACGTGTGGCATGCGAAAAGAATGATTAACAATGTGATGATGTATTCGCGTATTATTTTGGTCTATGGCTTCGTCACAAACTAGCAGTAGTTCATCAGGCTGACAGACATTACAGATGGCAATACGCTCCCATAACTCGGATCGAACTAGCTGGACACTCATTGCGACCGCAGTCCGTATTGCTCATGCCCTTGGTCTCCACAGGGATGGAGATGGACGCGCATTTACTTTTTTTGTTGCCGAAATGCGGCGCCGCCTCTGGTGGCAGATTCTTGTGCTGGACATGAGAGCGTCAGAAAATCGCGGCTCAGAGTTGATGATTTTGGATGGCTCCTTCAACTCTATTATGCCCCACAATCTCAATGACGCAGATTTTAACTTAGAACGCCGCACAATTCCACTGCCAAGTAGTGGTATCACCGAAATGACCTTCTGCCTGATCAGCATGGATGTATCAAATACCATCTTGAAGATCAGCTTTATTCCACCATTCAAGGAACGGCAAGCTCTAACGCTTGCCCAGAAAGAAGCTCTTGTGAAAGAATGTACAGATAGAATTGAAACTGTTTATCTTCAAGGATTCGATATCTCTGATCCTTACGCATGGGTGATACGGACTATCGCCGAACTTTTGATTCTCAAGCTGTGGTTAGTGGTTCAGTATCCCGTGGAGTGCGTTCATGTAACCTCGCAACATTTTGCGAGAGGGCAAAGTTTACGCACTGCCACCGCGTTCTTAAATATCTGTGAATTATTGGAGCACTCTGAGCCGGCTGCTAAATTCGTGTGGTTTTTCGAAACTTACATTCCATGGCATGCTCTCGCTGTTGCGTTAGTTGAGCTCTGCAAAGAGACCGTGGGACCTCTTGCGGATAAGGCATGGGCTATTATCGATAAGGGCTATGAGAAATGGGAGAAGCGTATAGCAAACTCTAGGGATGGTATTTTGTGGCGCCCTATCAAGAGCCTAATGAAGAAGGCACAAGTTGCACGGGAGCAAGGTCAAACCTTTGCCGAACCACAATCGGCTCCTTCGCGATCTTCAGAGCCTACCTCTTCTGCAGGCAGGCATGATATTCCCCAACCAGGACTCACAGTAGAGCCAAGTCAAAGCGACTCACTGGATCGGTTATATTTTGGAAAGTACGGGTCAACGACCGTTACGACATATCCATCCTTTGGGTTAGGTACCTTGAACTCATCTGAGGATTTCCAGTCAACCGAAGATCAAGTTAATACATCCAACTGGGATCACTGGAACGAATTTCTGTTCGGTGTTGGGGTACCCCACGGGTGATGTGCCATAATATTGAATATTACGATTAAATTATCTTGCTGTCTCTTGATGCAATGGCGCATGCTTTCTACCGACATTCTCTGGGTTAAACATCGAGTCCAACACGGCCTCACCTGACATTTGTTGACCTGCCTGGTCCAATATTTGTCAAAAATAACGACCAGATTGATGATTATTCTGAAGATCTTTAGGTTGGTGGGCTTATAACAGATGCCCTTACGGATATCAACAATATAACGTAGGATGTGGCGGCAAAGGACATCGTACAATGACTGATAGCAACAGTTAAAATACATCACATATAAATCTCATCACTAGCTTTTATGATTGAGTTCAATTTATATGGGTCTTTTTTGAGCCTAGTATATGTAGTAAATTTTCACAACTATACCACTTCGAACAGCTAGCGAAGTGACCTTAACATCAAATTATCTGACCAGGCCGCGAAATGGATATCGGCAATCATGCAGTGACTTCAAAGCCGTCTATCGCTTTGCGTTCCACGTGCCACTACCATTGATTAGTATCCATATATTGCCTCATACGTTCAAGTAGAAACCTACCATTTTCCACGGCGCATTCCATGCGTACAGTATTGGTATAGCCTCCTTATATGCATCATTCTTTGTCGATCGCTCGAAATGATCCATACTTTCCCATCCCCTGGTAACGAAGAAAACCTTGGCCTTCTCGCCCTTGATGCCTTCATGTTCTTGCTCTTCCAGCACCCAGCCAAAGGCGAAACTCACAGTACCCTTCGCACCCTTAATATAGATCTCATCAAACTTTAAGAAATCCTCCTTGACCTTTTCCTGGAACTCCGGCGTTACGCGAGAAGCTGGGAAGTAGCTCTGTACAAACTCGACCACGTTCGCAGTAGCAGGCCCATCTGATCCGAATGCCGACCGGTTGAGGGCGACGTGGAAAATACTATGTGGTTCGCCACATGAACTGCGCACGCTCTTTATAAATGAACCAAATTCCGCCGTAGTTTCAAAGTTCACGTAGTCCTTGGCACCGTTCCATTCTGACGTGATCTGAATGGCGCCCTTATCCTGAACCTGTGTACCCAGGACAAAATGCTGGAGGGATTTTACTCCTTTGAGGGTTTTAGCAGTTTTCTGGATCGTGTCGTCAACTGTGGTGCGTGACTCGTGGGCGTCGAATAATTGTTCTGCACCAAATTGTATGATCTCGGCGACAACCATCTTGCAGGATGAGATTTCTGTGGTGGTGCCTTAACAGAATTTTGGTTAAAAAAGTTATGAGTCTCATCCGGTCAGAGAAGTCCGGATAGATGCAAAAATCTTATTGTGACATTGGACTACTTAATATACTTCAGGGTAGAGCTAAATCGCATACAACCTCTCCTTTTCCGGACTGCTGATTCAGTGCAGCTCCTTTGTCTGCTTAACTTCACGAAATCAGCTGGCTGATTCATCTACCTGGATTTAACTCTCACTCGGCTACTGACAAATCCTAAGACCAGTGCAGCCCGCTCCTGCGGATAGATCACGGATTTAGCAGAGTCGGGAGACCAATCCCGTCGGAACGGACTTTCGGACCTTTTTATAACCGTACGGTATCATGACGTGCCGAGTTTGACCATTAGCGTCCCACATTATAAATCACCCCGTTCCAGTTCACCAGGGCAACCCTGTACGTGGGGTAGCGGGACGGCGGCCCAAAGACGTACACGAGTCGATCGATCTATTCCATCATCCTCTTCAGAAGTACAGAGAAGTTGTATATCGTTTTCATTAACTCATTTATACAGTTAATTTCTTGCCAGTTGCTTCCTTCTACATGGCACAGGTTGGCTCAATTGTCTCTTATGTCGCAAATTGCATGGCTACAAGGTCATTGGTACTCATAAAGGTTCCCACAGTCGCACTTGGTCTCCTAAATTAGTATTGAATCTTTGGTCAGAGTCGGGATAGTTTAACTTGGATACGGAGTTACGAATGGCCGCAAAACTGATCTGAAATATTGTTTTATGCGCGGTGGTGGTATAGAGGGCTTGCAGCATGTCTACAATTGGGAGGGGCAGTGGTGCATTGCTGCTCTAATTATTCCAGCTGCTTTGACACGGCATGCCCTTTCCCCCTCAACCGGGCCGATGCCGAGCCTGCGGACAAGTAGAGTCTTACCCCGGCGTGATCGTATGATGTTAGCAGTACAGTAGTGCCTAAGTTGGAATCAGTTCATTTAGAGACCTGCGTCGAGTGAAGCCAGCGCTTCGCATCGCGACGTCGGTTGACAATATCACGAACTTTGTCAAATATGTTAATATTCAGATCTGTATGAAACGGTCATATATGGAACTGAAATATTATTACTCTTGAGATTTAACAATAAACCGCACCTTTTAGGCTCATACTGAGATATACTGGACACTTATGACCTGCATGCCCATTCATGGACAATCATTCTGTCATTATTTGGTAACCACTCATGCCTTACTATGAAATATGAGATGTATTATGTGCGCATACATGCCCCAAAAAATCCTGCGTAATATCTCTGGGGCGTATCGTAAAACCCTGTCTCCTTGCTTGCTAGACACACCAACGGCATTGAGGTTGTGGTATTGTTCCTCGAGAACTAACTCACAAAATGCAGCTCCAAGATCCTCGTATGAGACTGCGAGACGTACAGATTCGGTGTTTATCTCATGTCCAGTCCCCTCCTCGTCTATCAACACCGGGGGCTGGATGAGGGTGACAGAGAGTAACGATGTGCTTTCCAATAATCGAGCTTGTGCCTTGATAAGATCTGCATACGGGTGACTGAAAGCGGTTTTAATAAGCCAATGAACCAGAGGTGGGCGGTCTGCAGCAAAGCGGGCGTTGAAAGTTGATGATGACAGCAAGAATAGTCGTGGCTTCTGCCAATCTTCCTGGTTCGCTTTAAAATCTTCCAGCGAGGCAATAATTGAATTGGCACCATCCTGCAAGATACGGACACCAGGAATATTGTCATTCTCGCCTAGGGTGCAGATGATTATCTGGGCCGCCGAGAGAGTTCTTTTGACCACTTCTGTGTCAGTAAGCAAACCCTGGAATACTCTGACGTCCCTCTTCGATTCAATATCCGGAAAGAAATCCAGGAGCCTTCCTTTATTGCGCACATAGATCTGCAATCTCAATGATTTGGACTTTTGCTGAGCGAGTAAATGACGAACTATCACACGACCAGTGTGGCCGGTGGCTCCGAATATGGCAATCGTGCAGGGGTTGGAGGAATCGCCCATTTATATTGCCTTGTTTGCATATGGACCACGTTGAAGATCCTGTGCTGGGAGGTGCTTTATAAATATGAATGGGGTTGGCGAAGGCATTCAAGCCGAGCCCCTAAATGCGGGACCCAATCTAAGTGTCCCACCATATTAGACTTGTGCAGAGTTTGCCGTTTCCTAGCCGCGTTTCCCTCGATCTATGCCTGGCCTGGGAAATACTGGAATTACGTTTGCCTGGTGCCATCAATTACGAAGGCTATGTTGCTGCGGTATGGCGGGAAACTATTCTTGACCTCCAAAGGACTCGCCACCACGAGCAATTGAGTGGAGGTTATAATATTGAGAACAATCCACACCCAGCAGCCGATATGGTGTTCTAACCACAGACTGCGTAACTTACTGGATTATGAACCCAGTCCATGCTTCTTGGTGGGGAGGCTGTCGGTAGTATACTTTAAGGCATGAGCTCAAGTGCATAACAGAATACGTGATACCAGTATTGAATTAATGCAGGATCTCAGGGTCTATCTAGTCTTGCATTAAATATTGATTGCTTAGGGGGCAACTTGAACGGCACCTTGCATGCTTTACAAATATCCTTTCTCACTGTAAAACCTCTCTGCGCCGGGATGCAATGGTACGGTTGTCTTGGACATCTTTCTAGGATCCATGGGCCAACCTACAGGGCTTCTGTCACCCGGAAATGAATGGAATTGACGTTCGAGAACGATCTTGGTCTCGGACATGATCCACGCGAGAAGATACGCTATGTCTTCGGGCAGGTCCTCTCTGCAGAAAACGATGAAGTCAGAGAAGTCGATGGCGGGGAGTTCTTCCGCTTGATTCTTCCACCAGCCTGCGGGTAGTGGTCTAGGAGATAGACCTGTCTCGGCCATATTGTTCAAAGCTTATGGTTCGCCAGGAATGGGGATGAATTTTCGGGGTCCGTCGACCAGATCACCCCACCAGGGAGTCGTCAAGGCTTCCTGGAGCACGGCGGTGAAGCCCTGGGCGAGATCGTGACACGGAAGCAAGCACTCTTCTGGCCGGTTCCCAAAAACAACCTCGCCTCCCCACGCGAGGATATCCTTGACAGCGACTCCATGCGCTTCGAGATATCTATGAGCTAAATAGCCTATTTGACTATCTCCAGTATCGGGACCCATAGCAATCTTCATCTTGGGCTTCTTCTCGCGGATGTCCGCGAATGTCTTGCACCCAAGACTGGGATCTAGACCCAGTACTAGCCGGTCGTTTTGGGGGATGACTGCCAGTCCTCGAAGACCTGACATAGGTGGTTGACCGGTGAAAAATCCTGTGCCCTTCAACGCTGTGGCAAGGATGGCAGCCGGTGTCGTGATGGCGGTCTGGGCTTCTCCGGAATGGACCATGGTCATCGAATCCATCCCTCCTCCACGAACACTCCAGATGCACGTGCGACTCTCAGGTCCGCATCTCTCGCAGAACTCTTGGGTGATCCAGGCCATGATCTTGTGCCAGTTAGCCTGACCCCAGTCCCCAACGCAGCTGAGGAGGAGATTTCTCGCGATGGTTGGACTCCCCTGAATCATAGTCCTGACAGCTGGGCCTTTCGAAGGATCTGCCATGGAACCCATTTTGCTGCTCAGCCAGGTTATACACAAGACTCTAGATGGTCCTCAACGATAGGTGAGACTCAACTACGTGCGTAGAAAAAAGATCGAGCTCAGGATGAGAACTACTAGTTCAACAACAAGAAGTAGAAAAGATGAGCTTGTACGCGAACATCTCCAGAAATTCCAGAAGTATAATTTCCTCGACTACATTTCGCAGAGTTTGCATACACTTTCACGAAGTTTGCATCAAGGCGTATCAATGGATGGTCTTCTCTGAAAACGCCCCCACTCAACTAAGGTCCCACATCGCATGTCCCCCAACTCACTCGCAGCCGATGGGACCGGTCCTATCGTCCCACCCCGCTAGCAGGACCCTTGTTTCTGGGGTCGCTAGCAAGAGCCGTAACATAAACAGCTTCCTGTACAAATCAGCTAGTAGGAAGGCTTGCATTTAAGGATTTGGCAGCACTCTCCCCGGAGACAAGATCCTTACCACTCACACGCGTGTCGAAACGCCGTCATGTCGACCATACCCAGCATGATCACCGCAAGAACTGTTCATCTCCCTCTTCCTTCGCAGCAGAAAGAGCTAGTGCCGTCGCCAGTCTATGATTTGGCTCAACTCAAAGATGAGCGTTCGCAGACACTCAAGAACCTCCTCAAAAAGGGCCATATCACGGTTGCACCCCTCCGCGAGCCAAATTTGATTCTACACAGCCATCTGCCGCATGTAATTTTAGACAATGCATGTTTTTGAAACATGAACTAACGATGGGAACAGCTTCTCGGCTCCGCCTACGCGCTCGGCGCAAACAGCGAGCAACTGACAAAGACGTATGAGCACGAAATCACAACCCTGGTGAACATTGACGAAAGATTTGTCCGGGGCGACCAAATCGACAAAGCGTCGTGGAGGAACTTCCTGACCCAAAAACCGTACGTGGCAACTTTCTCGTGGAAAAGCCTTAATTAAATTATCTTACACGATCATCACAGGTACACCATTGCATTTGTCGATTTTTTCGACGAAGAGGTCAAAAAGAACAACGGGGATTGGAAAAGGGTGCTTCAAGAGTATCTGTACTCTGGCCAGGAGCCACTTATTAATGGTTACATCGGAGGTCGTATGTTACACTCGGCTCCATCAAACCCTGCAGAAGTGCTAATGTAGAAATCAGTCGGCCACCCCTTCATTCATCTGGCTTATGCCTATGAGTTCCAGAGTAAGGAGGTTGCGACTGAGGCCCTGAGTCTTGGATGCTCCGAGTACGACCTGCTGCATGGTCTTCTAGACTACCCTTCTCCCGACACATCGACCTATAAGACGTCCTCTCTGGGCGAGGTGATCAAACGCATACGAGATGACAAGCGGTTCGATGGCTTGTTAGATATGCCCGGAATCACCAATATTGCGATTGTGGCCCAGCAGCGCCTCAACGTGGTGGTGGAGCATTGGAACGCCTGGGAGGTCTTGGATCCAGTTCAGAGCTTGGAGCAAATATGCGACCTGAGCGTAGTGTTGGCTCTTGGGCACGGCGATTCTTCTTGTTTGTATGACTTCTTCCACGCTCACATCATGACTGTGGCCCACGCTCTCCGTATTCTTTGGCACGTCTTCCCCGAGGAGCGTCGCATCTCGATCTTGCGACAGTACGCCCTGTTCACAATCCTTCAATATATCGACCAACTCAGAATGCCGTTCGGTATTGAGGAGATTGAATCGATCGAGGTGGCTGGCCGGGATTGGGACTGGGTGGTTGACAGGGCATTGAAGCACAAGTGGGCCTTGGACTCTCATTTTTTCAAGGTCGTTCGTGCTCCAAAGGCCTTCTGTGAGACTTATGGCGACAAGAATAACTTCTACTTGAGAGCAGCAATCAAATTCATTACTACATTCGACGGCTGGGAGGGTTTTGGACGTGGAGTGGATGGTTATGATCCAACCAAAGATGGTTACAGGCCGGAAGAGGTGAAAGTGGGTGGATATCCTGGGTCAGCGGAATAGTAAAACTTGTGCCATAAATTAGTGGTTGCGGCGTCTGAGATTAGGACAAACGATCGATCGGACAAGAGAATCAAGGAGACATGTAAGAACTTTTACTAGTTTAAGTGAAACTTTGATCTCATCCGCTGTACAAATTTGGCCGCATATCGGTGAGGGGCCACCTACACACAGCGGCCCAAGCTGCCTGCGAAGCACCTCGACTGCGCAATTCATCTCGTTATTCAATGTCAAAGGATGAAGCAGCGACTCATATCTGCAAATGAGGGTCAGACTCTTCCCGAAACCTTTCGAAACCTGTGGCTACCACAGGGTGCCAACGACTTAGTTGCAATCACTCATGAACTTCGTCAACCACTCATTCCTTCCAATCCAGCTACGGCATTTCTTCCCAAAAACCCAAAGCGGAATTGTGCATGCGCATGTAGTTAATAAAACACTTCCCAACACGACAAATACATTCAAGGTACCCGAATCGGCCAACCAGTCCTCAATAACATACGTCATGCCAAAGGCAAGAAAGTTGCGTTGATTAAGCGCGACAAACGCCTCCGCATTAAGCGTAGGATAGCAATCGAGCACATATCCAAACAAACATGTAGAGGCAAATGCCATAGCCATGTTAGAGAATCCATACGTGAGTACAGGACCAGTCCAGTGTGACTGATAGTGGACAGTAGCGCCAAAGCCATAGAAGCCTACGGTGCCAAGGATAACGACGACAAATATGAGGACAAGACGGAACTCGGGCTCGTAGATGCCTTTATTTTTCCGAGTCAGGTATAAGCAGATGGTGTCGTTAAGAGGACCAGATATGGCCTCGCCGATTATAGTCATGACCAGTGGAGAGAGAGATGTTAGGCCAACTTGGGCTACACTGAAATTGTAGGGTGGGGCAACGAAGATGACCCCGATGACGTTTGAGTATATAACGCTCCAGGTAATCATTACTCCATAGACTATGAATAGCACGAAGACGGCGGGATACCAGAAGAGAATGAATGGTCGAATAGCGATTTTGAGCAAGGGTGCATTGCTGTACCGGCCAGAGTAGATGCGGAGAGAGCGCCAGTAAGAAATTTTAAGTGGGATACTGGTATCTGAGCCACTAGTTATCCTCGGTTCGATGTTAGAAGCTCTTGTGTGGAGAACCGCACCTGTTTCGAGATGCATAAAAGCAGTCTTGCTAACAACCCCCCTTTCCGCTTCCTGGCTTTTGATATCTTTGATTATTGGAGGAACCACCATGCTACTCTCTCGGGTATAGCAGGTCTCCGGAACAAAAAAGAGGATTAGGGATATCAAGGCACCATAAAGAATAGCGCAGATCCAGAAACACCATTTCCAACCCAAATTCTGGATAACGTAGCCCGCAATGAGCGCTCCAGCATTAACACCACACAAAAGACATAAATTCCAGAATGCAATCCGCGTAGCTCTTTCATGCACAAAATACAAATCTCCAATCGTGCATTGAACCAGTATCTCAAATGGTGCTAACCCAAGGCCACCGATGACTCTACTGGTTTGGAAATCGCGGAAATCTTTTCCAACACCCCCGACGACAGAGCTGATGAACAAAACTATAATTGAAAAGAGATATATCGGCCTTCTACCGTACACTTTTGCCAGCGGGTTCAGCAGAAATAGCGAGAGCGCGATCGTGAGAATCATCCAGCTTGTGGCTTTCGCGAGCTGGCTAACGGAAATGCCGAGCTCCTTGGCAATTTCAACGAAACCGGGAGAAAGCATGGGACCATAGGAGCCGGCGACTCCAGCAGCTAAGCCGATAGTGAGAAGGACGAACTCCTTCTGCCATTGTGGCCACTTTAAACCATGTCTCAGCCGCCGTAATACTACCAGATCGGTTTAATACGTACATTTAGCGGGTCGTTGGGATCATCAGATGGTTGGGGAACAAGGATCACGTGAGAGAATCGCCCTTTACCGTGCTTCAGTTGGTCCCAAGGCACCATGGAGTATTCTGCTGGAAGGTCGTCCTGGTCATTCATGAGTGCTGGGTTTGTAGGTGATTAGCAGCGCCTCGGACTGTTCTAGTCGATGTATAACCAACCTGTGCCAGGCACGACCTCCATCTTATTACACTCAAGTATCCCAAAAGGCATTCTGTAAGTTGTAAATAATATGTCGGACCGCGATGCAAACCATGAATTTGGACTACGCGACAGGATATAACTTATGTTATAACCACTACACAGTCTTATTGCGCTACCGCCAGCCGAAAGTTCCCCACGAGCAACCCAACCGCACGATTCTCGGTCCCGCCTGAGCTATCCTCACGGCTGTCCATTTTACCACAGATATTTGTAGGATAGCTGCACTCTACAATGAAACCCTATCTTGGTCAATGCTTGCTGATTAGGGATAACCCCGATAGCTAACGACCCATTGCCACATTATTAATACTAGGCCGTCTAGGTGGGAGTGAATTATTTTTCGACCAGAATTGATAGTGATGGAAGATTTCCGGATTGTCTCCATAACGAGGTCATTTTTGCCATTCGGGTTTCACCTAGTAACGGACCTTTTGGAAGGCCAAAGACCGAACTCAGCTACAGTACCGTTTTTAGGTCCCACAATGTCTCCCCACCCGCAACTACCACATTCTTACCCACACTTCCCGATATATCCAGGATTAAGCTTTTTATATAGACTTCTTCAATTAGTCATTGGATTAAGATAATATAAAAACCTTTGCCTAGCTTCTATATCTACATTCTATTGATGCTCTTAAATGTTACCATTAGTCTAGTAGAGGAAATGAAGTATACCTGTACCCTATTGTACCTGTCCTCTTTAAGCAACAAGAGCAATCACGCAACAAAGGCGATCCCAGAAGATTCTTCAATAAGAACCAGGAAGTGGATTTCCCCGATAACCGTGCGTTCCCTCAGGGGCTCAGAGCCAAGCATGCCAAGGCGGCAAAGGACACAGCCGGGCACGACGCTGTTTAGGGTAGTGGGGGACGACTAGACCCCTCACTCCCATTACAGTAGGGTCTACCCCACCATTCCGTTCAACGCTCGATGATTGGTTAGCGTGGTTCCACTGTCTCACAATGTGGCTTCCACCTCGAAAGTGAACTATAGATTCTAGTGGATGCTGTAACTGTAGCTATACCACTTATTAAGAGTGAGGTATTTGACTGTATCCTAATTTGAACCTAATACAGTCTATATTATTCCTGTTTCTTTTCTTATTCGATATTTATATTTTAGCACAGCACGAAAATCTCAACACAAAATAATAATTTTCCATTTATAATGCTCAAAGATAGTATTCTATTCTTTTCTAATTATTATCTATAATATATTGCCCGGATGGCGCAGTGGTCGTGCGCCTGGGTCCCAAAAGTCATCATCGAACCTAATAGGTCTCGCCCACCCTATTTAAACCTGTGATGTGAGGGATGTTGGTTCGAATCCAGCTCTAGGCACCTCTTCTGTTGCCTTCCAGAAGATGACTAGCTGGTTCACCTAGGACTGCTCCCCCTAGGCCTAGCTTGAACCCGGATTCTGCTCCCGGTTATCACAGCAGCGGTTTTTGCCTAACCGAGAACCTTGGCCCCGGCTTCTGCTCCCGGATACCACAGCAGCGGTCGCCTAACCGAGAACCTGGGCAAAACCCTACCTTTCTAGAGGGGTGAGCCTCTAGAAACGACGAAGACCAAATCATTGATACGCGACCAAAGAGCTTGAGACTAGGGTGATAGGGCCCTACAACCGCGACCAATCAAGTAGCGAAGCGACCAGCCCCCAGAGGCCGTCTAGGAACAGAACTGAGTGAGAGACAGGGCTGGACACCAGAGGCAGGGACAGTGGTCTGATCCCAGGGAGAAGGAGGAAGTTTGGTTCAGAGTTGCCACTGGACGAGTTTACCTAGGCCTCCCGATTATTTGCCTGTATTACAAGGGGGTATGCATATCAGTGAGGATTCTTCCGAGAGGTTGCGTTAGCCTTTGTATATAGGATATTATTGTATAGAAGTACCGCGGCTTAGCCATTGCGGAGGATAATAATAATAATAATCTATAATATATTAGAGACCTTATTTGTAAAGGTTCATCTATCATGCTTTTATTGTTGTTAACTAACCTTATTCTATCTACACCGCGGGCTTTTCGACACCCTAGTAATATTCTCGTGACTCGAAACTCAAATATTATTAGCAATAAGTATTTAACTTAGTTTACGAGCGTGACTCCCACGCGAGGAGAGATGGATTGGGATATTTTGGGATTAGTTACACGTCAGAACTGGACGTGATCCGCTCTATTACCCTATCTCGCTCCCTCTGTTTCCCCTTTCTACTCTTTAGTAGCCTTGTCACTACATCTATGTGAACCAAGTGACCTCTTCTCAAGCGGACGCATATGGTGTATGCAGAGCTGGCCGTTGCAACAGCAATAACCGAGATCAAAGCTGGCCATCTAAATTGCTTAGGGCGGAAGAAAATGATGGTCGACGCGTAGGAGACAAGCTCAAAGGCATTCTGCCAAGCGGCTTCGACAGAGGAAAACGCACCGCGAGCATCAGCTTCGACGTCCTATTGCCAGTAGTGTCAATAAACTGTACCGCACAGTGTAAAATTTGTCATCTTACCTCCTGAACAATGAGTTGCGCGCAAAGATCAAAGCCTCTCAGGCCGACACGACTTAGTATTGTACCTCCCACAAGTCCGCTCGCAGAAATGACTGGACTATCATCATAAAACACCAAAAACACTACAATACCCGCAACTAACATTATGACCTGCCAGCTGCTAAGCCATAAGCCCGCCCGTACTGGTCCAATCTTGCTCATTACCCATGGTGCCACCCACGTGGCCAGCACTTCAAATGCTACACTTAGTGTTCTAGCGATGCCGATCTGTGTAGCAGTATAGCCGGCTGAAAGCAAGTATGTAACCATTTGTCCCGCGAAATTGAGGACAGTGAGGTAGAGGAGGGCGCCTGCTATCGAGGGGAGGAAGGCCCGATGGTGAAAATACATACGAAAGTCAGAAGCAGACTTCTTGATGATCTGCTGAACGTGACTCCAGTTGTGCATCAATCGGTCTTTTGGGGTTTGTAACAATTCAGCTTCTAGGCTCTCCGTAATCTGTTTCTTCTTCGGTTGTTGGAGCGCAGGGACTTTGTAGTAGACGCGAGCAATAGCGAAGTACTCAGTGGCAACGAATGCGACGTTCATGGCGAAATTGACAATAATGGCGCTTTCAGTAGAGACGCCATCGATAAGAGCGATGAATAGCGGACCTAGTAGCTTACAGAGTAAGTCGATCCGGCGCATTTGCGCATTCAAGGCTCTCAATGCTATTTGGTCATTTTGGCATACAACGACAACCTGCCACACCTTGTAAGCTATAGGCATATGAGAAAGGTTTCGATAGCAGTCGTACCCAATCCTTCTCGACCGAGACCATATTCATAATAGAGCATAACTTCTCGATGCAAGCCAGAAATGCAAGAAGAATAAGCATGCTGGCTTTCCCGCCCTTACCTATAGGCACACGGATAGTGAGAATATATAAAATAATACATGAAGCTGCTACGACAAGTCGTTGGACAACTAGTATAATGGAGTTAGCCGAGACAAGGCAATTAAGGGTAGAGCTGCGTACCAATAGAGAACCTGACAACCTGTAAGCGGTTGCCTCTGTCAATGTACTGTCCGACAGCCGGCGCGAAGATGATAGCGGAGAAGCCTCGCGTGAATGCGTACACGGACATTGGCAGCAGAGTGCCAGGGTAGATGGCCGCTAAGTAGAGCACGGTGCCAAATTCAAATACACGAGAGTTCCATGTCGACAGGAAGTGTGATATATAGAGTCTACGTGCAATGCTCTTAGACACTGAGTGCTCGGCCTCTTGATCGGGCTCATCTTCCTCACTAGGCTGCTTGAGGAGCGGGTCACGCTCGCTCGAAATATGATCTTCGCTAGTATATGGGTTGGACGCCATTATGGAAGTTCAAGCAGTTGGCAGTAGGAGTAAAGGGGCGGATTGTAAAGTCATACATAAAGACGAGGTTGTTTGTTGAACGGGAATAAAAATGATTTTACTCGCTTATGTACCCCGTCTTGGCCATCATTCGACTCGGGACTAAGTGGACCGGCCCATTGTTTCGGACATCCCTTTTGAGCTGATTGGCAGGCGCTTGGTGTAGAGGAGTATTGCTCTGTACTGCGACTTAGATCATTAGTATAATTTTTGTTTTGTTTCGTTAAAGCCTTAATTATCGACGAGGCGAGATGGTCTCGCTTAAGCCGAAGTAGATCTATATTTCCTTCAGCCACCATCGATGGGAATCATCTAGCACTGAATAGCAGGCAGAAAGAGTTTAGAGAGGAACTGTAGTGGTCGCCAGAGCTGCTTCGTTAGACGTAAAGGTGCCGCTTCTTCTCATATCTCACGAGATACGCATGGCGTGCTTATTAAGCAGTTAGTAGTCATCAGAATTACTAGGGAATGAAATGCATGATAAATCATGCATTTCATTGACTTCGGTTGGTATTCGATCGAGCATCTTCAAATAGTTTAGTTAGTAATTTGCACAAGAGAAAGGATAGTACGAGGAGGATGAAGACGAATATAACGCTACCGACTGCTATTCCGACGACAGTGGACAGGCAATTTATAACACCCCCATCCGTCGGTGTTTAGCGTCGCGCAGTCGCGTTTCAAGATGGGGTGCAGGATGGATGGCATGGCTTCAATCGATAGTCTTTCAGGTAGAAGAGTTGAGTATGTGAATGATACGCCCTCGAAGAAGGATTCAGTGAAGACACCCACAGACTTTCGGTTATAAATTTGGGCTGTGAAAGAGGGTTCGCCAAGGCTCTACTCGCTGGATTTCCTGTGGTAGCTAACTGGCCCGGCAGAGTTCCGGGCTGCCAACGGCAGTTTCCAGAGTGGTGACATCGTGAGCTGTGTCTACTGGGAAGTGTTCATGAACGATTGGTTAATCCCAATGTGCAGCTGAGAACTACAATCCCTTTCATGACTGCCTAGTGCTAAGATGGACATCATTATTGGAAGACTAGGGAATCATAGCCCTAGTTTGAAGAAGCATCATCTGTTTCATGTGCTGTAGCACTACCCGTTCAGGCCGGATTTAGTGCTTAGTATCTCTTGAGGTATGTCACTGGAAGCTTTTAATATGTAGAAAGGCGCCGATATAGACTCAGTCCGACATGGATCATATCTACACAGCCTCCGCCACAAAACCTTGCCGTGTCCAACCACAACCCATTCTTACTCCCGATATTCAGTGAGAGATATGTTGCTGACAACAACCACCTTGTCGCGTGGAATACGAAGTACACACTAGAGCGCGTAGCATCGGGAGATGTCATGTCTGGTCTCTCGGCAGGAGAAGGAAGGGCTCGTGTGCAAGTTCACTGGGCCTGGAACTGTCTTCTTCTAGACCAGAAACCCGGTATGCTCCTTCTGGTCGTCGGTTTTTATCAGTGCTGATTACAAAAGATCGCTGTTGATGCCTGGTTGAACTCTATGACCACGAAGGTAAACACCAATTCTGTGGTTGCTTGAGCAAGCATTGGATGTCTGTGTGGATTTGGATTCGAATTGCTGTAGTGAAGTATCCATAATGCCCTCGCTAATACTACCTTAATCCATCTTGGGATGTTCTACTTTGTACTTGCTCCTTCTATCAGGCATTCTATGCGTGGCTCTTCTGTGCTTGCCGTGATGGCAACAGTCAGCACCTTGAGTCGCTCAACACATAACGCGGAGAAAGGGGTGTAAATGACTGAATGTTTTCGTAGGGTGGTTACTCTTGTTAGTTCTTTATATTACACAAAGATAAAGTTTGCCATTAACAGGCTGTGAGCATGTGATGGAGAATTCACCAAATAGCCACTCATAGCTATGCCCCCACACTCGGTATATGGGGGGGAGGGCTGGCAGGTTGGAGCGGGTTGGAGTCTACTGTAGTTGGAGATGTAGATGTGGTTGACGTGGTACGTACGATGTGGGAAGAGGAAGATGGGGAACTCGAAGTAGGACGTATCGTATCTTGAGACTCGCTGCTCATTCCGAAAGGCTGAGCGAAGTCGGGCCGACGAAGGAAAAGCCTTTCATATATAACGTGACGCGTCTTTGCAGTTCTTGGCGGGCGCAGTTAAAATAGGATAGCTGTATTATTCAGGTGCTCAGCCTAGTTGGATGCGACGCTTGCTAGCGAGTATCAGCACACCTGGCCGAAGAAAACTGCTCTGCTTGAGAGTTCTGACCTAAGGGCGGAAAATTATGCGAGGGTGCTGCATCGTCCGTATTGAGCCCGTCAACTGCGAGCTCTGTCCAACAAAAATACCGGGCCGGAAGCTATGCGACAGCAATGCAAACAGTCCTTCCTAGCACGAGGCTTTTCTATTCATCTTAGACTTGGATACTCTTGTTTTACTTCATGCTAACGCCATGACCGTAACCGTCTTATCGCTGGTGAGAAACCGAAGTGTGCCAACTGCGCTCAAATCGCGGTTCGACCTGTTATGAAGCCATGGTATCGACAAGGTCTGGATGAACATATGCCGCAGGCGCTCCGGCTTGAAGTGCTCCGACAGATCTCCCGCGCTAGCAAAGTACTAAAAGAGCCCCGCCCGAGCACAAGAAGCAAGAGGGTGGCCTCTTCTCCTTGAACACTCGGTTTGGGGTTAGGCTGCTGTGGTTGTGGAGGACTCTGCCCGGGTATTTCAAACACTTAGGGTTAACAAGCGGCGTGGTTTCACGTGACTTAGGCCAACCATATCCAATTCAACGCGTCTTCTTCCGCTACTGGATTTGTTAAGTTTGATCTTGATCACAAGAATTGATCCATCAATGAAAGCTATTGGTGTGCTATCTAAATAAGATACTACAAATCCAAATTGTTTCCACGATTAGTAAAGTAAAATGTCAGCGGCTAGCCGAGTTCTGTGCCGCATGATGACCCCCACTCATCAATGGATAAGTCAGACGAGCCTTCATCAGGGAATACATTCGACGAATTATCTTTTAGTTGTGAATAACTTATATTCCAACAATTGCCGGGAATACACTCCGAACAGAAATGGACACGGTCAATCAAGTGGACGAGATCCTTGAGGTTCAAGGAGAGCAGCTGGAGTCACTGAGAGAATCAAATGACGAAGAAGAGGGGATGTCCTCTCACCGCCCCATACAATCCGTCAGGAGCCATGACTTGAGCCCCCAAGAAACCGAGATTGCACCTCGAAGACACAGTAAAACACAATTGGCAACAATTATGGTCATGTTATACGTATGAATGACCCTCAGAGCGCCCAAAACGACTCGAATTGACCAGTTAATAGTTTTCGGTATTTCTTGCCGCACTCGATACAGTAAGATCTCCTGTTCAGATAGCCTCTCCATAAGTACATGTAACTCATTTCACTCTTGACAATAACTAGCACCGCGCTCCCAACAATAACCCAACACTTCTCCTCCCCAGCGGGATACACCTGGGTAGGGTCATCTTATCTCTTGGCCACAGCAGCGTCAACCCCATCATGGGGAAATTTCAGTGATATCTGGGGACGCAAACCTGCTTTGCTCACAGCATTGGCTGTGTTCTTTATTGGCAGCCTGATTAGTGGTATTTCATCAAGCATGACAATGTTAATTGCTGGCCGCACTATCCAAGGAACTGGTGGAGGTGGGATATTGACCTTGGTCAATATCTGTACTAGTGACTTATTCAGCATGAGGACAAGAGGTGTTGCATTTGGGATGGAGAGTTTGATCTGGGCGACTGCCGCGGCGGTAGGTCCCGTTCTTGGAGGAGTTTTTTCGGAACTTGTTTCTTGGAGATGGTGTTTTTATACTGCCCGTAAGAGATCTTACTTATGAGATCAAATCAATACTAACCTTTAGAAGTTCCGTGTTCTGGTTTTATATTTTATATTTTGGCATTGTTCTTGAAAATGGAAACGCCGTCTACCCCTATCATTGCCGGTCTCAAAGCTGTTGATTGGCTGGGGAGCCTTGCACTGCTAGGGGCAACAGTCACTATTCTTCTCGGCCTGGAATTCGGCGGTGTTATATTTGTTTGGAGTTCGACGAAAGTCCTCTGTTTAATTGCATTTGGGCTCGTGATGGGAGCCCTATTTTTCCTGAACGAGGCGAAATTGGCGCGATATCCTGTAATGCCACTGCACTTGTTCAAACGTCGGTCGAACATAGCCGCTCTTCTTTTTGCATTTTTACATGGCTTGGTAAACACACTCTGTTGAGCTTGCAATGCGTATGTGCTAATCTTTACTAAGACTTATTTCTCAGCAACTTACTATTTACCCTTTTACGCCCAGGCTGTCCGAGGGTACGCCCCTCTCCAATCTGGAATTTTCGTCATCCCATTTGAAGTCTCCCTTTCCATAAGTTGTGCCATCAGTAGCATACTGATTCGCGTAACCGGTGAGTAGCGTGCAATCACTCCTATAAATACCTGACGGGATTCAGGACGATACGTTGAACTTATCTGGCTTGGGATATCACTCATGGTCCTGGCATTCGGCTTATTCATTCATATCGATGTTGTTTCCACGACCTTACAGCTTGTGATCTTTCAAATCATAGCTGGAGTAGGAACTGGAACGTGTTATTCTGCACCACTCATCGCACTTCAAGCGCAGGCAACCCCAGAAGATACCGCAACGGTAACTTCCACTTGGGGATTTGTTCGTAACCTCTCGAACGCAATATCCGTTGTCATAGGAGGGGTTGTATTCCAGAATGGAATGGAATCCCAAGCTGGGGTTCTGACGGAGAAGTTGGGCAAGTCGATTGCCATGCGCTTATCGGGGAAGAATGCCACGGCCAATGTTCTGATGTTGAAAGACTTAAGTGAAGCGCAGGGATATATAGCAAGATCTGCATATGCAACCAGTCTAAAGCAAATGTGGATAGTTTTTACTTGCACAGCTACATGTGCGTTGATTGTTAGTGCTTTCATTAGGAAGAATCTCTTGAGTGAAGTGCACCAGGAGTCGAGGATAGGTTTACACAAGGAGGGAGGAACCAAGAGCACAGGAAGGAAGGGAGTTAGGAAGCAGGGGTCTAGCAACTTACAGTCTAGAAGCATTTAGATTTGAAAATCTCTTTCTTACCTACGTTCCTGCTGTATACTAAATCCGAGTCGATTTTGGTGGTGACTTGTAGACTTGAGCAAGGGACGCGGTCCCCAAGAGGTAATTAAGTTGGGTCTAATATTGGTTCGCGCCAGGAGTGGACCGGCACATTTGTTAAAGGTCGTTCCCGCTCCGTCCGTGAATGAGTTTCCTCGGACTTCGGCCACGAAATTTAGTTCAGCTCCTCACAAAACTCTTTCTAACATAGTAAACCAACATGAAAACAACAGAACCAACTCTTGATCTCTCCCCGGACTCGAGATTTATTTATCTTGATTCTGGTCCTCCATCAATGGACAGACCATATACGACCTACAGTTATGTTCATGGACTGCTGTTCTCTTATTGTTAGGACTCCAAAATCGGTGGAGTATCCATTTGCTAACAAGTCCCACAGGAATATGGCAACAAATGCTCAATTCCATCCCGCCTACAGCTCGCCTTCTAGCACATAATACAAGGGGTTACAAGCACTCGTCTCCATTTACGGCAGAAGGCCAATCTTCTGCCTAAGGAGCACGTGATTGTCTATGAAAGGACGTGAATTCGGGATATGTCGAGATTCTCTCCCTCCTATCACACTCAGAATCTAGCATAAAACTCATCTACTGGTCCCTCGGTAGTGGAAGTCTCATGTCTGCGTACAACCTGTGCGCAAAAAATGGCCTTTCTGATGAGAATGCAAGGGTTCTTAAGGAACGAACCAGCGAGATTATTTTCTATGAAGCCCCAGCTACTTTGGTATTGAGATTGGAGCCATCAGCTTCAACATCAGCTTCTCGAGACTCGGCTACACACCCAAATCCTCTCAAGAACTTTTTAGTCGGGGCTGCAAGAATATACGAATACCCGCCGCCCTTTCACTAGAATATTAAATCTGGTGTTCGCTTCGAATGCACCGTCTTCAAGGTAAAAGGTACACTCGCCAACGATGCAAACTTTAGAAAGCTCGCTGAGATCATGGATCCTGGACCCATGATGAATTACATAGTTGCCTGCACGCCCCGGCTTGCCGAAGGCAAAGAGTATGTAAGGAATTCCTTAAAAGCCATGCTTAAGGCGCCTGGTGTAAGGAAGGTCAAGATTTTGACTACGTTGCACATGGTTCCTGATTGCATAGAGAGGTGTAGAGTGCTGGCTGCTCGGCTTCAAGAACTAGAAAAAGAGATGGAGGTAGTGAAGAACGAATTGTGCTTTGTTCAAGGAGAATATAATCATTTCGTGCATGTTTAAGCACCAGAAGTATTGTGGGCGAGCATTTTATAAACACCTTGAAATGTGCCTGCGGCGGCTACATGATATATGAGCATTCGTAAGAGTAAGCAAGTATTAATGAATGATTGGAGACTGCCAGATTGACTGCCGATCCGTCAAAGGGCTTTCTTATAGAGGAAGCACTTAATATCTCTTTGGTAGTATAAATATCTAACAGAATGAACAGACTTAGCGCACATCAGTAAGGAAAGATAGGGTAAAATAATTGAGAATATATTTACAACGGACTAATCGTCCGCCGACTGGAGTGAAGATTATATGATTGACTAGGCCTGGGTGAACTCAGACAGCCCACGATGCTTTCTCGTCGTAAATTAAGCTTAATCCTCCTCCTATGTCGCGAACGTGCTGAGAGCTCGGAGCTTTGCACCGTAGAAGAATAGCAACCACATTCCTACAATACCAATGGCGCTCAAACCGCCAAGGAGACTCGTACCTTTAGCAATACCAAGGTTCTGATACAGAGGATGTGCGAAGAGAATGCTGCCGCAGGCCAGGGCACTGCGAAAGAAGTCGTTGGCAGCGAATAAAGAGGCAGCGTACTGAGGGTAGCTGAGCGGAATATAGAGGAATATACACTGCAGCACGGTGAAAACTGAGCCAGCATAAATCGTGATGCCAACAGTTGGCACGATCCAGTGAATAGTAGTACGGGCAGTCCAGGCAAACAAAAATAGGCCAAGGGGAGGACCGAAGGATGAGGGTAAACCAGCTAAAAGAACGTTCTCTTGTGGGCCCATGCCGACCTTCTTTATCCTTGGTGTGACCACAAAGTACAGCAATGAGCCATAAAGGATAATGGCGACCAGACATCCAATAGCAATGCAGAGGAATACGAGACCAACCTCGCCTAAGTTCATATGATAGAAAACCGGATAAACAAGTGGAAAACCCTCAAAATCTACACAATCAGCCAAGCCCCTCCGTCGAGAGAAAGAAAACTTACAAGAATAATAAATTCCATACACAATTGCAGCATATATTTGTACAAACATAACCGCAGGGTCTTTTATAGTAATTTCTAAGGGCTTTACCAAAGCATCTATGGCAATGCCCGAGATGGTCATGTGGCGTTGGTCGATCTCGCTCTGGGACATGAATTTCTGACTGCCAGTAAGCTTGCGTAGGCGTTCGGCGCGGCGTAAGAGGATATTAGGACCACTCGTCTCGGGCAAGAATAGAAAAAGAGCGATGAGCACCGGTCCCGATACCCAGATAGACTCGTATAGGGACCAACGCCAGCTCTTCGCTGCTACGGCAAACCCACTGAGGAGGGGACCGAGAGAGGCTGTCATAGAATTAAGGAACAGATTTTCAACGGCCAGCGGACGAACTTACGCCCACAGGACATCGCGCCAACCCAAGCAATCATTGCAAAGGGCAGATGTACCAAGCTATACATATCACTCAACGTAGCACCACCTGATGCTAAGCAAGGCGAGCCGAAGAACCCCTGCAAGAAGCGTAAAATAACAAGACCCGGAAAATTGTTCACTAGGGCCGTTGGGATAGAGAGGACAACATATAGGCCCATGGTAATGATATAGACCGGGCCACGACCGATGCGAGGGATCTCGCTGAGAGGTGAGAAGAGCAGTGGGCCAATGCCATAGCCTAGCACGTACATAGCGAGACCCAGAGTTGCCTCCAGATTGTTAACGCCGAATTTCTCCATGACACCCTGAGTCGATGATGCGTAGATCGCCGAACTTAGGTACACCACAAACGTATAGAGGCATATAAGCAGGGCGAGAAGCGCACGGCGTAGATTAGACCAGTTGTGCGGGTTAGCGGCATCTCCTTCATTGTACCAATCGACTAAGATAGTGCCATCTTTCGTCATCTTCGGCGTCAGATGAGTGGGTTTGTCTTCAGCGGATTCATTACCCTCGATGCCCGGCTGTGCAGTGACGCCCACGCCTTGCTGCTCCTCTACCGCCTCTTGCTGTGGGTTTAAGTTAGGCATGTTTGGTGCTGTGGCTGGCTCAAGCTGAGGTGTTTCGTCGCCGTCTGCGTCGCTCATTATGCGGATCCATGGCTCGGGAAGCTGGAAGTTCGGCCGTTCTTCTGGGTATTTGAAAAAGCGATTATTGGTGAAAAAGCGCATGAGCTGTCCAAAAGGGGCATCTCGGACGATATCATAAATTGATTCGCCGAACGCCATCTTAGTTTGCAGGCTGCCGATATGGTAGTGGCTCCGAAATAGTAATTGAGAATGTAGAGCGTCTTCGAAAAATAAGAGAGCAGACGACGTCAACTGAGGACGCTCTCTACACTTATACTACATCTGCCAGAACGCATAGCAGCACGGTTAGCTCCCCAGAGTCCCTGGTCATTTTTGATATCCGGATCGTTATCCGCAAAGCGAGGCCAAAGAGGATAAACCAGTTTGCCTTGAACTCGGCGTGACATTGTACCGCCTCGTTTGATTCATAAGAAAAGATATTATCAATCATATGGCCCATTATATTAATTACCCTTTTACGATACCATGTGTATGAAGATTGTTTCGAACCGATGAAGTGGGCGGGTGAGGCAGACCATCCCTATTCAAGTAGTCAACCCCCTTGCAGGCGCTGCATCGTCGAGTGTGCTAGTGGCCCTGACCAAAGTTACTAAGCGCAAGTGGCTACCTCAGTATGGCTAGATCAATTAAGTAACCCCACCAGCTTGCTAATAGAATATAACTTAGCTTGGACTATAGGACTTTGCCTCTGTCTTAAGCTATATGTTACTAGCAGGGAAGGAATGACTAAGGGCTTTACTTAGTATAAATATTCTTAAGCTTACTTTACATATATTAAATAAGTTAATTATATTCTAAGTTTTATTAAAAAGAAATGTAAAGGTTTTGTTAGGTGACTAGATAGGGGGTTACGGGCAGGAGAATAGGTCACACGTGGCTTGAATCAAAGACTGCAATAGTGAGTCATTATGTATATAAAAGGGCAGGCCCCCTTTTTAGGGAAGGGCAGCGTTTAGTCTTCTTCTAATTTTCTGGGTAAAATATACTTCGTTACTTCGAGCGTCTAGCAACCTGCTGTTAAATTCTCCTGGTGCACTGCTAAATATACTAGCAGACCTATTTTCGACAGTACTGATGTCTTGATCAATAGTAGCTTCTCGTGCACATATGAAGAGGAGGTATGATGGGCAGTTACAGAGCCAGAATAATTATACACGGCAAAACAACTGTCTGTCAATTAATGTTCGGATATACGGATATACGTTGGCCGTGTCAAAGGATATAACGTGCATATACAGGTTCACTTTAGTAATACGTAAAAGGGAAGGAGCCCACTTTTAGATTATTTCACCAATACCGGCAGACTATGCGGTGCAATATTTCACCGCCGGTTGCTAAACCGTTGCCGCAGGCGTTTACAAGCCTACGACCTTTACTGAAGACTAGCCATAAGGATGTGTCTAAGTAGTGTTAATGCTGCTTGTAGTGCATATCCTCTGTGCTGATTATCAATCGACAGCTATCTGTCATAATTCTCTCTCGTGATATGACTCTGCCTCCGGCCATTATGGAATAGGCAGAAAACGGATGTTGAGGTTCACCGCATTTGGGCTTTGAAGATAGTCTCACCACCATCTTTCTTGCATGTTTGATCGACTGTCCGCGTTCCACACACAATGTCTACCACACCAGCCGTGCCTGGTCTCGAATGGATTCTAATTGCTCCCGACTCTAAGGGGTACAACTCGTCCAAAGTCGACCGACGTGCAATTCGCCGGCAAGCAATGAAGACAATTAGTGCAAGATGGCGGCAAAGCAAAGACTATGGCCGGATTAACATGGGTCAGTACCCTGTATTTGCTGCTAAAGGCAATCACACCCCGGTGAAATTAGCTCAATACAGAGATGACCGAGAATTGGACAGTCGCATTTTGTATAGGGACATTACAGGCAGTTCGTCTAGTACGTCTGCGCCTCGGATTGCATGGGAGTTGACCTCTATTCCAGCCCCTATGCCGCTCTCGGGGATGGAACGAGTAAGGGCTTTGTTTGGTATAGATATTCTCAACCTTTCGCCGTTGACCGTGACACATGTCGGAGAGGCCACATCGTTATATTTTGACCCTCGGACTCTCCGGATGGCCCTAATACACCAGCAAAGGTCCTCATACCTTTCCCATATTCCTAGAAGATTTGGGCACAACCCTTGTCTTGACCAAGCCATCTATGCTCTATTGTCGAAGGCTCGAGAAATCCTCTATCCGTCCACCCCAAACATCAGGACCATAGCATTATCGGAACACGGAAAAGCACTGCGAATGCTGCAGGAAGCCATTGACAATGCAGCTAGTCGTACTCAGCCTGATGTGCTGTGCATTACGGAACTGCTTGGTCTCATTGAGGCAAGTTGATATTTGTCGTCAACGTCACAATGCACATATATTTTATTAACATATGAATTAGATTCTAAATCTATCCAAGAAAAATGCCTGGGCTCATCATGTCACTGGCGCTTCATATCTACTTCAACTGCGTGGACCAACGAGTTTTAAATCTGATTACGAGATGGATTTATTTGCCTCGTTGATTAGTCCTATTGTTCGTATTCTCTCAATTGGTCAATTCGTCTATTAGGAAGATAACAGGGACAACTTATGCTGACCATAGGTACCTGTTTAGATCTGTGAAGCGATACGGAAAGATGAAAAATGTTTCCTTCAAGAGGAGTGCTGGCAGGATGCGTTAGATTCAATGGTCATCCCTACGGGTGGGGAGATACTAGGACGCAGTGGTATAACCATATCTCTACGGAAAATTCTAGCACATCTGCCGAGTCTATTTAAAGACGTGTCCTTAGTTATATGCGATCCACATAATGTTCCTGAGCATAAAATCTCACACCTCTTCGTCCAGATTCACCACTTACGGCGGCAGCTATTACAACATCTAGCCCAATTAAGAGCCTCTTATGCCAATACATTACCACCAATACAGATGGATATGTTCTACGAGCTTCTTGGCACTGACCTCGCAACATTGACAATGGCTTGTAGGCTACTTAGCGCCATCGGAGATGACGGAGCAGAAGCATTAGAACATGATGCGCAGTTATACGCATCCGAGGTAAGGAAACTGGAGAGACGGGTGACATCTACACAAGGGTGGGCAAACTTCTATCTTGACCAGAAGGCGGCCAAGGCGGTAGCGATTCTAGCCACGGCGAAAATATGGGAGGTTGCACCAGGCAAAATAATAGAAAAATGGAGGTTCGATACCTGGCGTAGAGCTTTACATAGACATGTTTGATGCGAGTGAGGCTTTTCCTTGCTATGCTGCTCCTGTATTGAAACACAAGATGACTAAGAGAAGAGGAGGAAGTTGACATGGAGTGACAAGGGTTGATAACAGAACTGAGATTATCGATGAAGACAGTATGGCGGGTGTAAGTATATCGAGTGCTATTGTCAGTTAAAATTGTAAGACCCATAAATAGAGGCTCGCCTGAACCTTTTGGTGGGGCTACTGAATGTAAGAAATTTGACCATTTCTCGCCTGCCTGAGGGTTACTGGTATGGAAAGAGCCCAGTCTAGAGCAGGGAACAGCAAGATATGAATGGTCCAATCGTCCAACAGCAATAATTTGTAATTCCGACCCGATACTCCGGTGCGGGGTAATTAAGAATGCACCTGGGCCAAGGCACTCCAATTCGGGGTAGAAATTGGTAATCTGAGCAATTGGGATGACTCCACTGAAAGGCCCTGGGTGGTGGGGGAGATTCACTCCTCCTGCACTTTTCGTCAACATCTTTACCAGCTGGAATTTGTAGGCGTGTTTGTGCAAGATGGCCAGAACCCCGGCCGTTCGAAGAAAGCAGTTCTCCAGTTGCGATAGCTGCCGAAATTCACATGTGGCGTGTGACACTTTGACGGTTGTTAATGTAGAGGACATCTCCTCTTCTCGAGAATCATGCTCTGCTTTTCAGACCGTGGCACGTCAGTAACACAAATAGACCAAGCGATGAGGCCCATTCACTTTGCAGGAGACAGGAGAATGAGCGTCGATCATGGTCTGTATTCCAATACACGATTGATCCATGAGACACTTTGGGAAATATATCATCAGAACTTTGAAGCTATGCTGGGCACCTGGATAGGGGTTTGTCCATGTCTGGACGGTTATGACATGAGCGCCTTCCCGTTGTGACGGACACAGCGAACCCCTTTATGGTGCAGCCATGGGCGATACGTACCTGAAGACAATAAGCATCACTCGATTATATGTTACGCTTGACAAATGGGTTGCTCAGGGACGATATGCTAGTGACTCGACCACAAACAAGTCTATCGAAACCCCAGCGGTTGATGGCAAGAAGGAAGACCAGTTAGATCTCTCTTTGGTGAAGGCCATTCATAGCTTTTCAGCCCGTTGGCTATACTTAGGGGATATCTCCCGCTCAAAACGCCAGCAGCACCCCTACTACGACTCTATAACGCGGCATTTTTGGCGTATTGCAAGAAAAGATATGCTGAAAGTAATTAACATAATCTCTTACCGTTCTATTCTAACACTACTTATTTTCGGGTTGACTCCTATACCAACTGGACTTAGTAAGGACGAGGAGACCGATGGCGTAACTGGTCAAATCTGCATGCGGCTCGGACTCGAAATGTTACACCAGCTGCGCGTCCAAGTAAGCATCCCTCAGTTCTATAATTCAAAGGTCCTACGAAGCATCAAAGACGGCCGGTTGAATGCTATGGCCAAAGATAGCTACGGAGAAGAATTTATTAGTATCGAGAGTGCAGCATATGCAGCCGCCATGATATTCGATAATGACCCAGCCATTATAGAAGACTGCAGATTTACTCTTTCTTCGGGGCTCCTTGGGTTTGAATCAGAGCCCATATTTGGTCTTTTCAAACCCCAGGCATGTATTTTCCACGATGCGACAGTAGAGTGGCGAAGAGAAGGATTCAATGTCTCTAACGAGAATGCTTCGAGGGTCGTTCTTGCAACCGCTACCTGGACATATTACTTCTGGAAAATAATTGCCATTTTTAAGGAGGCCTTGAGAGAAGGGTACGATAATAAGATTGTTGCAAAGGCATATTCGGCAGTTCTTGAGACGATTCAGAAATTCAAAATCACATATCGTCCGCTTATGGATATTTGCGAACAGCGCCTTCAATTTCTTCCTTGGCGTCTGAAATTTGGCTGGTGTGAGTATTCACCATCCTTTCCCTTGGTAAATATGCGGTATTGCCCATTACATCTGCTCATATTTCTCTAATATGTTTCGCTTCGTACTGAATGACCGTTAGATAATACCATGCTTCGCTATCATCTCGGCATTCTCAAACTCTTGGAAGCAATTGAAAGAAACAAGCACATAGATCTACTTCTAAACTTCAAGGTAGAAAGATCAGATTCTGAGCAAGGTGCCATCAACATCTTGAAATTTGGTCTTGATGCTAGAGCTCCAGTCCCGAAGTGTTGTTCAGAGATTACAACGACAAAGGATGGCTCTGTATCGATGAATGTTATAGGGACAGCATCATTTATTGCTATAGACCCTTGGCCTGACAATATCATAACTACTGTTCAGCTGATTTCAACAGCCATAAACGGAGGCCGGAAAAAAGGCTTAATTGGTCCCGATGCTTTCGACAACCTTCGAGACACCTTATTTCAAACAGTACGACAGCTCCCAGGCAGCTCTAAACACGCCTATACCACTCTGAATAGCCTGTGTGAGTCGATGCTTGACGAATCGGAAAGGTTGATAGGTCCTACTTGTCCTACACTTAACCTATATTCAGAAGCTTCCGCCGGCATTACTATAAGCACATATGATCATGCTCAAAATCGATTCGAACAACATCAGCAGCATATTCAAAGAGAGGTGTTCTGTAAGGGTTGTGTATTCCCTTTTAGCTTCACGGATGAAGGGATGCATGACCTAGTTACTGAAGTCAACTATGTTGGCTTGAGTCGCCTTGGCTCTCTGATCTCAAGTAACGACATTAAGGGTTAATTATTTCCTAACGGAAATTTAGCATTACTCCCGCTGCAGCACGTGAGGTTCAAAAATGAGAAGCAGAGAATATATACATTCATAATAGCTAGCACACCGTCGCATCTGATTTAATATGAACATATATATGTAAGATCTTACTACGTGCATAGAATTGACTTTTGCATCGTGAGAACGTAAGCAAGAATTTCTTGTGTTTGTTATGTTTGTAATACATGTGTTCGTAAGCATCGAACTACCATAGCAGCATTCTATCACTGTTATGCGTGGTACATCATCATGTTCTGCTGGTGGATGTCCGGATATACGGCCATGGGAGGATTACGCCAGGCAGTGGCACGCTAAATATGGGCATATACGCTAGTACCAAGCCAGGAAGTCAACCCCCCTGAATAGTATTGCTCTTAGATGTCAGACGGATCCGATGCCCGATTAGCTCGCCATCTTGGATCCGAGACCCAATAGCACCTCCTTTCGGATCCGAGCTCAACGGAAGCAAGTGCGTAGGAGAATCGCTCTATCTCGTCTGGCGATGCATATTCCCAGTCTATCGGCGGGCTACGATAATAAGCAAACCATTCCACTACTACTATAAATATGGCCCTCTCACCACGGCAATTTTATTATCCTACAACAGTTCGGTAGCTATCAAAATGTCTTCTCAAGTGGTTCAAACACGCGGTATTTTTCATGGACTGCCTGTATTCTCTAATGACATCAATGGCCTCACAGCAGTCATTACAGGAGCAAACGGAATATCGGGCCAGCATATGCTCCGCGTTTTGATGCAATCACCAGAACGATGGACGAAGATAATCTGCATCTCCCGACGACCTCCCTATATAGACGGAGAGATACCCAAAATAGCAGAACATATAGCACTTGATTTCCTCAACACACCGCACGAGATTGCCAAGGTTCTACTTGAACGTGGGGTCCAAGCGTAGGCTATGGAAGATATTGAATATTGAACCTCACTGACGTGGAAAGTGACTATGTTTTCTTCTTCTCGTACGTCCAAGTGGAGCCAGATCCTGGCTCTCCAATTTGGTCGAATGCGAAAGAAATGTGCCGCATAAATAGTGAGCAATTCGCAAGGGCTATGCCATAGTATGGTAATTAAATCACGTCTAGCGTTGCTTCTTTCGAACTTCCTCGAGTCGCTCTCGCTTGCCTCTATTAAGCCGCGACGCATCATGCTTCAAACAGGAGCAAAACATTACGGGTAAGTCTATGACCTTCTCTTTTGTAGGTTTTATCTTACACCGTCATAGAGGGCAGTTTGGTCCGAACCTCTCCCCCCAGGAAGAATCAGACCCAAGAGTCCTACTAGAACCTAACTTCTACTACGATCAAGAAGACTGTCTATTCTCTTATTGCAACAAGCACGGTGTAAAGTGGAATGTCATTCGCCCCGCCTTTATTCTGGGCGCTGTACCTGATGCAGCGATGAATATTTGCTTTCCTTTGGCAGTATATGCAAGCGTTTGTAGGCATCTTGGCCAGCCGCTTGATTTCCCGTATGATCTTACGGCTTGGGACATTAATACTACTCAGAGTAGTGCAATGCTCAACAGCTATCTCGAAGAATGGGCCGTGCTTACAGATGCCGCTGCAAACCAGGCATTTAATGCTAGTGACGACAGCCTTTTCACGTGGGGTAAATTCTGGCCATTGCTGGCCAAGTGGTACTCGCTGGATTACACAAGGCCAGATGCGAAGGGTATGTATCAAGACTTCAGCTTACCTTATGACCCACCTCCACGTGGCTATGGTCCCCCAGGCAAGGTACGTTTCAAATTCAGATTGACCGAGTGGGCCAAGAAACCAGAAGTCAGGGAGGCTTGGAAGGTTATCGCCAAACAGAACGATCTTACTATCAAAGAACTTCGTGACACTGATCGTGTCTTCGGCTTCGCCGATTTTGCTCTTAGTGTATCTTGGTCTGGCTCAAACCTTAGGTGAGCTTACTACAGAGTTGCTTTCAACAATGCTGTCACTAATAAATATCTAGCATGTCCAAAGCTCGACAGCTCGGGTGGCATGGGTTTGTTGACTCAACTCAGTCCTTGCGTGAAGTATTTCTAGACTTTGAAAAGTTACGTATGATTCCGTCGGTGCCTACCATCGCTCGAAGTCACACCTTAACCAACACAACAAGCCCGTTGTCGGAGGGATATTCAGAGGCATGGCTCGAGGTAGGAGTTTAAATCTATACTGAAGTATTACATTCTTGACATTTAACGCACCATAGGTTGAAAAAACACTTGGAACTCGCCCTCTTTTGACAGGCACCATAGCCGAGCTGCATGAACAATTTATGGCTCTTTCATCATTGACTACATCTCCGCAGCGTCCTTTGTATGATTTTATAGACATTGGAGATGATATTGCAGATGGTATACCGATTCGTATCTACAAGCCCAAAGACGCAACTACAACCAAGCTTCCCATTGCGGTTTATTACCACGGGGGGGGGGTATGTGCTAGGAAATCTAGACACGGAAGATTCATGGTGTCGATATCTTGCTAGGAACACGCCTTGTATTGTGGTATCTGTCGACTACCGCCTGGCCCCCGAGTTCAAGATGCCAACAATGCTAAGCGATAGCCTTGCTGCATATAAATGGGTATACGGTCCTCCTTATCCAATTGTGCGCTTTATGCTAATATAGAGGCCGTATAGGTATATGATAATGCCGAGAGACTTGGAGGTATTAGATCCAAGGTCTTCACCGCTGGCACATCCGCTGGTGGCGGACTCGCTCTTAATGTTACCGACGCTCTCATCGAAGAAGGCCATGGCTCTTACGTCCAGGGTGTTGTAGCGATTGTACCTATAACTGCGTACCCATCATCTGTACCGGTCGAATACAAATCTCAGTATACATCATACGAAGAGAATGGCTCTGGTGTTCCCATAATCGACGCCTCAACAATGAAGACACTTTTCGAGGCCGCTGGTTGTAAATATGATGATCCGCGGACTTTTGTGACATTATCGCAGAACTTGTCACAATTTCCTCCTACATATATTAGTACTTGTGGTAAGGATCCACTACGAGATGATGGTAAAGTACTAGAGGCCATGTTGAAAAAGTTGGATGTGAAGACCAGATCAGACCACTATAGTGGCGTACCGCACAGCTTCTGGTTATTTCCAAATATGCATGGGGAGGATGTTTTAGCGAATGCAGTTAGCGGAGCTCAGTGGATCTTGTCCAATTTGACGCAGTTGTAACGTTTGTTATCTTTATAATTCTAACTAGGCTTCCTACTATTATCTCGAAAATGTATCACTTGGCTCCGCCGTTTTACCTATCTGTGGCATTGCTAGGAAATGATCGGCAGTACAAGAGTAAACAACTGCTAAAAAAGTTCTCAAATGCAACGAACGATACCGCCAGCTATTATTGTCAGCAATGCTCTTGCTGACGCTTTAGAAGCACCAGTAGCAGTGTCTGTTCTAAGTCCGTCGGTCTCTGCCAGAACTACGTGTTAGTGTGGCGCCACTGTTGGAGGCGCAGCAAATTCTGGCTCCATGATGTGGGCATTCGCAAATCTAAACGTAAAGAGACTCGCATAGAACTGGAAAGTGAGTGTAAGCCGTCAAGCTAGAACATAGAAAATCATCTTCCATAACTGGAAAGCGGGATCAAATGTCTTGAGCTTGTGCCTGCTGTCACCTAAGTGGCGGCAACAAGGAGATGCTTCCTATAAAGGAATGTTTTGCGAATATACCCTCGCCGGTAATATCCGTGGCATTTGTCGGCATTTAATCTATTTGACCTCTCGATTCAAGCATTGGTTAAATATCTGCTGTATGGGGCATTGCATGGGTGTTGTTTTCAATATTGGGATGGCAATAATCCGCTACTACACTTTTAGAGTGAGAGGTAGCGCTGCATCAGCGGAAAGAGGCCACCTCCGCGTCCGCTTATACGGTCACCCTTTTTCGAGATAAGTTGTAAACAGCCAAAGAAAAGCGGAGGTGGAGCTGATGGAGTTGTAGAAACGGTGCGGCCGTAGCACGGAGATACGGGGCCCGTCTCGTCATGCCCGTCCGCCTCTTGAGTCCGTTGGGTTTTGGCACGGAGTGAACTCATCGTGGACATTTGCTACAGGAAATCTGATTCTCAACGAATTGACGCATATTCCACCGCGTCTCAATATCTGAGTTCATTCCTCGCGATAATGCCTATTTTAAAGAAGTACTCCGCCTCAACGCAAAAATATCGGAAAGATATCAAAATCCTTATTGGCTTCGAAAGCGGGCGGATGCGGAGAGATTATGGCAGCACTGTCAGGTCTCTAGCCGTGCACGCTAGAATTTTTTTTTCGTTGGCTCTGTTCATCATGTACGTTGTATCCCTGCTGATCACAATGCCAGGCTCTACCGTCGAGTATTGTAATTATCTGGTGGCACTGACCAAGGCCTTCATGCGGGCTATTACCATTTGCAGTTTGAGCTGCTCTGCGAATTAAAACCTCGGGTGATAGTCCACTTTGAGTTGATAAAGCTCTTGGCAGCCGAGCCACGCCAAGATCTTAAGACTTGGGAGAATGTCTGGGGAAGGATTTGTAGTATGGTGTTTATCAATGCGAGGATTCATGAACTGGACTAATTATATTCATCCAATTCTTGAACTAGATATCCAATTCAGCAATTGGACAGTTATACGATTGTTTTACATTTACATAGTGTATTTGTAACCGTTTATGTCTGTATTTGCGCGTCAAATACGGACGCGGATTACATCGTGACACTATTCCCCAACTGTACTAAAGATAGGTATGAAGATACGATCAAGCTAATGACGTAAATAACGAGCAGGAGGCTATATATATGTGGTTCTATAGCATCTTGTCCATCGTTGGAATCTTGATCTTATATCTCTTATAAGAGAAATCTGCCAAGCTTGGTAGATACTCCACAATACTAGTATTCAACTGCGATAATTCGCACAACTCCACATCTCCTGTTTGCTGTACCCTTCCCGCTAGCACCTCATTCTCTCTTCCACTATATAGCTTCTTTAATTCCGCATGCGGACACCAAATGACCCTCATTCCAGCACATCTGCCTGCCTCTACCCCTAAAACACTATCTTCAAATACTAAGCATTCTTCTGCTGCGATCTGAGGCTCCCAACTCTCTAGACTGTCGTTTATTGTCTTCAAAGCGAGCAAAAAGATGTCAGGGGCTGGCTTGCCTCTTCCATCAGGAAGTCGTGGATCGTTTCCAAATACAAGCCTATTGTTTTCGAAAACACTGAATAGCTTCGACAAATGCGCAGTCTTTAACATGTAACTATCATTGTCACTACCAGTGGCCAATGCAATGTGGACTCGGTCTGTGTATTCTCCTCTATTAGGATTGGCACTAGTGGAGTGAAGATCTCGAAGAAGAACCTCAGCCCCAGGGAGGATCTTGCAGGTAGGCAAATGGATACGTAATAACTCCGTGAGTTCAAGAGTCAATTCCTCCGGCGGTATGGACAATTTGGCCCAGGCGGAAAACACCTCAGCAGCAGCTGAGCCAGATCGGCCCTGCACTTGAGCCCTGACACTCCAAGGAATGGGAGGGTGGTTGTACCGCGAGAGGATCGTATCAATACAGCGTATAACAATGTCTTCAGAGTCCAGGAGAAGGCCATCCAGATCAAAGAGACAGGCTCGGACAGGGGGGAATCTGTTAGGGACATTTAGCCGTGGAAGGTCGATCGGTGGCCACAAAGAAAACTTAGGATTATTGGGCTTACTTTGTTTGTGGAGACGCCATTTCAGATGTTAAAGTTAGAAAACTGAGAACCGAGAAACTATGGCAGCGATGAAAGCAACTGCATTGTAGTGGACCCGAGATATAGCTGCGTGCTTTTTAGCTGGCGGGTTCCGTACTACCCGCGTCCGGGAGGCAGACACAGAAGCGAGCTCCACAAATCCTACAGCAACGACATCTCACTGGGTCATCGTGGAATTCTTATATCTATACGATTGATCCACACTGATTCCTTTCCATACCAAATAGAACTTAACACGCACAAGTGAGTACGCTGGAAGCCCTTTCCAAGCCATCTCCAGCCCTCACCTTTTCTGGCGGGATTTTGGCGAAAGTCGATCGTAAAGAAACCAGGCATGTCAGGGATAGATACTTGACCACCGAACGCGTTGCGGGCCGTGCTGAACTTCTAGAGTGCACCTAAGTTCTTGCCAATCATATCTCAGATGAACCGATTAAGTTAGATATCAAGTTAGATCGCTACGAAGGTCTTGAAACCACAAATATTCATCGCACACACGGCGCCGGACAGGCGAACAACGATGCTTTTGTTGTCGTAAGATGCTCCAATAAGAAACAGGAATTGAAGCGTCCCTAGGTAGAATGCCCGGGAACCTAGCTTTCCTTGAGAGATTGCTGCGCCTCATGGGCGCTGGCTCTAGGCAGAGATGCAGAGACGGCAAAGGACACAGCTCGGCACAGCGTTGCTTACGGCTTGAGGACGTATTGGAATTCATCCTTATCGCTTTGAACAAATTATGCACGCTTGCCATCCTTGATAGCTGAAATTACCTGTGCGTCATTCCCCTATCAGAGCTTCAGATGGTGCGTATCTCATTGGCGCCATTATGACTAGCGTCCAAGTTCTTTTGTACTAGTCTGCAATAAGAGAAGCTCGCCGAATCACCGCGGACCCTTTTCTGGTTGGACCAGTGATATTGCCGATACGTAAGATAGTATAGTCCCTTGTATTAATAAGGTAGCGAAGAGGTCACGTGTTATGGATTAGTACTTGATAGTCAGCTGTTTTCAGGCCTCTGGGACGCGCTCTCGAGAGTGGACTAAAGTGCGAGTTGCAGAAGCTGTACCACGCCAAGGAATTGGCATCAGATGTTCCAGTTGTGATCTGTCCGACTTCTGCGAAATTTCCCTGCCCAGAAAATAAGGAGTATACATAATTGCTATTGGCTGATCTTTCTTCCAGCGATCTCCAATTAGTGATAGTGAGGTCGATCCTGCTCAACGTATAAGAAGAAGCTGCATAACGAGGCAACTCCCTGGTCATATTGCCCGCTTATCTTCTCTCTGCATCGCCTTGGCATTGCACCTCTGTAGTTGTTCTGCTATAGTCATGGCGGAGCCGTATAAGATAGGAGTGTTTGGGCCACAAGGAGTCGGGAAAACAGCTCTAACGAGACGATACCATTACAATGCCTTCGATCAGGCCGTGAGAATACTCTCCTAAACTTATTGTAAAGGTTGAGCTTACATTTGGGTTATAATATGAACCAACAACAGAAGACTCATATTACACGCGCTTTACAGTTGACAAGAATCCATGCAATGTCGAGATTCTCGACACCGGTGGTTCCGAACTCTTCCAAGAGGTGCGACCCCAATGGATCCAGAATTGTGGAGGACTTGTTTTTGTTTATGATATTTGCGAAGTTTCATCCTTCGACCTTATTCAACAACAGCTCTGTGATGCACAAAGACTCTTATCCAATTTACATCGACAATCTCCGACTGCACCGGTAATACCGATAGCACTGGTTGGAAACAAGACGGATAAATGGGCAGCGCGACAGGTCCTAGAAGAGGAAGGACATTTATTGGCAGACGAATATGAAGCTATATTCTTGGAGACATCTGCACAGTATGCACAAGGTGTTGAGGAGCTATTTATCCGCCTGTTGAGGAAAATGAGAGCGATTCGAGATGCGTCTTTCAACACTGAAACGAATTCGGACAGGTCGGATACAGCCAGGCCCTCGTGTCTGGTGTCTCACAAACCCAGCACCTCTAATAAACGTGGCGAACTAACAGAAAATAAGACGGACTTTGAAATGGATGAATTCAGCGAACTTTATGATCGAGGAAGACCTTGGTCGAAGATATGGTGGCATGGACTGTCCATATGCTCTTGTGGGATGAAGTAGGAATAACTTCGTCCTTTTCATTTTATTTTGAGGGGCTTCCTTCTAATCTCTGTATAACTTATCTAGCCAATGGAGGGCTCTGCGTTCCATCTCCGTGAACACTTTACTTCAACCCCCCATTCCCTCTGAAGCCTGGGCTTGTGCCTCCGCTCTCAGAGTCATGTCTCAACGTCCTTCGCACCGATAAAACGCATGTAGCTATCTGGAGAGCCGGGACGATGTATGCTGGCTGATGCGTCCAAAAGGAATAACCCTCGCTATAGCGGCTTGATCGTGACACAGAGTCATCGGTGCGTACCTCCTTAGGGTGTTTGGATAGGCGATATTCGTACCTGGACATGCAAAGCATTACGGTCCTCCGCGGTCTGCTTGCGATGATCATGGTCAATACTATTATCCTTTGCACTCCGATGATTGTTCTAGCATACCTTGAGAGGGTGCCTAATCCAGACACTAAAGTTTCTCACACATACGCGATATGGGAAGATGTCCAGCTGCCGATATTCTGGACGCAAGAGGTCGTTCTACTAGGAATCTATGTATGGCAGACGGTTCATCTATTGAGACTTGTAACTAGTCGTTAGAAACGGAAGGTTATACACTAATTGCTCATCATTAATGTCGTGATCCTGGGACGTTATCCTCCTGGGAGTCCAGTACTCCAATGATAGAAGCATGCAGGTCGAGTTAAAGGGCTTCATTGGCCCAAGGGCAAGTCGCACATGCTGACAACTATGCTGCAAGTTTTTATGTGGAATATAATTAATGGCATGGTAGGTAAAAATATTTTGAAATAGTTGGCGTCAGGAAAAGTATTTGATGTGTTCGCGAAGGCTTGCAAAATACGAGAAAGTGATGCGAAAGTGGTGGCGTGGGTTAAAGGGTAGTATGCGAGAGCAGCAGATAGTGCTATGAGAGTTATCTGTAGGGCTTGTAGGGAGGGCTAAAGGTCCAGGAGTCCTTTCACATGCTAGGCTTCAGATTATTTTATAGTTGTCAATCTTATAGAATTTGGTGAGTCGTTCGTTTGTCCTTCTCGATGGCCTTGAACCATACCTGTCTTTCAAGATTTACCGGGAACATCCCACCTGACATGAATTATACTATTCAATAATAGTCGAATGCGATAACCCTTATGCAGGAGGCTCGAAGGGGGTTCACTGGGAATTACGCAGATAAATCACGGCCACCAAGTATTCGCTATCTTCGAGTATATCGAGACCAATCGCTACCGTCTCCTTTAAGCTCTGCGTCCATTAGTTATACATAAAGGGTGGCTTCTTAGCTGCAGCGATCCTGCTGTTGAGGCATAATACAGGGTATTGTCGGAGTGGTCAAACCTCTTCACTTAACCCCTTTATGCCGCTGCCGCACGCGACACCTTGCCATTCCGCTCTAGGCTATAAGCCTTCCTACATATTTCTGGTATTGGCCATTGTTTCAGGGCTTAAAAACTCGCCAGCTGCAGCCAGTCAAGCTTAGAGGTTAAAGTATTGCTGCTTGTCCCCTTGCTCTTCCACCTCCGTCTCTCCATCTCCCATCTCCTCATCCTCCTCTTCTACCCTCAGCACCACTTGCAATTGGAGCCTTTCCGTTTCTTTCACAAATTGAGTCACCTCCTTAATAGTTGTCATGTCTGGACTCCACTTCTCTTTGCTCCCATCGACTTGCTTCCTTGTTCGTCTCTCAATCCTGCCACTCCATCCACCTAATGAGAACGACAAGTCGCCTCTCCGTTCCCTAAACGCTTCCTGCAGCGCTCGTCTAAGCCCGGACTATTGCAGACACTAGAAGAGGAGATGCCGCACCGTTTCCGACTCCGCCCCGTATAGGCAGCTTGCCGAATCCGCTTTACGTATGCGTGCCATATGACTATCGAGGCCCAAGTGTTTTGTTTATAGTTGTACTAGGATGATTGCGTCTCGTCTACTTAGAGTATTGTAGACCTTGGCCATGTGCTGTTGCGACAACGCCCTGTCGATGGTTCTGGTAAACGTACCTGCAAGAGTCCGACTAAAGTGCTGACAGTGTCTCCGGCGGACCTTTAAAAATAGGAAGATGAGGGTAGGCCATAGAGGAGCCTAAGGAGAACAGCAGAGAGACATTGAGAATCTCGAGATCCCGCTTGATGTATACTGTGAAAAAATCATTGAAACCACAATAGATGGTCTCGTCAGGTCCCTTGCCAAAATAGGCACTTTGTTTGTAACAGTGCTTATATTGACCGCCAGGTAGAAGTCTTTCCTCTATGCCATCCTCCCCTCCTCCTCTTCTTCGTCTCTATCGTCCTCATCCTCGTCTTCCCGGTCTGTATGATGGTACTCTATATAGAGCACCGTCCCAACCTCTTTAAAGTCTCTGCTTCGAAGACTTCTCCAGTGTGGCACTTTGTGATGGCGATAGCCCTGGATCTGGTTTCGATAACGTCTCCGCACGACTATATCCATTAAATCTAACATCTGAATCACCATGTTTTCGGTGCAGCTCTCCATCGCGCAAGCCGCCACTTTCCATCCCTCCACAAGCTCTGCATCTTCGCGAAGAGTCATAGAATTCGCAACCTTCATCGTTCCTACCGCCCACACGATCGCACACTCTGCCTGCGGCGTATCGCAAAAGTCATGCACCAGGTCGTACAATACTCCCATCCTCAACAGGTTATCTCCGTCGCCATAGTTGTCCTCCAACCGTCTCCAATAAAAGCTCCGCTTCGATGGTGCTCTGCATGCCGTCGCCTCGTTTTCATCAAGGATGCCGGTGTCGGCCAAAATTGAAGGCGGCTGTCTTGGCAGCATACGGCGCCAGGACGCACCACTACGCACAAACGCTCGCGGGTGCTTCACGATCGCCAACCTCGACCAGCCGGGACTGGTGCAGTAGGATGTCTGGCCACCTATCCCAGAGCGTGTCCCAGAGCGTATGGTGAAGGTTTGGCCGTGCCGCGTCTCGAAGAAGCCAGGAAAGAGTTCCTCGAGAAGGGGGTTAAAGCGTGGAAGGGCAAGATGAGAGTCAGGGCCGCGCAGTGACGACACTGGCTGAAAGAAAAGCTCTTGTTGAAGGCGAGTCGAAGACGCGATAAAGTCGCGCCAATTCCGGCAAACGAGGGGTGCAGTAGTAAGTAGACTGCGAGCGGGGAGGCTCAGGAGGATAAGCTCGAAAATCCCCGGGATGTTTAGGACCTGATCTTGAGATGACATCTCCATTTTTCTTTTAAATAAAGGGCAAGGAGCGAGGATGTATTAGTTTCAGGAGAAATGAAAATCGAAGATTGGTCTCAAGAGGCGTAGGATTTCCTTGCTGCGCCTCTGTGCTACCGTAGCTCTGCCTAGTTCACGGCACTACAGTACATCGCCTCGTCCGATTTGATTCCACAGCCACCGCGGGATCAAGATTTGCCGTGTTATTAGAGAGTTGCTGGAGCGCACCTCCGAGTCGAGGCGGGATAAAAACCGACTTCGAAAGCGCTCGCCGTGTTTGATGAAGAGACTAAGTGGAATTATTTATGCGCACCGACGATGGCCGGCTCGTGTAAGGTAGAGAGGGTTGGACGAGGCTGTTGGATGTTCCGCCTCGAAACAAGTTCGTTCGACGAGGTAAAGTCGCGTAGCAAGCCGTAATCGTTCCTGCAGCAGCGAGAGGCGATCCTTGAAGCCGTGCGCTGTCACTACGATGGTGCAAAGTGGTTGCAATAAGTCACGATCGGGACAGCCTATCAATCAATGGCACTGTACAACAATTCTTTTGTTGACATTCTCTCCACTTTCTCTTCTTCTTCTCTCGTCTCCATCTCATCCTCACCCCATGTCGAGACTGTATTTTAGTATCCCGGCCGATCCATGCCTGCACTCCATCTCCTACTGCCCGCTCATGCCAACTCGCTTCAACTACCACGGCCGACAACAGACGCCCGGCTGTCACATTGGGCAGGCTAAAGGACTCTATGCAGAATCTACTGTCGATGGATCGCAAACTCCTGCTCATGAGGAGCTCAACAGTCACCACTCCCATCGTTTGATAGCGGTATACTCCTCCCTCTTCTAATACCGTCGCCCTCGCCGCCCTAATTGCTCGCCTCAATTTTGTCGCTCCGTCTGCCGTCGCCATCCAGACATCGCTCTCGGCATTCCCACCACCTCGCTGCGATATCAACCTACGCCATACCGATATTTTGCCACATACGAATAAGAAGGGCAGGGTTGACATCCGGACGGTATCAGTGCAGCGGCCCTAACGACGACATCTTAAAGCAACCCAGGTGCACGTGATGGGCATGTATTTTCAGGTAATGATGCTCTGTATTTTCTAAGGTGGGCTCAACCACCGCCTTTATACTTCGTGACAGGACTAGAATTCCAAATACAGTCTCAGATAACTCAAATCAAGGGGTTTCAGCATCCTTAACATGTACTGCTTCACACGCTCTATAACATTAGTATTCAGAGCGCAAGTATCAGCATTTGAGTTGATTACTCAGCACCGAAACTGGACTAGCGTCAGGATACCGCAACATGCCCCCTCAGTTGAGGCTGCTCTCTTCAATTAGGTGTCTTATATCGACTAATCCTAGCTGCCTAATAAAGGCCTGGTGTTTCTGGGCCGTAAGGACCTTTGTAAAGCCGTCAGAAGTTATCTTATCAGTCGGTATCCACCCAATTTGAAGCCTCTTTAGCTACTTCTTGCCGCATCCGGTGCTAGTGAACGTCGATATGTTTAAGCTTAGTTGCCAGCTTAATTGCTAGGGTTAAGACTATTCGTATAGTCGGCTGGTTATTATATAAGACCTTATATTCATCCAGTTAAAGCTTAATTTAAGTGAAGAACCGGCGCCACCAGTATAACTGGACTGAAGTGTATAAGAGGGCTAGTAATTCGGCTTCAGTTAACGACCTTGTAACTGCTTTCTGCTTACTAGAGTGCCAGTTGATCAGTCCTCCAAACAGCTTAAATAAGAATCCTTCAGTACTTTTCCGGGTATCAGTTTTGAGGCGGTGAATGAGGCGGCTGCAGGGAAGGGGGAGTCGGAGCGCTTTATAATCGCGCGTGCACACAGCTGACTGCTTGATCTGCGCTAGGAAAGCCAGTGGAGCCACTGCCCGCCGTTCTACGTCCAGGCACACCAGTCGGAGCGATCCGGGCGGGCTCACATTTGTGGGCAGCTTAAATAGACAACATTGAACAGTCCCAGTTAGCAACGCGAATTACAAATGGTATTATTTAACCACTTAAATAAAAGAAGGAAAAGGATCTTTTTCAAAGAAAAAAGTCAAGAAATATAGTAAAAAGGGGGATATAATCTTACTTTAGGTCACTCCATTTCGTGCATTCTCTCGGCATTTCCATTATTGCATTTCACTCTCCTAGCATTTCACTCTATTTCGGGGTCTTTCTTGCCCGAACTAACTGGCAGCAGCTTTTTCCTGCAGTCTCACCCCAATCCTATCCAAGCCGGGTCAGTTTCCAGCCATATTATTCTTCTAGCAGGTGATTCAACTACTAATCGCATGTACGGGGTCACTAGTCCCAAATTTTGCACCCAGGGTGAGCGTAGGCTGATTTGAATTTTGACGCAGTGATCGCCATCGTCCGCCGTATCGCATCTACATTTTGGGCCCCTCAGCCTGCAAGTCATGCGCCATTCCCACCCCCGCGAACGTCCCCATTTGCATCGCCTGCATGACATTCTTCATCGGGGTCGCGCAATCTCCTGCCGCATAAACTCCCTTGACACTGGTGGCTCCAAATGGTGGTGTTACTTTGATATCTCCACCAGGCGTCAACTCCACACCTAACTGCTCTGCAAACGGGCCGTTAAGCTTCGTGGGCGGCCTGTGCGCAAGGAACGCCTCCTGAACAGAGCTTCCATCTGCAAAGGTAATAGTAATTCCGCTACCCTCGGCACCAAGAGCGAGACGAGCGATCTCCCGGTCGTCTGTTGTGATGGCGGTATTGTTTCGGCCGAGGAGGTCTACGATTGCGGTGTGCACGGCAGGGTTGTTTGAGGTGTAGATCACAACCTTGGAGGTTATTTGCTTGGCACTGCGCGCGAGGGCAGTGGCTACTGCGGGGACGGAGGTCTCCCCCAGGGCAAGGACTCCGGCGGAGGGTTTTCCGGCATCTTCATAACCGTGGCAGAAGAGGCAGTGGTAGCTGGAAGAGTTAGTGTTATTCACTATAGCAGAATGGGGAAAAAACGCACATGGATCGACCCCAGCACTCATCATATCCCTTGATATCAAGCGGCAAATCAGTGACACCACTAGCAAGCAAGACTCTCCTGCCAGTGAACGTTGTCCCATCTGCAGCCGTGGCCGCAAAGTCGCCCGCACTCGTCGTCTCGACCTTGGCAACTTCGCAATCCTTAAATGAGATCGTGTTGTACCGCTCCAAGATCTCCTTGCGCGTCGCGCCCCTAAAGGCAGCGGGGTCTTTGTGATCCCATGTGGGTATGGTATGCATATGCGCCGAACGCGCGTTGCGGAAGAGCGAGCTGTCAAAGACGATGGCAGTGTGCAGCTGGCGGGCAAGGGCAAGAGCTGCAGACAGGCCGGCAGGACCTGCGCCGATGATGAGGGCGTCAACGAGAGGCATGTTTGCTCTGGTGGTTGTTAAATTTCAGGTAATGGATGTGAAGTAGTTGGGTACGAGGTTGGTGGTGAGGCTGTGGAGGAAAGACATTGGGGAGAGAGAAAGAAGAGAGCTCTATATGCTATATACTCCATTCTGGAGGGAATGCTACGTGAATCAACCGATTCATTACATCATATCGGGCATAGTGCAAGGATCTAGGTAGCTATCTTTTTAAACCCTCCGTGGAGGGTTTTTAGAGGGACCAGCTAAATCGCTGCCATACTTAGCTAAATCGCTGCCACCTTTCCGCTTCAGGATAAATGACTCAGCGCATCACATGTACCTGCGCCACAGTACTTTTTTCTGCGCGATCGCATGTACCCCTCATGCTTAGTACCATCAACCTCATTTTTTTCACCACCTCCTGCAACCACCACAACATTCAACAACACCATGTTACTCTCACTAGTACAATATCTCTTCTGCCACCACCTGAGGCTATTTATCCTGATCCAGAGGCTGCCTATACAGCCATCCAGTTACCTGTAAAGGGCCAGGGATATGCCTTCAAAAAGCGTGAGAAAAAGGGCTCTAGGGTAGTATTTACCTATGATCATGCTAGTAAATATGATCCAAAGGGTAAAGATCCAGCTGTACATAAGTCTAAGCAACGTAAGGCTACTGGTTCAAAGCTATATAGGTGCTTAATGTTAGTGGAATTACGATTAGACCACCTCTCAGGCAACTGGATACTTCAGGTACTTGAAGGAGCACATAATCATGTTGCCTCTATTGATATTACAGCCTATTCAGTATATAGGAGCAACGCCCTTACAACAGAAGTTCGTGCTCAGATAGGTATCCTATCACAATCTGGCCTGAACCCAGCTTAGATCCTTACAGTTCTTTGGAATTCAAACCTGGAAATACCCTTATCTTAAAGGATATTAGCAACACTATACAAGAAGCTAGGCCTACTGAACTAAGTGGAAGAACTCTAATCCAGTGGCTTCTAGATATAAGATATCTATACTGTTTTAGCTGCTTTACTAACCTATATACTCTATAAAGGAGCTTAAAACCACCGACTTCCAACCTGAACACTTCCCTGAACGCGGCCCCCTAGAACAACTAGTCTTTATACACCCCACTGCTGTCTGCCTTTAGAAGCAGCATCCTGATATCTTACTCCTTGATGGTATATATAAAACAACCCGATTCAATATAGCCCTACTGAATATTTGTACAATCACTGGTGCTAATAAGGTGGTTCAGATTGGGCTAGTCTTTTTGAGACATGAGACAGAGGCAGACTATAACTAGGCTCTTAATTATATATATAATATAATAGTTCAAGACTCGATTGAAGAGCCAGTATCAATCGTTACAGATCAAGAGCTAGCTTTAATAAAGAGCTTAAATACATAGTTCCCTTCCTCTCAGCACCTCCTTTGCTGCTGGTATATCAATATAAATGTATTAGCTAAAACAAAGCAATATTTTCCGGGTCCGACACAGGTTAATGGCCGTTCTGTTCGACACCCTCAGTTTCAGGACTTTTTAAGCAGCTGGAACAGGCTCCTTAGTAGCCCTTCGGAGTCAATATACCTCCAGCGGTTGTCAGAAATGCAGGCTAAATACCCTACAGCTGCAATAAAATATTGTACAGATACCTGGCTAATATGGAAGGAGGCTCTGGTTGCCTGCTATATCAACTGCCGCCTCCACTTCGGGATCACTGTAACTAGTCCAATTGAGGGCTGCCATGCAACGCTTAAGAGCTACCTTCAGCATGGCCACAGTGATCTTAGAGGTGTATTTAATAGGCTTAAGAACTTCTGGAACGCTCAATACGCTACACTTCAATCAGAGCTTGCTTAGCAGCAAATTCGGCCAAAACACAATGTTAACATCCCTCTTTTTACAGCTATATTACAGAAGGTTCATGGCTACATACTGCATAAACTAGCCAAGGAGTATGCAAAGCTTCCTAAGACTGGGCCGCCTCCTAATAGGCCAGAGCCAGGTACTCTTTCTGGGTAGTCTATATTATACGCTTTACCAGTCTTAAACCCTCTGCCAGTTCAGGGTCGAGGTCGCCCACGTGGTGCATTAGGTGGTGTTATACGGCCTACTAGTATACGCCGAGAGCCTTCTGCCTTTGAGATCCCTTCTAGTTTAGCCCCTCCTGCCCTTAGTACGCCGCATGAGCCTCTTTATATCGTCAATTCAGGGCTAGTTCGGCTTCAAAACGGCCACCAGGATATGTATATTGCTGGAACTCAAGCAGAGAGGGGGTATATACATGGTATATCATCAATATATCAACCAGATAGTCTAGTTGATGCTGCAGCTGCAGCTATATCACTTATTGAGGGCGAGGTTTTTGACTGTATTAAGGTAGATACCGGTATTTAGTTAGTTTTAATATACCAATAACACTTAGCATAAGGGGTACATGCGATTGTAAAGAAAAAAGTACTGTGGCGCAAGTATTTCAGGTGCGCTGAGTCATTTATCCTGAAGCGGAAAGGTGGCAGCGATTTAGCTAAGTATGGCAGCGATTTAGCTGGTCCCTTAATGGAGTGCTAGAGGTTTGTTATGGCGCGCTTCTAGTGGATTATACCCCTAAGCTAGAGTGTGATATTCGTTAATTAATTAAAGAACTTACATATCCTTTACAGCTATAAATACGTGCCTTTTATAGTTTATCCTTCTGTGTGTGATAACCGTAGGGATATCACTGATCCCTCAGTAGTTGGTGTAGTCATATAGAGTTTAGCGCTGCGCGGGTCCGCGGGGTCCGCGGGATCCGCAACCTTCGGCCGCTTCTGGGCGCTCCTCTCCTTGGTTACAGGGCGCCTTGATAGGATAAGTGAATTCCGCACTCCGCGGCCGCAGCTGAAGGGAACAGAAATGGACGGAATGAAGTGGGCGGCTTTGCTTTCCAAGACAAAGCTAACATAGCATAGGGGTAGGATTATATAGAGAATAGACTATTCTCCCTAAAATGACTCTTCTGTCCCATTTAAATGGCCTTGCCTCCCCTCCGTTAATCCACCGGCTGAAGACAGTTCTCACATATCCTCTGAAATGCCTCTCTTTACCTGGAGCGAAGCCTTTCCTCCCAAATCAAGCTTCACCGAGAATCAGATCCCCGATCAGCAAGGTCGTGTATTTATCGTCACTGGAGGATCCTCGGGATGTGGGTATGAGACGGCTAAGGCAGTATATAACCTAAACGGCCGCGTTTACATTGCTGGCCGCTCAGCCAAAAATGCCGAAGAAGCTATTCAGAAGATCAAATCCTCTCCGGCAGCTCCACACTCAACAGTACAACGCGGCAAAGGATCACTCCACTTCCTAAAGCTAGACTTGAATGATCTAGGTAGCATCAAAGCCTCGGTAAATGAGTTCCTATCGAAAGAGTCACGCCTGGACGTGATCTGGCACAACGCCGGCGTCATGGGCGCCCCTGATGGTAGCACCACCGTCCAGGGTTTCGAATTGCATTTAGGAGTAAATGCTCTAGGTCCCTTCCTTCTTCAACATTTCTTGATGCCTATATGCCTCAAGACTGCGAGACATCCAGATGCAACGCTCAATACCACAAGAGTAATTTTCGTCACTTCGGCTGGTCATCGAGGCTCTCCAAAACCCGATGGTGTTAACTGGAGTGATGTCAACACAGAGACGAGCACGGGTATTCGGGCTTCACTCCATAAATATGGCCAGAGTAAGGCGATGAATGTCATGCATGCTCATGAAATCGCTCGTCGATATGGGCCCCAGGGCGTGATCTCTTTATCCCTCCATCCAGGTTCACTTAAGACCAACCTTCAGCGGTATCAGTCCGGATTATTTAAGACTCTCACATCCCCACTTCTTTATGATCAACACTATGGCGGACTTACAGAACTCTTTGCTGGCTTCAACATGGAAATCACTGACACAAATATGCTGGAGAATGGAGGCAAAAATGGTTCGTACATTCAGCCATGGGGTAGATGGGGAGAGGGAGCACCCCATGTCTTTGAGGGGCTTGCGAAAAGAAAGACAGGAGAGAGACTATGGGAAATGTGCGAGGATATTTTGAAGGAGTGGATGTAAACTAGAGTGTGATATTGAAATACAAAGTATGCTCTCACTGTGTTCTTGTCGCAACATCATGGAGTTGAGTTATGTTTATTGGTCCGCGCTGCCTGTTCTCCGGTGGCTTGCGTCCGGCGGCCGTTGCGTGGCTGCGGGGTGCCTCCCGATCACATGATGCTCCGAGGCTCAAATTACAGACTGGTGGACCTGGGTGGACACACCCCAGATGGTTGCATAATCGACACACCTCGCCTTCCCGGACACGGTCAGATCAATGCCGCTGTGGGAAGAGGAAGCTGGCACGTCGACAACCCTCTTTCCTCGATACCTGTTGCCTACCTAACAGTCGATAGCCAATCTCATTCGTCAAGAGCAAGCTGTCTCTTGCTGTTCTGCACAGTTTCCTGACCTGGGAAGCTGATCAGCGGACCTGCTCTCCGCTGCCAGTCGTCCTGTACAGAGGATACGTTTGATTCAACATAATCCATACCAATGAGCACATCTAGGGGGATGATCACCCTGCGCAGGGCAGATCGTGCCTGTACCGCATGTCGAATATATAAAAGAAAATGCGACAAGCTTCTCCCGAGCTGCTCGATCTGTTCAAGGTAAGATCTTATAGTGCATGCGTCAACTATCCCTTCGCAACAGTCGCAATACTGAAACCCTTTGGTAATAGCCGCTCATGGGTGTGCGACTATTCACAGAGTAATCGTGACAGGCACGGCACATATCGTCAGCATCCCGTTCAACGGGGCCAGTCGGAAATTCCACTCACACATAGCACTACATCTCATCATAACCCAGAAGATACTGTTAACCCTGTCGCAGCTCTAGACAAATCCTGGGTGACAAGAGTCGACTTCCCCGCCGTCTTCTTTATCGATCCCCATGTATTTCAACATTGCCAGGTGCAGGTTCCTCCGGCAAATCCCATCTCTCCATCGTTTCCCTTGTGTTACTTGGGTACTGAAGCAGAGATCAAGAAATATGTATCAAGCTTTTTCAATGGCGTACACAGGTGGCTATCATTCATCTCAGAAGAACGATTCTCCACCTATCTGGCAAAACCACTATTGGAATACCGCGCGGATCTTGCCTGCCTTCTCCTTTGTATAAGGATGATCTTGTGGGTGCCTTCTTCTCAATCGAAAGACCCACGTACAGACATATATCTCGCTGCCAAACAGGGGTTTTCAAATATGGAAACGTCAAGTATCTTGTCCATTCAGACTCTCCAAGCAGGTCTTCTTATTTCACTCTATGAGATTGGACATGCTATGTACCCGTCGGCGTATCTGTCTGTAGGGACTTGCGCACGCTATGGATATGCTCTTGGTATAGGGACGAAGAATTCTATACAAATTTGTCGGCCTTTTACTCGAGAGGAACTGGAAGAAAGGCGAAGAGTCTTATGGGCTATTATAGTCTTAGATCGGTAAGTGATTTACAAATGCAGCTTCATCTCTGCGCCAATCTCTAGAAGATTTGGGCTTGCCTCAGAATTTTTGCGTGAAACCATCAAAAACAGAATCTAACTAGCTACTTTTAGTTTAATCAATCTTAGTAGTCCTGCCCGACCTCTTGCTATTCAGGATCTCAAATCTGCAGAGTCTATGCCTCTGTATGACGATGTAGATGCCACTTCTCACCCCAAATGAAAGAAATTCAATTGACGTCTGATAGTCTCGAACGACCGCACTCGCTAATTCATTTGATCAGAATAGCCAGTTGGCCCGTGACCGTGGCTGCTTCGTATTAGTGGTGGAAGGCACCAAACTGTTAAGTCAAGTGCTAGACCATGTGGCAGCTTACTACGTTTCTAACGATAATCAACGAGGAGATGAGGCACAGCGACAATTGCAAGAAGAGGAAGATGAATTACAATTAAGCCACACTATAATGTCTCTGATCACCGCTACTGAGGTTGAAGCGGAGAGATGGGGGATTTCAACCGGTGACCAAATAGTCATTGGCTATAGGTCAGTATTAGATACTTAGTCTTTACTACAGTCTGACATTGTGCAGTGCACTTTTAGCTCTATACGAGCAGTATATTGCTCTGGGGCGGGATCGTGAAGATGGTCCTGAGCGATATGGCCGTGCCAATGCCTCGATTGAGACAATCTCGGAGAAAATAATCACACAGTGCAAAAGCCTTCTCACAAGTTCTAGTGCAAATTTCGAGAGTATATCGCCTTACTTACTTCATTGTATTTACAAGGTGGCGGTTGTGCTCATTCATCGTCGTGATGAGTCTATTACCAATAATGCGGCTTCAGAACATATAAGGATCCTTATAAATACATTAAGGGTATTAGATCAGAGATGGAGGGCAGCAGGTATAAAACGCCGCTTTTATCTTGTCTCCTAAAAGATAAACGTCTAATCTAACGGCTTTTTATTTACAGGAACATATTTGCAAATTTTAGAAGCCCGTGAAATTATAGCAGGTATATAATTATATCTCTTGATTAGAGATCAGGTAATTCACAGGTCGTAGTCGGATATCAAGGTGAAACTCAGTTATATTGAGTATTGAGTGATTTATAGACAACTATTGAGCATGGATATGCTAGAGTAGAGGACCCCTTTATATAGACCTATTCAGCCTCTTACTGACTCACATGAATCCCCTGAATCCAAGATCCTGAATCCTGAGGGACGTGTGATATATGCTTGAGGTCCTAGTCAATATCTTACGTAGAGTATTTTAGCAGGAGAAATTTTATATCAATTGACCTAGATTAGTTGTTTTAGAATATGTAAAGATGGTAATCAGAGAGTCTAGTAGATATATACCTGTACTTATATCTACTATTTTCTATCGTAAATTTATTAGGTATCAAGACGGGGGAGTCGCGAGAGACTCGTAGTCACCGACTTGGGTTAAAAGTTCAGCAAGTGGAAAGTCTCCATCATCTGTTCGACAATGACATCCAGCAGGTCGAGCAGTCGCGATTTATTATACGTGTTCCCTCCATTCAGAACTTGGATGCCGTCATCGTAATATTGATCAGCACAATCTCGGACTTTTCCTAGGCTGACTTGTTAGTACTTTACACTTAATCTCACACCTTATATATAGATAGCTAGCTATTACCCCTTTCAAATAATAAACATCTTAGATTCTTTACACATGACCCCACCTCTCTCCATATAGCAGGTTGACCCCTCGCAGAAGCTCTTCACCTGCGCATTCCTCACACCTCAGCTGTGGGCTCAGCGGTTTTAGCGGGCGCGGCGGCTGTACCGTGCTTAAGTGTCCTCGTATTTTTGAAACCCATGCCTGCTGATGCTAGGACAGCAAATGCAGATGCAGCAGCACCTATATACTACAGAATGTTAATGGTTTGAGAATACCGCAGCGCTCGGTCCGAGGAAACAAAGGATGTAACTTACAAAGGTGTTTCTAATAGCTCTATTATATGCTACCAACATTCCCGGTAATTGATCACTAGTCACGGCTTCTCTCACCCCGGTAGCACCCGCGTCAAATACCAAAGTTGCATTAACGCCAGGTGCATACTGCACGAGGGCCAATTTCAAGGTGCTACTGAGATCTGTCTCTGCAAGAGCTAGGAACAAGGCTCCTGAGAAGAATTGACAAAATACAACCATCGCGGTACCGACTGAGATCTTTGATGACTCGAGGTTTTGCTGAACGGCAATGATAGGCTGTTGTAGTGTAATACCGCGACCAACACCGGAGAGAATCTGGTAGCCTACCCACATTCCAGTTCGAGAAAATGGAGTAAACATGCTCATAAGCCCAGTACCAATAGCTGCTAGGGCATTCCCGATTAGAGCGTATACGGCGGGATTTCCCATCTTGCTAGCTACGGAAGAAGACGTCCTATTAGCAAATGATACGCTTGACTAAGGGGATTCAATTGAAGAGGTGATTTGGGGCTGGCGGAGAGATCTCCATTTATTCCATCGAATACTTACCTATGGTTGCCGTGAGCATCAAAGCTGTTATAAGTGGTACAGCAGTAGCCATGAAATAGACGCCGCTCATGATGGGAGATACGCCTAGGACGGTTTGGAACCAGACAGGCAAGTAGTATGCAAAGATCTGGAGAGAGGCATATTGTGAGATATTGACAATGCAACTGGAGTAGACTACTCTCTGGCTCAAGATGGATGGCGGTACCATAGCAGAGTCCCCCCGTTGTGATTCCCACATGCAAAAGGCTATAAGGGAAACGGCGGAACCGATGAAGAGTCCGATTATAGTTGAGGAATGCCACGCATATGTAGAGCCACCCCATTGAAGAGATAGCAGAAGCATGATGCACGTTGGTGCAAAAAGGCAAAATCCTATCGGGTCGAGGCGGTTGATGGTTTCATATAAGGTGGCATCTGTGTTGGATTTGTCTCTGATATCTGAGATGCGAATGAGTGAGATCGCTGCCAATGCAACTCCACCAGCTGGCAGATTAATATAGAAGCCTAGGCTGCGTTTTAGAAAACTTCCAGGTTTAGATGATTCTGAGGTCATCAGAGCTGGACTTACACCATCTCCAAGAAGCCTTCTGTGTGATCGCCCCGCCCAGTATTGGACCAACCACAGTTCCGAGCATGGAAAATGCGTATACTAGAGCAAGTATTTCTGCCCGTACCACAACTAATTAGTATCCCATCCAAATTGTGAAATTCGAGCTCCTTACTTGGGCGTTGCTCTTTCGTCGAGGTGGTTGAGACGATCGTCAATCCCCCACTAAAGAGGCCAGCACCCCCGATGCCAGCAACTGCACGACCAATTATAAAGGCTGTTGATGAAGGCGCAACTCCGCATACTAAGGAGCCAATCTCAAAGATGAACACGAATGTGAAAAAAGTCGTCTGAGCCTAATGGTTAGCGAAGCCCGACTTCTGCTAAAGGCTTGGCGATCCAGCTATCTACCTTTGAATGATAAAATTGATAAATCTTGCCCATTAAGGGAGTACAAGCACAGCTAGGCCGCATGTATTAGCTTTCTATTTCTTCTAGATACAGCGTAGTGATCAAGTGTGGGCCTTACAGGGTGATGAGGTATGCACTTCCATACCAGCCGATATCCTTGATGCTGTGGAAATGGGTGGTGATGACGGGGATGGCCTTCAAAACTATGTCAGTATTCTAAAACCGCGGAGCTACTATCTTTCCGTGTTTTATATACTTGTATAGTTTTAACTTCGGCGGAACGTAATGTGATGTGGAAACTCACGGTCGTAATAATTGTGATATCTAAGCTGTACAGGAAACCAGCCAACGAGACAGCAAGGACAACAAGGTAAAGCTGATAGCCAGACAAATACACTAGGGTATTTGAAACAACCGGTTCATCAACTCTACCGTCATCACAATTGCTGTTTGTCATTTTCTCCTTTTGTTCGAGTCCGTCGGCCTGGGAGACGTCGGCATCAACAATGGTCGAATTGTCCATTTGGCAAGCTGTGAAGGGGTGAACAATTTTTGGTAGGTTAAAGAATAGGTTGTTGCTTGAATAAGATTGCTTGGCGCTTGAAAGAGAGGAGCAACTTTCTCAGTCATATACGTCTTGTCTCCGACGGAGTCGGAGTGCTAGAGCAAGCCCGTCCCCGCGGGCAGTTTCAGCGGGCGGCCTCAACGCTCAAGCCAAGCATATTTCAGAGGGGATTAATACTCAGACTACAAATGTTATAGGATAACACGTGTAAAGGTATTAAACTGGCCAAAAATCTTTGTTCTTAAATACTCTTTAATGTTAGAGGCTTCAGGAACATGCTGGAGGTGCGATAAAGGTGCCTACCGGACACCTTGAGAGTGCCTAGTAAGTGACTCATTTGACTATTCAGTAACTTCTACAAGTGCTCAGGTTCTCCTGTGTATACCTTCTTGCTCTAGTTGTCTCTGCATTACTCTATAGTCAATATAACTGACTTTGACCTTGATACCCGACTACGCACTGCGCAATGTACACCTCCCAATGCAAGATTAAATTAGGACCCAGCTAAATCGAGGCCACCTTTCCTAATTAGGTGGGACTACTCAGTGTAGCTTAGAAACAGGTAGTTCGATATCGGAATCTCGACATGAGCACTTTCCATTTCCGTCCTTGGACCTGAGCATTTGCTGCTATAACCTGAGCTGTGGGTGAGCCTGGATGAGCCTGGGTGAGATTGGCTGAGCAGTGGGGCGACGGTTTGCGCTCCTTGGCTATAACTGCCGCTAACTACCGCTGGCTAAAATTGGAAAAAGTTAGTCAAGGGGGTTCTTTTGAGGACCCATATCAGGCACCCCCCCTCAACTTTACCAAACGTCACAAATTCAACCTTATCGTATGTGAACATATCGTGTCAATCTGTTAACCATGCACTTAACCCCTCTCTGCCACAAGAAGTGGTACTCAAATCCGTACAATACTGCTCTATAATAACTATCGACAGTTAAGTCTGTATGATTTCGAAAGTCTGAACGAACATAGCTTCATCACACGACTTTGGTTGTTGCGGCAGCACTACAAGAACAGAGAAGTTCTCAGGAATGGACATTAGAGACAA
>KN832892.1:153294-380513 GCA_000827325.1 Oidiodendron maius Zn
CCCCCCCCAACTTTAATCAATTATTTGCATCTAACATGAAAAATTCTAGCACCATCCTCAGTCGTTACTAAGAACTATTCATTGCTAGAAGTAGAACTATGTCCAGCTATAGAAGTCAAGGAATCTAGGTTCACTCTGCTTCATTGAATTAAAGTCATTATGGTAGATAGAGTACGAGGGTGAGTTTGGCCTGGTACTTTTATCCGGAGCTCTAGACATTAGTTCATCAATTGTAGAGTATCATCATCTCGATCTTGACCTTTCTATATGGATGCTAGGACATAACGAGTGGGGCAACGGCTGGTTCGCAGGACAACACAGTGACGTTTGATGGCAAGGACGCGGTGGGCGCGCTGAATGTTATGGGAGCGAGTGGCGTCGGGCTCGGGTTTGCAGGGACCTGGACGCTTAGTATCCAGGCGGACCCGACTGTGCGGTTGCAGAAGATTTGGCTGGTTGTGAGGTTTATCTTAACTTAAAAAATTTTCTGTCCTATTTACTCGGGGTTGTACAGAGGAGATTAACTCAAGCACTTCGTCTGTTATGGGCAGGCGCTTTTCGGATGCATCGCGAGGCTCTTTAGGAGTTAGTAATCGGAATGTTTATGGATGATGTTGATAAATTTGATGATAATGGCATGCAGTATGGGAGACCTAATTAGTGCGATCTTCAAGTTCAATACGTCTTTTGTGTGAAGGCACCACAGATGGTTGTGATTGCCGAAGCCGAGGTCTTTCTCAAAGTAAACCCAGCACCTACTTGATCAAGTATAATTAGCAGTGATTTGACGTCCGAGTTTGATGAATCTAAGATGTATTGATGGTCGGATAAAGTGAAGCACAAAATAGAAGAACAAAAGAAGACAGTAAGATGGTAGGAGAGGAGATAGCATCGGAACTTGGAGCCAGAAGGAAGCGGCGGTAGGGAGCCTGGGTAACAAATATCCGAGATTGGAAGCGGTGCCAGTTGGGGATTTCCAAGACTCGTCGTCGTTCCTACCATTCAGGACTCGACCAGCCTGCATCCAACGAAGTTGCGTCCATGCATGGATAAAATGGAACAATGCCAAGGGAAACCTCAGCCTAGTGACTAAAGCGTGAATTGGTGCCTTGTGTGGGGTTACAGGGTCTCTCCAGAGAATCCGGCACTCAACGGAACAGGCGAAAGCTTGGTGACGTACTGGCACGCCTTAAAACAAGACGGGGGGACTGCAGACAACTAGCACCTCGGATCAGCGGCTGGCATAGCTCGATGATCTTATTACGAGCACGTATGAGAAGGAGAAGTCGATCAAGACTTTGAACCCCTGCGCCTCATCAGGCAGGAATAGCATCGTCGGGGAACCCCCCACAGACACCTGCCATGTGATACAGCACTGGAAAGGCCAGAAACCGAGGCTAATGACGTCCATCTGTGTGAAGTTGTGGCTGGGTACGGAAACCATCTTTACATCGAGACGCCTGGGGTTGTCCGGGACGATCCACAAAGTTCCGTAGGCAATGGTAAGTTCCTGTTGATTTAGGTACTGTGCTAAATGTTCAAAGGACTAAGATTTATGATAAGGACCCATAATAAAGATCGTTTGCGAAGGGAAATTCTCTGTGGTTCATCCTGCTTCAACGTCCATAAGCGACTCTCTCTCCAGACTCCGTAGCCTCAATATTGCCATCACGACTCCTCCTCCAGATTTTCAACAACTTAACCTTATCGGGCGACCAGAACACCGCATGCTTAGGGGCATTTATTGGCATCACACAGCCTGTCAAAACGGTATTTCGCAATCCCGTACCACCAGTTGCCACCGGCGTTTGTCTTGTACTTTCCAGTACCTTGGGGCCACTCTATAGTGATCTTGTGCTTACCTTTATAGTTGTGTTAGCGGCTTGCTGCCTGAATATGTAGGTGTGGAAATAACTTGCCAGCAGGAATGAGGAAGTAACCTCTTGTATATCCATTGGTGAGACACCACTCAGGATCATTATAATTTCCGAAGTAGACATTCTTGTATCCGTCCTCTCCGCCAGTCTCGCCGAGGAACTCGTTGTCAAGCTTAAGCAAGAAGTGCTCCGACTGAGCCTCAACGTCAACAATGGACATGATAACGGGGAACAGGAAATTTGTCTCTAGATCGAACGGCTTTGGAGGTCCAGGTTGTTGATAAGCACCTCCCCATGGAAGCACAGCGGACATCCAGCTTTGTACTTCAGTGCTTCGACACGGCTTCTCCTTGCCCAAGCTGCACGGGAACTGGGTGTCGTCGTAGCTGGTGTCACCCTTCTCAGGGTAAACCAAGCTTGGGTTGCCCTTGGGTGGCCTCGTCTTGGTCTTCTCGGGCTCAAGCGGCGGTATGGGCTTTTGATTATCATCCAAAGGTGGATTGACAACATTACCAACGCATTTCTGACCATCCCATGTACTACCTGGAGGGCAAGTAACAGTCGTGTTGACTTTGTTCTCAGTAGGAGGAGTGACGTTCCCAATGCAATTCTGACCGTTCCAGATGCTGCCCGATGGGCAAGAGATAGTCCCAATACACTTTTGACCATCCCAGGTACTACCTGACGGACAAGTGACTTTTAAATCGCACTGATTCCCAGGAGGTGGATTGCCAGAGTTATTGACGCAATTCTGACCATTCCAAGTGCTGCCCGGTGGGCAAGAGATGGCCCCAACGCACTTTTGACCATCCCATGTACTCCCAGGAGGGCAGATGGCACCCTGGCCGACATTGTTCCCAGGAGGTGTGGTGACGCTCCCAATGCAATTTTGACCATTCCAGACACTGCCCGATGGACATGAGATGGCCCCAACACATTTCTGGCCGTTCCAAGAACTACCCGAAGGACAAGTCACACCAGGGTTTGCTTGGCCCGAATTGACAATGCCAACGCATTTCTGGCCATCCCATGTGCTATCTGCGGGGCATGAGATAACACCTACGCACTTCTGGCCGTTCCAAGAAGTGCCTATGGGACAGGTGATACCTTGCCCCTTTCCTGGCCCACCACTGTTGCTTCCAGCACAGCTGGCACCGTTCCAGCTAGAACCAGTGGGGCAGACCACAGAACCGGCGTTGGACACATACACACAGCTAGTTCCATCAAATATCATGGTCGCCGGGCAACGACCCGATCCATCTGTCCAGATGCAGTTATTATCTAACGAATGGATGTCACAAGGAACTTCGGTGACCTCGACCGGGATGCACGATTGCGGGTCGAGTACGTTGAACCTGGCAGCCGAATCATCGCCGCCGCATGTAGGACTTACACCGCTCTCAAACCCACCGAGACAGTATTTGCCCTTGGTCCATTTGGTAATTGAGAATATGCCAGCCTTTTCGTACTCTGCAGTTTTGCCGATATGTCCACAATCCCGGGCATTGTTGAGCCACAGGTTGACATTCTCACCAATATTTGGCACGCTGTGGATGTCCTTGATGCGAAAAGGGGCATTTGGGTTTATGCTGTCTCCTGAGTTGCACGCTTCGGTCTTGCATAGCTTGAATTTGCCTAGTTGGTTGTTGCGGCCGTCCTTCACGGTCGCGTACCATCCTCTATTGTCGTAGCCGAGGTTACGGCCGTTCTCCAATCCAAAGACATAGCATTTCCCTGTCAATAAAATATTATTTTTAGGTACTCGAAAGTTCTAACCGTACATACCTTCGGAAATGCCAGACGAGCAATCTGTCTTTTGCGGCATCTCGACCTTTGGCTCTCTGCAGGTAGATCCGTCGTAGATCTGACCAGTAGGGCAGCATTTGAATCCAGCCTCAGGAGACCCAGTTAGTTCATGGCCGGCTCTACAGCAGTCGAAGGACGTTTCTGGGCTTCCGGTAAGATTCTGACCGGCGAGACAACAGCTAACGAACTTCTTGTCCGAACTAAACGTAAGCTGTTTGCCTGCGCTAATCGAGCAACGGAAGACATCCTCGAAGTCCGACGAAGGGTCGTAGAACACAATTTCCTGGCGATTGTAGTCAATGTTGGTCTTGGGGTCGACCTCAGCCACCTCAACGTTACTCCGGGGGAGATCGCGAAGGATCTTTGCCACTGTGAAGGACGCCTGAAGCCCTAGGGCAAAGAGGCTTTGGAAGCACCGCATGGTTATATAGCGAAGTTGGTCTCTAGAGAGCACATGGATATTTTCTGTGTCGACCGATGGGGTAGAGTGGTAAATATAGAGACGCTTCTTCAATTCACTTTTGTGTCCGAGTTCAATCCACCCATGTCTACAGTGCCAGCATCCCCATTAGGCACAGATTGCCCTAGCGTCTGCTCTAACCGCCCCAAACTAGATACCCGTCCCAGATCTCCGCCGCGGCTTGTGCTGTGTGATCGTTGTGCATGCCGCTGCAAGATCTGGGTGTGTTAAAGGGTGTAGGGTGTTTGGATGGATACGGATGCAGGCAACACTGATCCGTAAAGCGAAGCTCTAGGCCTAATTTGGTAAAGGTGCTCACAGAGCAATTAGTTATTGTACGTAGTGGTTATATTCACCGATGCAGCTAAACCAGCCACGTCAACAATACAACACGATCCCCTCGAACCATTTAAACCCACATGAATCCTATCCGATCTTTATCTCAAATAGGGTGCTACCCTCAAAATTTGACGCTAGAGTTGCAGCATGTCTCAGTATGATGCGTGTGCATATGTGAGGGTCGTGGTGCATGTCCATCATCGGGACATGAAGACCATACAAAGAACATTTTGAAAAGATTGGCCGCAAGCGACGGGTTCTACGTCGCCGCCGCCCAAATCTGCCTTCCTTTTTCGATTTCGAATCCCTAAGCCCGAATACGTTTTCTGTCCCAAGGATCTTCAACTAAGTAACTATTGGGCAACATCAATATTATGGCGTTCAGCTTGATAGGAAGGTGGCTGCGAGATCAGCAAGACATTCGTCTTAGAGATGGCGATGGCCCTCTCTTTCTCTCTTCAGACAGCCTCTAATAATTTATTCCTAGGTCCCCAAAGTCTAAATGGGTCTTAGGGCCTTCTTCAGCGCTTCCGTGGCGTTCCTTAGCTCGGTATGGCCAGCTGTCTTCGTCGATCGGACCAGATGGGGACTTTTCAGGGTGTCATAGTGGGGTCGACAGCGCGAATTATCCACGGAGTCTCAAACGTGACTCGGCGGACGCCCTTTGGAGGGATAATATTCGAACATCATCAGACAAGTCTTCTAGCCCTGCAGTAGATCGGCTTATTCAAGCCGCTATCGGTTATCCCTTCGTCTGTCGCGAAACCTCAGCTAGCAGGGGTTATCTGAATGCGCTCCTTTAGTTTTCACGACAGACGAGTGGCTTTTGCAGACTCCAAAGATATACACTTCTAAGGAAATGATTTTCCTAACGCGCCTCGACTAGCGATACCTTCTACGGCCACGTATCTTGCGTAGATGCGGTAGCCGATCTGGTGTTTCTACCCCTCTTGGTTCAAGCTAGATACAGGGAGGCATAGGGATTGATACTGCGGGCTGATTCGAGCACAACAAGCCCATCAATCTAGCAAAGATTGTACAGTGTATATCAACACGGATAACAAGTTCAAGGAAGCCCGCAATAATTTCAGGACACGATATATCAACTGGCAGCCGGCACACATAAAGAAGTGTACTGTCGATCATAGATCATGCGATTGCCCGCCTGAGCCTGAGCCAACTGGAAGCATATCCTCGCAACGAGACCCTGCAGCATCTGTACATGGATAAGCTGCCCATATATATTACAATTTTGAGCATTAAAAGTTCGAGGATTCCGTTGATGCCAGACCGTTAATCGCACGGGCCCATGAGTGAAGGCCTAGGCTCACTGTCCAGCGTTCAGCTCGCCTCATTTGCCTTGGCGGGGACGGCTGCAGGAGAATCGTCAAGGCAGATTCTTGTTAGAGGCGGCGTCGCATTTCCCGGCGGTCCTCTGCCGTCCTATCCTGCCAGGGGGTTGGGGGGGCCGCATCATCTTCTCTCTAGTCTGGCATCGTGCCTCTCGTATTATCCGAAAGTTATCGCACCTATCTCATTTTGGCATTTCAGCTCTCGGGAAACTTGCGGGACACAGGGTACTTGGGTCGGCCCCGCTTGGTTCAGCGAGATATCGCCCGCTTACTATACAAGAGCAATATCTAATGACAAACGGACTCCTGCCTTTAAAACGCGCTTCTTACATATAGAACTATATTAAGAATATTTAAGTTAGACTTTATTATATTCTCGGCATAATCTCCTCTAGGAAAGCGATATATCTGTTTAATTGTAGTCCGAATCGTTCTTTTAACAGCAATTTACTAGATGCAGCCTTATATATTCGAAAATTACTAAAACCAGCCTCAATTCTTAATTAATTACTAAAACCAGCTTTTGACCCATTTAAGGTTGGGTCAAGTGGCAAGCCTAGAATGCTTCAGTACTTCTTAATACCACAAATTACTAATACAACTCAATTACCCTTCCATTACGCGTCGCGTTGTTTACTTATAGGGACCAGCTAAATCGTAGCCGCTGCCTGAATTCTCAAAACGATTAAAACACACCCTGCCTTTTAGAATATATACAAAGATTGGGGGTCAGACAACCCCCAAACCCCCCGAGGCTAATCCTAACCAATCCTAACCACTAACCCCTAACCTTTGTATCGAAAAGTTATTATATACCCCGACACAGGGAGGAAAATAGTTAATGCCTAATGAAATTTTATGTAATTTCTGACTTATATGCTGCAATATTGTTGGTAGATTTTTCTGTAAGAGGAAAGGTGGCAACGATTTAGCTGGCCCTTGAAATTACTAGGAAATTGAATTGTATGTAGGCGCGTCATCTAGCAACTTTTGCCAAAACTTATCATCTAATAGATCGAAATGATCCAGGTGAAATGATGCTGGAAACGAACCGTCCGATGGCTGCGTAATGGGTAGGGAAGCAGACGAAAGACTCTTACTTGCTAGCAGGTTATCAAACCGAATATTTACCTGCCTCATCTTTAGACTAATCCGGAGCCATGGTTTGTTATGTTCCATCACATCATACTGAGCGCTAAATTCTTCCATCATTGTGACCAGACGGTCAATAAAGGTGGATAAGCCAATTGATGACTGGACATAGCTTGCGTCCCAATCTTCAGCGTCAAATAATGACAACTTGGACAATGCCGCCATGGCAAGGTAGATCTGTGCCACAGTCACCGATGAGAAACTGATATGCGGTTTCAAATCTAGAGATGAACAGATATCCACGACGGCGCATGTAGCTGTTAGGCACATAAGTAGGACATCCGCCCTCTGAAGTGAGAGTCTATGAGTTGGTATTGTGGGTGGCATTAAGAAGCATAATTCGAAGGTAAGTATCTCGACGGCGTGATAATGCATACGCATCATTGCTACGAGATAAGGCTCAAATCAGCGTTATGTTTCATGGATGTTCGGTCTGCACTCACGATCTTGTTGGAGGCTCTCAGGTAGTGAAGCTTTAAACTTTTGTAGTTCAGAAGTTAATAATTTCAGATTTAACCCGGCGGAACGATGCCAAGTACTTGACTGTGATGGTAACTGCTGGATGCTAATATATTTTACTTTTTCGGCTATGTATTGCAATTCCACGAGATGGACAAGATAAATATCGCTTTCATTTTCTGGAGCTTTGGAAATATCCTCGTAGCTCTGCTGGATACTGGTCGCCCATTGTAATGGGTTCAGAGTATGAAATTTGGACGACACCTAACAAGGACAGTAAGCATACATGGTGACTGTCAATAGATGTTAGGATCACATACGCATGAGAACAGATAAAAGCATCCGAGTGTCGCTCGTTTTTCTTCCCCTGACGGCCCTGTATTACGACGCCAGTCTGGGTTGCTGGTAATAGTGGTTTTCATTTCGTCCACGAACTTTTCATGGTCCCCATAGCCTCTGAAAGGCAAATACAAGTTTAAGTCAACAATCAGAGCAAAAGCAAGGCCAAGAAAGGTGTTCATCTGCGGATTTGCATGGAATAAGTTGTTGTACCTGGAAAAAAAAAAGGTTAGTACTGCAATATTGAATAGTAAGGAGGGATTGCCGCTACTGACCAAGTAATATACACCAACAGTCCTTGAAGAAGGTCTATGTTCTTTTCACCAAGCATGACGAGATGTTCTGTCAAATACTTCACCAGTTCTTGACCCATCTGTATCTGGTGCAGAGAATTGTGATAGGACGCTACGGTGATAATAGCACGATAAAGGAACGGGCTTTCTTGCGTGAGTGCTTGGGCTGATATCTGCGGGGGAATAGAGATAAATGGCACTTGTCGCGCCATATCACGACGGAATATACTTAACAGCTCCTCTGGGTTCTTGCTAACAGGTTTAGATGATGCAGATTCATGGCCAAATTGTTCATCCACTGCCACAGCCTCAGACTGCGAGCAAGGTGTCATAGAGGACGTGGCATGACTTTCTTGGGTAGGTGATAGATGTGGAAGGATGACATATTCCGAGTCGGTCTGAGTACTCGTCGGAATTGAATCACTCAAGGATGGCCCCATAGACTGAGGCGTAATAGCCGTCGGCTCCCTATTAATCGAAGGCTGCTGAGAGGCCTCAAGAAGTGATACGAGACCGTCGAGTTTCCGCTCTAACTGAGCAATCTGTCCTGCTTGATCACTTCGTCTTCATCTCAAGAGGTTAATAACGTTAAGTGTAAATCAGCCAACAGCTTACTTTGTCTTAGCGGTTATTCCCCGCCGTTGTACAATGCGATCTTGCATCACACACTGCCTATCGAGGCGTTTACACCTGCAGACAGTTAGGTTTGACTTTGTGATATCGGGCATCGGCTGTGACACGACCTCTCGCAACGACCATCGGTACGACCATAGCACTTGGCTTTAGCCCTGACACAATTCTGACAGGCATGTGCTCGGGGATTAATATAGTCAGCCATGTTTATGTCCGAGGAATAATTGAATACAGTATCTGAAGGTAATGTAGGATCCGCGTAAGGCTATATCTATCGCATTTACGCGGAGATACCATAATATAAGGTGTCCGACGGAGTCGGGAGTGACTCCGTTTTCCCGATGGGGTTCTGTTATGTGGACTTAAGATAATCTCCGAGACTTAACTGCTCGCGATGTCCCCCCCCCTCCGCAGAGGCTAGGGTCAGGATACGACTACGCTATTTAGTATAAGCAATGCTTCTTTTAATCTCTTAATATAATCTTACACTTTTAGAGTAACTTAGTTATCAGATAACTATTTAAGGATTTTATAACCAAGAAAAAAGGTTTAGGGGGTGTTATAACTAGTTTATTTATTTACTTGCATGTCGTCTCCCAGCAACCCAGAGCCTTGCTCACTGAGAACCCCGTTCCGTATAGAGTAATTTCGCTTTCACTCTCATTCACACATTAGAATTTAGTTAAGGTCACTCAATCATTCAAACTTCCTCAAAATGGCTTACAACGAGCACTTCAAAGGGGAAGACCCTTCAGTCACCAAGTTTTATGGTGACCGCACGGTCTTCACATCCTGCGCCTACCTCCTTCCTTACATTTGGTCCGACATGACGATCCTTGATGTCGGATGTGGCCATTACTGCGGGCCTCTCTAAAATAGCCTTTGATGGTAAAGTCACTGGAGTGAACACCGCCAACGCCGTTATCGAACAAGCCCGCTCCAAATTCCCATCCCGCGAATTCCCCAACCTCACTTTCGCGGTAGGCAACGCCTTGAACCTTTCAGAGTTCAAGGACAACTCCTTCGACGTATTCCATGCTCACCAAGATTTTGTCCAATCTCACCGAGCTGGTGAAAGCACTTAAAGAACTCTACCGTATCTGCAAGCCTGGGAAATTGTTGCTTGTCGAGAAGGCAATGGACGTCGCATTCTATATCTCAAACCCGACTTGTGTGCTATTCGGCACAATTGGGATAATGCCGTAGCTCTAATAGATAAGCAAGTTGCGCAGACATGTAAAGTTTCGCACTTTACACGTTCCACGCGTATCGACACATTAATTCAACATGTCTCGACTAACAGCCACTCAATCGAGTCAAACTAAAGAAAGGATTCCTCTTGTGATAGAAGCTCTTAAACAAGGCCACTTTACGAGTGTTAGAAGCGCTACAAATGCGTACGATGTCCCTGAATCGGCCTTGCGATATCACCTCTATAAACACCCTAGATATCGGCAACGTGTAAACTCACCGAGACAGAGGAATCAACACTAGTCTAATGGGTATTATCTATGGATGAACGTGGTCTACTGTCTAGATAAGATTCTGTACGACATATGGCAAATCTCCTGCTCTAGACGCGATCAAATATCGACCAAAAAGTCACAGCAGCGAGCTCTAGGTCCAAAGCTTCGTCTGACGGCATCAAGATCTGTAGTCACGTTATAATCGAAAATACGACTACTATCATGCTAGGTTTAAAGATTATACTCTAATTCAAAACTAGTTTCAGCTTGTCCGAAATACAATTGCAAAATATGGTATCTTGGACGAGGATATACATAATTTCAACGAGACTAAGTTTTGATTGTCTGTCAAGTGCTTGTAGATGATGAAAGCCCCTGGTCCTACAGTCCGTTTAGTAGCATTGCCGATACTCTGTCGTACTTGCCCCGTCCTTGTCGGCTGACGAGAACATGCCCATGCCCATCTACGCGCTGACCACATTGCGGCCTTGAGTGCCGTACTTTATATAGAGGTTCCGGAATGAGGGAAAGGTGGACGGAGAGGCAGCATACTGGACCTGACAAACCTCCGTAGAAGCGGTCATTACCTTCCTTCCTAGAGACTGTTGACCTAGCCAGCCTGAGAGAGGACGAGGTCCTATCGACCACCCAAGTCGAGCAAATGAAAGATGATCGGTAGCGAATGATAATAGTGGCAACAAATTATAATGGGTGAAGGATATGCAGGTTATATTTTAGCGGTGTTAAAGATTCAGAAAGCGGCGGAGATCTAGCGATCCCATAAATCTATCCACTATATGTAAAATGGTCTTGCCCATAACCAATTACTACACCAACTCTACATTTTTTCCCTTCACGCTCTCTTTCCCCTGATCTGTTAATATAATACCAAAATACTCTCTAATAGTACCTACCCTCTCCTTTTCCGTCCCACAGACCTTAATTATACTACTCTTCCCACCCATATTCCTCTTCACCTCGCCATTAAACAACATAACCTTCCCGACAATTCTTTGCTCGGCTCTTAAGAACCTTACAACCAATACCGTCCTAGTCTGAAAATTCACTGCCGTATGAGCAGTGCTTGTGTAGAAGTTCATAATCTCAAAATCTGCCGCTAGAAACTCGAGCTCTGGGAAACAGTAGAAGGAATTCCACTCTTCGTCTTTTCCATTGCGGTACGCATAGATCCATAACTTTTGCGACTTGTTCGTCTGTTCCGGAATATTGCCGTGTACTAGACGGATTTCTTGAGTACCTAGATTCTGCTCAACATGTCCGGAGATCAAGGGCAAGGGTTTCGTTGGACCACCACCGCCGAATCCTACATCAAGCATGTACTTTGTTCCCTCGGGAAGAGCTACAATATTTATAATATGTACCCTTCGATATTGTTAGCTCCGGTTGGGTCAATGTTTGTAAATCCATAAGATTTGCCCTCACCACCCGCTGTAGTTCCCTCTGGGGATACCGTTGACTCGACTCCTGTTACGTGCTCCTGCCATATACACTTGGAACCCTAGGGCTCTCAACACTATGCTGTTCTCCATACAGTAGCCGCCTCGGCCCCTCGCATTGGTAACAATTTTGTCATATAGATGCTGCGGAATCAGCGATACAGCTTGTTCTTTCGAATAGCGAAGAATGAGATTCTCGTAGGGGACCGTAGAGATTTGGTGGATATGTACCACTGTGAGGTATTCCAGGATCAGTGCAGGGTTGGCTCTTCCTATAATCCCAAGCTTGCTAAGCGCTTGCGGACTGCAGGTTAGGCAGGGCCTTTCCCTTAGAGGGACCACCAGCTCGAGTGGCCATTATAATCAGTGAAACAGAGGGGGCTTGATATATGTAGTATTGTTGTAGGTCTCTATGTGTATCGCAGTCATGTTGCAGGTGTATTTGAGTCGAGGGAAGGAAGGGAAGGCTGTATCTTGGTGTATAGGGGGCTGTAAGTGGCTCAGAAGGGGAGGGACGTATAAGAGGTCCAGATCGCAACACTCAACGGGTTGCACAGTTGCAGCTGTATTAGTTATCCTTAGATACAACAAGGGCAAAGTAAGGGAGAGCTTAGTATAATATGACAACCTTACTGTAGGTAGGCCCAATAGTAGGGTTACAGATAAGAAGTGCTATATTGAGAGGCGAATACTAAGCCAAAGAGAGAAGAAGAAGACTCGAGCCTAGAGGTGGACTTAAATATAAATACAGCAACCAGTCAACCTTAATCTGTAGCTGCAGCCTGATGCAGGTTGCAGCCGCCAACCGCACCGCTGGCGCTTCGTCTCCGATATGGTGGCGCTACCACGTGACTGACCTGGTCATCAACTGGGGTTGTCACAATATCTAGGTTAAAGTCAGCTAGGAAGGGGGAAGTTACAAACATCTCTTTTAGCCTATTAAATACTACTGCTGCTGCTTCTGTCTATCAGAACGACTGGTACTTCTTCACTAAGTTAGTCAGTGGCTTGGATGCCTCTAAAAAGGGCTTGATAAATCACCAGTAGAAGTTTGCAAAACCAAGGAAACTCTGGACGCTCTTCACTGAGCGTGGCGCCTCCCAGTCCTTGATTGCCAATGTTATGGGTCAATGAGAAGCTTATTCAACTGAACGTTGACTCTAAATACAAGAAGAATACTATAAAGAAGGAAAAAGAGCCTTTAGAAAATACTGCTCTTATCTGCAGAAAAAAGGTTATGTGGTTGGCAGGGCAACCTGCGCCCGATAATTCCCAAGGCCACCGCTAACTTACTGCCGCTGCCACTACCACTACCACTACGACTCATGGGTTCAACCCATTACACTATTTTACACCAGCAAGAATTTTTGTCAGTAATGGAAATCTCTATAGGGCGTCTAATAGGCTAAATTACATGCGCTTAACGAGGGACAATATATAACATGACTATTACAGGGCTATAAGACGCGTTCCTATACTTTCTACAGGGGAGAGGAGGCCCTCGCCTTCTTAAAACCTTGCCGCCGACACATCTTCAGAGGAGGGGCGCATCAAGGGGCGCATCAAGGGGCGCAGTGCGGGGCCAGGCCGTATCGGGCCCCGAAGTGTCAATCCCCCCTCCCCCCCTAAGCTTCACTTCTAGCGTACGTTGTGGCACAGTTTTGCTTAGTAGAATACAGGGCGGTGTGACAATTTTTAGGTCCTGCATCTCCAGAGCATGGTGGACCTCGAACTCCTCCGATCTGGCCTGTGCGGGATGGAGACAGCCATCTTAGTAGTCAAATGCTCCAAGTAAAGTTCTAAATCTTGTTAATACGAAGTACCACTAATGCAGAGCTAATTTTAGCCTGAAATGTTTCGAAAGACAAGCTTTCAATGGGCTCTCGAGATCAAGTCTCGCTCAAGATCTAGTTACCCCCCTCATCTCTAACATCTAAGGAGATAAAATACGGTAAAAGTGACATACCTAAACCGCCCTCCGTGGAAATATATTTTTATTTCTTGCCTACGAAACTATTATTCCGTACGTATTAGACCACAGAGGCTTCTAGTTTTTCTAGAATCTGATTGATGATTTTAAAATTTGACATCGAATACTGATACGGGACGTAGGTAGCCATTTTGGTATTCTCCAGCTCGTTCCTGATTTGACTTCGAAGCACATCCATCATGGGTGACGCCGGAAATATTCAACCGTCTGAACTTTTCGGGAGGCCACTCCCAAAACCTCCTACAGTGCACGACCTGTTGACTGACTCTGCGAAAAGCCATGGCTCCAAGATAGCTGTTGCCTGCTTACACCAAAAGTCCAATTATCTCTCTTCCATGTCCGGTTGCGATGCATCTAAATCCAACCACCTTCGGTGGAGCTTTGTCGAACTATTGCGGGCTAGCCATGCCATGGCGATTGCGTTGGCTGATGGTGGGGTCAAGCCTGGGGATGTGATATTGGCTTATGTTGCAAATGGCATTGAGTTTCACATCATTATGCGAGCCGCACTGGAATTGAACTGTCCATTCGCACCACTGAATCCCAAAACGGTTGAAAATGCAAAGGAAACGAAGCACTACCTGAATGTCTTGAAACCAGCAGTTGTTATGGTACCGGACCGAGTCATATCCCAATCCATAATCCAATCCGCACCGGCGGAGATCGAACGGGCCAAAATACTACTTGTTTACGATGGTGACTGTGTCACTGAGAGATGGAAAGACATCTGCTCGTTTGTCAAGAATACTTCAGGGAGAAATTCTGCAATCGATTCGTTACAGGTTAAGCGCAATATGGAAGATGTTGTACTTATATTGTTCACTAGTGGCACGACATCGTTGCCCAAAGGAGTGCCACATTCAAACACATCATTGGCCACTATATTTATAAACACGCACGAGGTGATGAAATTGGATTCTTCTAGAGTTTCCGGTAACCATGCTCCGCTTTCTCACGGGCTTGGTATTATTTTCTTCGGCATGTTTCATTTTGCAGGCGCTAAAGTTGTTCATCCATCGGACTCATATGACGCGGGAGCAGGACTTGCCGCCATCAGAGAAGAGGGAGTAACAGATATTCCAGGTGTACCAGCCATGATCTTAGCTATGCTCGAGCACCCCGATTTTAAGAAGACAGATACCAGTGGTTTGAAGTGCATTGTTATGGGAGCTACGGATATACTGCCCGAACATTTTCGACGTTGCACGAAAGAACTAAAAGCTGCGGAAGCAATGGACGAATATGGGTTGTCGGAGTCTGGGCCTGTCTGGATGGCCCCCCCGGAGCAGACGCCAGACGAATCTTACCCATTATTGGGAGCAATGTTAAGAGTATGCGATCCCGAGACTGGGGATGTGCTGTCAAGGGGGGAGGCTGGGGAATTGCACCTTGGAGGTCCTCAAATCATCACGCGGTACTTGCTCGGGGAGAGCCAAGATGCCGAGAAGGCAAACTCATGCTTTTATGATGATAATTACGGACACTGGATCAAGACAGGAGATCGAGCCGTCATGGCCGAAAACGGACTCACAAAGATCCTAGGTCGATACAAGGACCTGGTAATTCGCGGTGGGGAGAAGATTGCTCCAAGCACTATAGAAGAAATCTTCGCTGAAAGCTTTGGCGTAGAAGCAGAAGTCGTTGGTATCTCGGATGAAATTGCTGGTGAGATGCCGATTGCCGTTGTTAAGTTGGCTCCAGGTCAGGAGCTCAATTTACCGGAGGTACGCGAGAAGATAATCCGGGAGCTTGGCAGCGCTTTTGCTATTGAGAAAGTCATACCAATAACCGACTTGGGCATGGAAGACTACCCAAAGACACCCTCGGGCAAGGTACAAAAAGGTAGATTGCGGGACATGGTCGCGAAACATCTCCAAGATGAGCAGGATAAAGAAACTATTGGCAGAAGTCCTACCTACGGGAGCATAGAAACGCTTTCTCGGTTGTGGGTTGAGTTCCTGGGAATACATTCTACATCTTTGACCCCGCAGACATCGGTACGAGACTTTGCGGATAGTCTGATGATATCACGCTTTTGCGCCAAACTTCGTCGCACTACTGGCCAGGTCATGGCTCTGCAGCAAGTTTTAAACCATCCAACAATCGAAGCACAAGCTGCTTTGCTATCAGCTTCTTTATCAACGCAGAAGGATGGCTATTCAGACATAGCCGCAGAACATGACGGACCCCTAGAGATGCATCATATTGCTCATGTGGCTAGCAACTCAGTACAGTTCGAATCCATCGAAAGGCTAAGTCAGGAGGTATTGAGTCCCCTAGGACTTGCTTGGGATGATGTTGAGGATATCGTTCCGATGCATGGGAATCTGGCTCGCATTTTGATATGTCAAAGACCTCAGAGTCATAACCATCGACATGCTTGGCTTGTTCGGGACAGCACAGTTCCAGATGTTGCAAGTGCCATCAAGAAAGCATTGACGAACCATCCCATCATGCGCTCCATGGCTATCAGGCCAGACCATGTTGGCACTCTACATGTCATCCTACGGCCTACGGACAAATTCTTTTCCCATTGTGTCAAGATAGTAGACCCGGTTGAAGATTCAAATGCATTGGATTATCTGGAGTACAACAACTTAGAGGTCGATTATGCGGCAGATCCCGGACCAATGTATAAGGTTTTAGTCACTGAGGTCAAAGAGGAGAACTGCGTTGGGATTGTATGGATGTCACATCATTCCACTTATGATGGTATCTCGGTGCCGTTATTTCTCGAGGACGTCGATGCAGCACTGGTTGCGCCTAATGCGAAACTCACTACTCGTGTACCATACACAGCTTGGGCTAAGAGTTATCATAACCTCCGAGATTCTGAATCGGCAAAAGGTTCGATTTCTTGGAATGCGGATCGTCTCTCTGGCATCAGCAAGCAGCAAAACGCGTTGTTCCCTTTTGCACGAGTTCCAGGAATGTTCAAAGGTAATTCAGATGGCTGGATCGATTTGTCAACAGGCAAGCCTGGCCCAAAGCGTGAGATGCTTGATGATTTCGATGGGGCACGAGGCTTTGCGCAGCGAGCCCACCTCCGAGATGCGCGACAACTTAAAGCCGACCATGGCATCGAGGTACCCCAAATCGTCAGAGCAGCATTAGCGCTCTTGAATTGCCGCCGTACGGGAGCAGGAATTGCGCTATTCGGACAACACCAAGCGGGAAGGACATGGCCATTCTTGTCTGATTGGCAAGCATCAAGAATGCCTGAGGCAATGGAAGTTAACGGTCCCACATTCGAGAGCGTCGTTACGAGAATACCTGTCGTTGATGAGCTCCTTGTGATCAAGATGCTGCAAAGCCTTCAGGATGAGCAAGTCTTGCTGAATAAACATGTTCATGCGCCTCACGATATTATGGTCAGAGAAATGAACAAAAGAGAAGGCAATGCTGGAGATGTAATGGAAGAGGTCCTGCGCAGGCAGGTTTTCAATTGGCTTCCGGGAGGAGCTCTGACGTGGAAGAGGTTACAAGTGGTTTCAATGATAAGTCGTACAGATGTCGGAATTTTATGGAATTGTAGCATGCCAGCGCGAGATGAAGTGCAAGTGCATGCGAGTTGGGACAGCGCCCAACTCAAAAAGACAGAGATGGATGAGTTGCTGAAAGAGCTGGTAGACTTGATAGAACAACTGGCTGATCGAGAGACTTGGTTGAAGAGAGTTGTGGACTTGAAGTAGAATCTTATGTCCGAGCGCTCTCTTATGCCATCAACTATATTATTCTGGAAAAATTGGCGCGGAGATTGAGGTTTCTAGCTCGAAGTTTTCAGATGGAAATGCCGGGGGAAATTTTATTAGAGTAAGATTTTCAACACATACGGTTCTCCCCTCCCCCTCAAATCTTTTCAACAATCATCCTTAGATTTTTGCCAATATTAAAATTAGAACCTGATTATATTTCTTAACATACAAAATGACAATTCAGAATCTGTGCTAAGGATGTAGGATATGCATTCTATCTAGAGCCTTTCGGATCTTGCATACAACGTAAATCAAAGGCATGCAAGTTCCAATTATATCTCAACAATTGGACCAGTGTATGTCTTCCTTGCCGACACGAAATAATATACCGTCGAGAAGATCACCGTTGCTCCTAACATAAGACTGCTATAGTTCATACTTGAAGCAGTGGGGTTGTTGACAGATGGCCAGAAACTGAAAAACAAAACCACGATCATAAACACACAGCCGATAACGTTCACAATTGTCCCAAAAGGCTCCGGGACACGCATTGGGCCCCACACTAGGTTATCGCAGTCGGTGTTGCCGAGATCGCTATCCACTTCGAAGTCCATCTTTATCTTCCCGGTAACCCGACGCCAGAGAAGAAGAGTATTGCCGAGCAGGTAGGTCGTAAATAGGCCGTTGATCGTAAGTGAAATAACATCGCTGAAAGCAGCATTCGAGCCGATATTGATAAGAGCAAGTAAGCACGAAATTGTAGCCGTGAGTGCAACCGCAAATATAGGAATCGAGGTCTTCGAATCAACCTATCATTTTATGTCAGCTAAGCTTTAAAAGATAAAGAGTATCAAACTTGCCTTGCTCAAATATTGCCACCCAGGTAAACCTCGATCACGAGCGAAAGACCAAGCCATACGGGAAGCTCCGGCAGTAATAGAGATAAGCGCCGAGAATGCAAGCAGGATTATGATAGCAATCATGGCATTTGCTCCTCCATTTGCCCCCACGGCCTGTTGAAATATTGTCATGAACGGGGCTGCACTGGCGAAGACAACGTCCGGATCGCCGAGTCGAAACAATGTGGCGAGCAGCATGCCGAATCCAAGAGCTCCGTTCAACACAATACTGAATATGATCGCCCATGGAACAACGACAGCAGCATTATGAACTTCTTCCGACATCTAAATAGAAGTCAGTACGCCAGGGCGCTGATGAATGGGTGAGGGGAAGCACTTACGTGGACAGCACCGTCAGCACCGAGAAAGTTCCAAGTTGTTGCTACCAATCCAACCATGAACGATACACCCATGGTTGGCCATCCACCTCCATTTACGAATACAGTGAAAACATCCGTCGCGTCGCCATGAGGCCCCATGCTGACCAAAGGGATAAGAATCGCAAAGAATCCAAGGACGTGTAAAATAAGGACCAAGCCTTCAACTTTCGGAAGGAGACTGCTCACGACGGTATTCACGAAAACAGCAACTAATACAACCGCCCAGAACATTAAAGTTGCTTGCCATGGCTTCGGCGAGTAGCTTGTGCTGTTTAACGCCGAGATGCCCTGGATGAGTGATGCGTTGAGAAATCCAACTCCTGCAACAGCGGATTGCCAGCCGACGACATTCATCCAGCCTAGGGGTTTCGTCTTAGCTCAGAATGAAATAACAAGATCACCAGAAGATACTAACCGACGAGGTAACTTAGATATCTCCGCGATCCTGGTGGCGCCAGCATTGATACCCAGTGATATTGGCCTCCGGAAGTAGGTGCCCTACACAACAGTCAGCAGGCATATTACAAGCATACCATAGCAGACGTACATGGAAGCCAGTTCCCCCATTGTTGTAAAAGCACAGAGGATGCCGATCCAGGCAATTATAAAGGAATAGACCGTGCCTGCGTAGCCGCCATTTTCGAACAATCCGCCCAAGGTCCTAGATTTAGTTTAGCAAACATATTGCACGAAGACAGAGAACAAAGAGCTGCCTGTGGGTGAATACATACATGAGTTCAGCTTCCCAGGTAATCAAGATGGTACAGCTGAATCCCAACATGGACATGAAGCCGAACCGGCGCTACAGTCAAGAACATCTGGTTAGCTGCTGCTTCGTTTCCTGAAAAGAGAGCTATTCCAGACAAAGCTCATGTACAATCATACCTTCAACACCGGCTGCTTTCCCACTCGTCTGAGCCCCGCGTCATCACGCTCCGCAATAGACTGCATCTTGAAGTAGGTAACATCGCCGACTGCAGCCTCGACCGACGACGGCTCTTCTTTGTTATCCCGAATGACATCCATCTCAATGCTAGGCCGAATGGTATCCATCTCAACATTGGCCATGACTAGAGCAGAACATGCAAATTCCTCGTCGAATTCGTTGTGAAGGAAGATACACAATGATGGAAAAAGAAGCTGGTGTGATACAAAAAAGGAGCACAGGGTCGAGAGTGGTCCAGGAATGTGTTTTCTTGCGTGACTGAGTAGAATATAGCCGGTACTGCGTATACTTAATCTATTAGCTCTGCGAGCCACGTGGGAAATGGAGTTCCGCTGCAAGCGACTGGTTGTTTTGGACCTGGAAATAACAAGCCCCTGAATACCCCGATGTCTGGCTGGGGAGTGTGAAGCAATGCAAGGGAAGAAAAAAGGCCGAGCTGAATATTGGATGGGGGGGGGTTAATTGGGACTCGGAGACTTCGGCTAGACAGGTGAAAGATGCTTTGCTACAAAAAGAACATCTTCGGTCCTGCAAGCTACGAAACGGGCCTCCCGCTCCCTCGCTCCCGTTTTTGGGGGGGGACTCGTAGTCGTGGAGTGGAATAAGCAAAAGGCTTGGCACGGTCTGGGCGTTTATCTTCAGCCAATTATGCCGGGCGGGGAGTACGTGAAAACTACTGTACTCCGTACTCGCGTCGAGTCTGGCCTCTGGAACCAACCCCCATGCCCGGAAGCCCAGGCCGGTTCCCCTGTGTTATGCCTTCCACGGCACTACCGCTAGACTATGATGTGGCCGCCAAGACCCCAATCTCGCTCAATTTAGTGAGTATTCCTAGTAGTAGAGGGGTCAAAAAATGCAGTAACCCGCATGGGTTACACGAGGGAAGCAGCCAGTGTAACGCCTTCTTACCCCCGCCAGTTAACCCCCACCCATGCCATATTTCTTAGTGCAGCACAGCAGAGGAGTTATTGAAATGCAACGTATGCAGTACAGGCGACCGAATCCTCCCGAGTCCCCAAGTCAAATGAGGCTTTAGCGAGACAGTAAAAATCTACTAGAAGATAAGATTTGAAAACTTAATAAGAAATCAGAACTAAACAGAAGCTTCTTTAAACTAGTAAATAAGATATGCGATATCAATTACTCTTCTAAGCGGCATGCATAAATACTCGTGCGAGTAGGAAGCCTGTACCCTATACTAGATTCTACTATCAAGTTTGTACGTGAGAGTGAAGCACTTCTCTAATTTGTTCCAGCAGAACCTAGCAAGGGGGTACAGACTTTCTGGCCACGCAAGTGCCGATCTCTGTACGATGCGACATAAAGATCGTACCATAAAAACTCCCCTGTAGCCTGTACTTCAAATCACATCTCTCCAGACCTTGTCCTCTTGGATCTCCCCGGTGTGCACTGGCCATGCCTTCTACTGTAGACGTGATTTAAATCTCACCACAGGGGGTACAACTAGGGCCTCCCCCCTCAAATCCAGGAAGAATTTCAGTAATATAGCAGTCCACCAGGTCTGGATGCATGTGCGTTTGAAAAGCGCCAGGCCTTCCGAGAGGACTTTCTGCCTGCCTAAAATCGCCTAAAATCATGCCAAAATCTGAGGCGTCCAGCCACGCACGGTTCCAAGTGTCGCAACCGATAACATTGAGCGTTCTCTTGTAGACGGTGGTCTTCGGATTTGAGAGTCCCTTTCAAAGGACTGACTCCCTTAAGGCGTCCATTCTGCGGCCGTCGTGAGAGACAGAGACACGAACAGAAAGAATGCCTCCTCTTGTTTTGCGCCAGATGCAAGACAGCGCGCTCAACCATGGACCGGCCATCAACAATATTGCGTGGGTGCTACTCGTCACCAGTGCCTTGTTCATTTTGACGCGGGTCGTGGTAAAATGGGCCATTTCGAAGAAGTTTGAAATTGAGGAGATCATGATCATTATGTCCTTAGTGAGTACCTTTTTTTGGTTGTCGTGGCCCCTTTGGCATAAAGTGGATGGATCATAGGTACTAATAAGGGAGATAGACGTTTGCAATTGTTCAAACCGTATCTGTGAATATCGAGGTTTCGAACGGCCTTGGGCAACCCCTCTCAGCCGTCTCGGACAGCCAAATTGTACTTTGGCAAAAGGTATGCGCATTGTGGGATTGTCTAGGAGTTCGTCATAATACTGACTTTGCGCAGTACTTGTACGCGTCCAACTTATTCTCTATCGCAAGCCAAACACTCTCCAAGCTATCAATTGTGTTCCTGATTCGCCATATCTCCCCCGTCGTCTTACACGAAAGACTGGCATTAGCGACTGGCTGTTTGACCATTGTGTGGTGCTTCACATCGGTTTTTGTGCTTCTATTTCAATGTCACCTACCACAGCCGTGGAACATCATTAACAATAAATGCATCGACCTCAAAGCTGCATGGAATTACATCAATGCATTCAACATTTTACTTGAAGCTGTTCTTCTAGTGCTACCTTTGTTGATTATATGGGGGGTTAATGTTCAGATCAAGCGCAAGATCGTGATTGTAGGAGTTTTTTGGAGTCGAATTTTGTAAGTCAACATGGTTCTTTTCTCCATCTCTGCCAAGCTATGCATCTACTAATGGTTACACAGAGTGGTTGCAGCAATTGTCTGGCAAGCTATAAGATTTAACTTTTCCGAAACCCCCGCTGGCCCTACATCTATGAACTGGCTCACCACAATCGCCACTATGTTGGTTGAGAACATCTCCATCATTACGGCCTGCGTTCCTTATCTCAAGCCTTTTCTTGAAAGTCTCGAGTCTGGACTTATCCGAAACGACGATTTACGACGTCGCGGGGAAATCACAGGAGCGGGACGTTACGCAACCTACGGGTCTGGAAAGCGATCGCAGCATTCAATGAAGGACAGCGAGGCTCCAGCTCAGGACACTACGGCGGTTGAGCTTACTCAGATTGGCAAAGATCCCAGTGCGCGGACGGTGGCATCAGTCACAGTAGGCGCGAGAAGCAGTGGAGACAGCCAAGGGAGCAGGGTTAAGATGATCACGCAAACTAAGACCTGGGTAGTGGACGACACAGCGACCGATATGTCCTCTCAGAATCCATACCATGTACAGTAGACCGATTGTATTGTAATAAAAAGTAGATGCGCATGTACCTAGAATTAAACGACTTGTTACTATTATCTAGTTATTACTGTAATGTGCCACGATTTGACTGTAATTTTCAGATCGTAGCTCTCCGGCTGCCGTCTTGTGTGGTAAATACCCCCGGAAGTGCATCATCCCCTCTTTTTTTATCCACCTCCATTGGGTCACGACCTGCAGGTGACAGGCATCTCATAGACTGCTGCACTGAACCCCTACTACGATAAACCAAGCAAAGCAAAGGAAGTGTCGATCTGGTAGGATCGGGAGGAACATTCGAGATTTCTAGCCCCGTAGTGTCGCAACAGCCCATGTTGACTTATTGCATGATTTCCAACCGATGGTAACGTATCATATACAGTACGAAGATCCGGGGATGGGTACGTACTAGTATGTCCACAATTTTCTAAACTTCTTAGTGACACGAGGTGTTTTGATTTACAATGCATACGTGTACATCGTCTTGTCTACAGTATTTTCTACCAATAGGAGATGAATCCGAAACTGTGCCGTGCGCCGTATTTTTCTCTCTCCCAATGGTAGACCATTGTAGGCCTTGTAAATGCAGTATCCTAGATCTCTTGCCCGACAACTAGGCCCAAGAGAGACGCTGGCCGCTGTCTACTGGTAGTGAAATAGGCACTTCTAGAACTCATGCATGATGCATGTGCCTCGCGCCGACATACAGTCTGCATCACGAATTCCTGTATCCCCTGGTGGTATTAGTGTTCTCGCTTAGAGATCACCAATTGAAACACATACCTATGAATCGGCTTGGTTTCCTAAAGGCTCCCGAAAGGCCGAAGAGAGTGGTATTTCAAGCTTGCGCAGGACCCATTTCGCTTCATCCTACATATGCGAGGGAATTCATGGATTATTGCAAGGTCAATAAGATTACCCTGAAGCCACTCTAGGCTTTCAACTGCTTTTCTACCGGTATGTAATCCTTGCATCGGGGTCCCAACTTTCTGCTGTATGCATCGCTCGGGATTTGAGTCGCCGGTGCAATCGCTCTTATCGCTGGGGCATTGAATTTGAGGATTTTGCATTGGTTGGTTCGAATACGCCACCAAGCCGCGAGCATCTAGGCCGTAACAACACCCTGTAGGAGCACAATCCATGGAATACAATAGAAGCCAATATTTCATGCAAGTGGAAAGTCTAAGAGCTTAGGTTCCGGCTAGGTATCTCCCAGACGGTTCAAGCCGTAGAAGTTACAGTATTGAAGATCTAAGCCAGGGAAAGAGAGCGGCAGGATGCAGCATACACTTGAAACGGCGGTGTAGAAATAAAACTTCACGTGTATAGAAGAGCTCCGCAATGATACAGTACAGTAAAATTGAACTTGTTCTCAGAAATCTCAGATATTGTATCTCAGGAGTTTTTCACGGCTGTTCAAGCACGTGATTCATTTTGGCGCTAGTTACTACTCCATTCGTAAGCCGGAACCTCAGATAATCACGATAAACTTAACCGTCAATGCATGATCTGTACGGCTCTTGAACCATCCGCTTTCCGTACCCTTCAGCATGTCTCTCAAACTCCATGAACTCACCACCGATGCAGAGTTCGGTCCCGTTGTTGCAGTCGAAACCGAAGCTTTTAATGATCCCTTTTTCGGATTTTGGCAGGTATTCTATGGCGGCACGTCGCAAGAGGAATTTTGTGCCCGCCAAGCATCCTGGCATAAAGACGACCCCAGTAGCAACTGGATCTACGTGACGGACGAAGAGACAGGAAGCGTAATCGGCGGGGCACAATGGAATATTTATAAAGAAAGTCCTTACGCCAAGGAAACAGCGATGCTGACGCCGTACTGGATACCTGAAGGTATATTGAAATGTGTTAGCTGTGATGGCCTCTTCACACTGACGGTTCACTATGGCAGGTACCTTCAAAGACATAGGAGGTCAACTTCTCCATGCTTTCCTGAGCTACCGCCCTACGCGGATGAACGAACCCCATATATGTGAGGCTATTTCCCAAGAAGGCTTTGATTGCATTGTGGAAGGCTAACTTTGTGTCGTCTCGGTCCACAGTACTAAACTTTTGCTTCACACATCCTAAGCATCGACGCCGTGGCGTTGGCCGGCTGTTAATGGAATGGGGGACTAAAAAGGCTGATGAGTTGGGCTTGCCGTCATATATAGAAGCTACGGATATTGGACTTAAACTGTATGAAGAATGCGGGTTTAAGGTGGAAGGGGAGCTTGATTTGGATGCTACCACGGAGAATCCGTCTGAAGAATTTACCAAGTTGCGAGAGAAACTTGGGTGTCCTATCCACGGATGGTTCATGCGTAGACCAAAGTATGGAAAGCACGAGCAATAGATCCTCTACATTGAATTTTGGCCGTTGCTACTGAAAAGCTTTACTTCTTTTACCTCTCCATGTGTCGTATGCCAGGAAGAAAAATGGATATGACGCCGAGGCAGAGCACGTGATATTAGAAAATTTATAAAATCTTGAACGAATCATTTTTATCCTCCTTTTTACCCTTTTAATCCTATTGCTTAAAATCCATAAACAAATTTTCATCATGTATTCTGACTTGATGTTAAAAACATGGCTGCAGGAGCATACCCTTCAATCTCAGGCCATGAAGAATGAGCCTGCTTTCTTTCGCAATCTCGAGCAAGCTTTGGACGTTCGACGCGCTGGCCATGGACTTATGACTGCAAAGCCACGATGGGACAAAAGCGTCATAGACTGGACAACTAGCGACTTTCTCTCACTTAACCGCTCTGGCCGCATTCGAGAAGCTTTCTTCGAGGAGATAGCTCGCCATGACAATTTTGAACTCAGTGCATCCGGTTCTCGTGTTCAGTATGGGAATTACGATTATCTCAAAGAAGTAGAGAGCGAGGTGGCGGACTTCTTCGGCGCCGAAACAGCATATATTACTCACACGGGATTTCACGCCAATGTCAGTGCTGTGGCAACTGTCCCGTTACCTGGGGACGCTATTCTCTACGATGAGCTTGTCCATGCAAGCACTCATGAAGGGATGAAGCTCAGTGTAGCAGCCCACAAGATCTCTTTCCTTCACAACGACGTCGATTCTCTTCATGATGCCCTGACCTCCCTTCGAGATTCGCACCCTGCGTTCAAATCGGGAGCACAATCCATCCTTATCTGTGTCGAGTCTATTTACAGCATGAAGGGTGATGTTTGTCCTATCAAGGCTTTTATTGATGTTACAAAAGAACTCTTTCCTCTTGGCAACGCACAATTCATCATTGATGAGGCTCATAGCGTTGGGATCTTAGGACCAAATGGAAGAGGCTTAATATCATTATTGGGCCTCGAGAAAGAAATCGCCATTCGAATCCATGTCTGCAGCAAAGCTCTAGCGTCTACTGGAGGTAGGTTATCATTTCAACTTCTTTTGACTGTGATTTGAAAAGTTCAGCACTTATACCATGTCCCAGGGGTTATTCTGTGTAACAAGACAGTGCGAAGAGTGCTTATACATCAGGGGAAATACATTACCAGTAGTGGAGCCCCTTCCTTCCCTATGGTTGCTTCAATTCGAGCTGGAATTGGCCTACTAAGGAATGGTGAAACGAAGAAGGTACAAACTCTTTCTCTTACATCTAGTGAAGCCAACTAACCCCCTTTTCCCCTGTTATCAGGCCCAAGACGACATTCAGCATATCGTAAAGTATTTTTTTGAGACTCTCACATCAAACCCAATATGGGAAGAAGCCGCGGATGAAGGTCTTCTCTCATGTCCACTTTCTGATGACTGGGAAGCTCGGCCATATGTCACCCACATTGTGCCTATTTTCACACGCCCGGGTCATGAACAGTATTTGTTTTTTCACTTGGTACTTCGTAACATGAATGCATATAACATGAGCCCCCCAACCATCCCAAAAGGAACAGCGCTTGTCAGGTTTGTATTTCACGCTCATAATACCAGGGAGCAGGTCGATACTACAGTTGCAGCTATATGTGATTGGGCACGTGAAATGTTGGATATCGAGAATGGTGAATCTGGGAATACTCTGCCGAGTGCTGCCCGGCATGTTTATGCATTACAGGCTGCTTTGTAATTAAAATAAAGGCATGTAAAACGTTTGAAGGCGGTACAAAAACTACCATGGGATCCATGGGTAGGTAGCTCTTTAGGGATGCAAAAGAACGGCAAGAACAATTTGAGTGACCGAAATTGTAATTCGTTTGAAATCGGCCCGATGAATCCGATAGTGATGCCTCGATTATCCCCTCAGCTGGTGCCAAGAACCTTTGCTTAGCAGCACTCGTACAGTGATTGGCTCCCGCGTTCCAAGTGATGTGTTAATGAAGCGCCAGTCGCGAATAGACGATTTACGTTCATGAATATTCCCTCTTACAGTAATTACTGCGACTTTACAGTAGTATCAGAGCAACAGATTTTATTGGTGAAAACCATCTGCTAAGCGAAGGTCCTGGGCACTAGCCCGAGGGATAGTTCAAAACCAGGAGAATTTGGCAGTTCTTTGAAGAGAGAGTGCGCGGCCCTTTGCGACTAACTGGTACTTCGTACTCAGTACCCAATAGGAGGACACAATTGAAACCCTTGTAAAAGCCGAGTGAGATCCGCCATCTTGCTGCAGAACGCCGCCGCATCGAAAATTTCGGAAGAGCCTTCCACGGCGTGAAATTGTCAGGGGTTTGCTGCAGGGCCGGAAAAGGAAGCCAGGAACGAGATCTCAAGATTATCCATTTACCCGGAAGCTGCCACAGCATCTCACTGTATCTTTCTGCATCTCTCTAGCTCTTTTAACCCTTGAAATCTACGTGAAATATACATCGCCGTAAAAGGGCCAGAAGCAAGGCTAGGCAAGTCCGAGTTCGAGTTTGCCACGAAGTGCTGAGTGAAGACTTAATCTCGGACGTGCCTAACCTTGACCAATAGTTTGCATTAGCATCTGCATATGCAGCGATAAATTTATTGGCCTGCTCAGCCACCCCTGTAGTCAGCACAGGGAGAACCCATCCGCAGGGACGGTCCGCCGTTTTTGATGACCTTTCGAAAAGCAGGTCCTTTTTTTGAGATCCCACTCGTTTTTTATCTCTTATCACAATCACACGTGATATGGGATTGGCGTCCCTGTACTTAGGCGTCTCAGCACTTGTACCTTGAAGTAGCAATTCATCCTCTTTTCGCATTCACACATTCGTCTTTTTTGACACTTTTCTGGGCAGCAATCTACAAATTTTCTTCACAATGGAACCGGAAGTAGAAGCACCAAGGTCTTCAAGTGACGTGGAAAAGAAAACGGTTGATCCTATCATCACGTTAGCTGAACTACCGGCACCGTCTACCCCTCGCCCTGAGGAGGCGGTAAGAGTATTGCCAAAAAAACAACTCTCTTTCTATATGTCCAATGTGTTTCTTGGGATCCTTAGCTTTCTGATAGCACTAGATGCTACAACGCTTCCTGTGGCCTTACCCGTGCGTCTGTCTCTGTTCCTGCCCATATTTCACCCCTACGATTTACTTTCCTCTAACTAACTAAATACTGCTTCCTTCAGGCCATTGCGAGTCAACTGAAGGGAACAACATTCCAGTCATTCTGGGCCAATATCTCATTCATTCTTGCTGTCGCAGTTACCCAGCCCATCTACTCAAGTGTATCAGACGTAGTCGGTCGAAAGCTACCCTTATACATCTCCATGGTCCTTTTTACTTGTGGCTGCATCATCTTCGCCACCGCCAAAAGCATGAGCCTTGTTATTGTCGGTCGTTTATTCATGGGTCTCGGAGGAGGTGGCATGGACATACTTGAGAGCATCATTATCTGCGACATTACAACTTTAAGGGAAAGAGCTCTTTACATAGGTATCAATATGGCATTTTGCGCCCTAGGAACCGTCGCCGGCCCCATTTTAGGTGGATCCCTCAGTGAACTTGTTACTTGGAGATGGCTCGGCTGGATTAACCTGCCCCTTGTCGGGACTGCATTTGTCTTAGCAATTCTCTTCCTCAACTTAAAACCCATCGATATGGAATTTAGCGTCAAGATTCGTCGTCTAGACGCAACTGGTATGGTATTGTATGCCCTGGGAATTACACTTCTTGCAGTTCCTCTCAGCTGGGCGGGGGCTCTTTACCCGTGGTCTTCTTGGAAAACTATCGTTCCTTTGCTAGTCGGCATTGGATTCCTCATTGCACTCGCCTTCTACGAAAGGAAAGCCATAGAGCCTGTGTTCCCATATCGAATCTTTACCAATGTTACAGCGAATGCGGTTATAGTTACTGGATTTATACACGGATTACTTATGTACTCTGTTCTGCAATACCTACCCCTATTTTTCCAAGCTGTATGGCTTCAAACTCCTCTAGAAGCAGCGATATCAGTACTTCCATTTTGTGGCATTATGCTTGCTTTCAGTGTAATTGCAGATGTCGCTGTAACATTATTACGTCGTTATCGCATCGTACTCTGGACAGGCTGGTTCTTCTCAACTACCTTCCTTGGGTTATTTTGCCTGCTTAAGAAAAGCACCTCTCGAGCCGAAGCATATAGCCTCCAAGTCATGGTCGGGATTGGTATCGGTACAATCTTCGCTGTCACAAGTATTCCATTACAGGCCAGCGTTAAGCATGTTGACGATACGGGCCTCGCAGCTGGAACGCTTGTTATCTTCCGTCTTTTTGGAGCATTAATCGGCCTTACCATCAGCTCAACTGTATTTACCTCGATTTTCGCCCAAAGGTTCACCGCGAACCTTGCAGCAATACCGCAACTCCACGACCTAGGGGATTCAAGCAACGCCATTCGCTTCATCTCTTCTATGAGACTACTTAGCCTTCCCCAGGAAACTATGGACAGTGTCATAGACGTTTATCAAGGGTCCTTCCAGTCAGTCTGGATTGTCCTGACGTGTTTAGCCGGGGCAGGTTTCTTAGGTTCTTTGCTGATCAAGGAGCTTACTCTCGAAAAAGATGATATTGGTAGGCAGGGACTTGAGCAACGTTGATGACTTATTCCGTGCTCCAAAAAAATGGACACGGTGAATGTGCTATATAAGAAGGTTCATGAATGTTGTAAATTTGTGTAAAAAACAAAAAATCAATAAAAGGGTTCAAAGGTTGCTTTTCCTAAAAATCTTCTTGCCCATCACCTCCGAACTTGAACATGGAGTTTCTCAAAACAGGAACCTTCGTTGTCAACTCCCCCATAATCTCCGCCCATACCAGCCCTTGCACCTCTCTTGCGGTTTCACTCTCCAAGTTTGGAATTGCCATTCTTGAATTGTTCGTTAATATACTGGTCAACAGCTTTCAGAAGAAAGGATTGATAAACATACTGGCTGTACTCCTGATCTGTGTAAAGAGATACTAGGAATTTTCCCTTTTTGGGATGAGCAGTTAGCTAAGCTCCGTAGGGCAGCACTTAACGCATGAAAAAACAACCGCGAAAGTTCAGAGACGGAGATGAAATGCTGTACTCACATAATCATCTCTCTCAGTTAAGCATGCAGCAACGTAACTCCTCGCACCATATTCTGCTGGCTTTCCCCAAGTGCGTAACCACAAAGGTAGATAGATTCGCATGAATAAGGACTGTTGAGAAATAGCACGACCCAAATCCGTCTGCACTAGACCGGGACAGACTGGGTTTATAATCACTTGTGGTCTATTTACTACTGTTTAGTACATTCTCTTTCTAATGCAAAAAGAAAGAATAAAAAAACTTTTAGATTCAGATCAAAAGGGAAGGGATACAGAAACCGACGAAATAAAAGTCAACCACTTGCCTTCCATCCGACCCCAGTGCTTGCTTACATATTTCCCGCACCACATATGTTAACAATAATTTACTAATATCGTAGTTAGGCATGATACCGGAAGGGAAGTTTTCCTCGCTACTAAGGTGCTGAAGAATCCCGGACCCCGTTCTTGCCCATTCAGCCCACATACTAATATCGGGGTCTAGATGGTCTCTCGAGGTAACGAAAATCAGATGTGGTGGTGATGGAGTTTTGTGATCTGTTTGCATCTCCTTCATCCATGGTAGCAGGAGAAGTGCCAGGAGAGTCGTACTCAAGGTGTTTACTTGGATTGTTTGCTCCCTAGAATGAATGAGTCAAAAAAGTTATATTAAGATGAATTGGATACTGAAGTAATTCTTGGAGATTTTCAAGTATTAGGGAAAGAAAACTTGCTTACCAGCCCTCGGAGCTCTCCACAAATGTAGGATTAATCACCCCCGCATTCAAAACAACGCATTCAATCGTTCCCTTTCCCTCCTTCTTCCTCATCTTCTCCTTCAGCTCCTCAACAAACCTCACGCATGAATCATAACGATTCATATCCAACTCCAAAACTTCTACCGTCACTTTCTTGTCCCCTTTCCCTTTCCCACCATACTTACTAGCTTCCTCGATCCTCTTCTTCGCCAATTCGCCCTTAGACTTATTTCTTGCTGTAATAATAATCTCCGCCGCCCCTAAAGAAGCAAATTGTTTGGCGGCAGCAAGACCTAATCCCGCCGTCGCGCCAGTGATGAGGATTGTTTGACCGTCGAAGGAGTCCGGGGGTGGGAGTTGCTCTGGGAAAAACTTGTCACGGAAACGGCGAAGGGGTAATTGGATCATTATTAGGTAATATTTTGGAGAGCGAATTCCTTCTCGATTCAGTGCGGATAATGATACCTTATCTTATCGTGAACACGTTAGTCGCAGATTTAGAAGAAAGCAGAGCAGTGGACGATGTCTTGCCTAATACTGGATTAGTTAGTCCACAATAGCCATCTCATGCACTCCTGAGTGGCGTATCGGCGAAAGTCTTGGTGCTGTAGGCACGAGCAAATAAAACAAGCGGTGACGGAAAAAGTATTACCAATGCATCCTTGTTGCCAATACAGTACCTGCCCTCACCCTTGTTTTCACCCCTACCACGCCATTCCCATCAAGCCGCTCTATCGCTGGTTACTCGGATATTCGGATATGTCACATCTAAGCCCTGTATTCAACGCATGAGTCCTGTCCTCAGCGTACAAGCCCTGTAGTTCAGCGTATAAGCCATGTAACTTAGCGCGCGAGAGGCCTTCTCAACCCTGTAATTTGACTATGGAACGATCGCTAGTTAAGCGATACAGCCACCAATCAGTGGTTAATGTGTCTACTAACGTGGTACCTGGTTCGATTTAATATGCACCTGGTTCACCTGTAACGTTTGCCAGGGAGACTGGGGTATGGAATCCTAGTGAAGGAAACGCGTATGCGTTAGCTCTCCAAGCCGTCTGTCTACAGGCCCTCACCTTCGGCCGTCACTCTTTAGGGCCTCTAGCAAAATTTATATAGCGCAAGAAGTATCACACGGGCCCGCGCGGTCTGGCCGCCGACGAAGCTCGCAACATCGCCGAGCCGACCATTCAGAAGCCAGGAATATGTTCACAATTGACCAGACCACATCGATATTGCATATACAACGCCACGTGATTGCATGTTGGGCCACAGGAGGGGCGAGATAAGAAAAAAACTGGTACGAGGTTCAGTACACGACTATACTCTTACTATTTACCTACCTGCCGTTTGTATCCATCCTAACTTATATAAGGAAGAATTCATAGATCGTTGCAGTATCACCTCGTCCCCAAATCCATAAACCCAGTATGGCTCATAACAATGCCGAAAATGGCAGTGCAACCTTTCCTTTCCTGCCTATTGCCATCTGCGGCATGGCCTGCCGTCTCCCTGGTGGTGTCAACTCCCCACACCAACTATTTGAATTTCTCATGGCTGGAGGAGACGCACGCTCCAAAGTACCATCAAGTCGATACAACATCTCTGCCTACTATTCACCCACACTAAACAAAAAGCCGGGGACGACAAATACAGAATATGGCTACTTTCTGGATGAGAGTGTCGATCTCGGGGCTCTTGACTCAACCTTCTTCTCTATGCCGCGAACGGAGGTGGCCCATCTGGATCCACAGCAACGTATTATGCTCGAGGTTGCGAGGGAATCTCTGGATGATGCTGGTGAGACTCCGGCGGGGTGGAAGGGTAAAAATGTTGGTGTTTATGTAGGTAGTTATGGCAGCGATTGGGCCGATAACTACAACCGCGAGATACTTCAGTACGGCCCGTACCAGATCAATACTACGGACGATTTTTCGTTGTCGAATCGTCTATCGTATGAGATGGACTTGCGTGGACCGAGGTATGTATGTATTTATCTAGTTGTGTAGTTGTATAGCAGTATAGCGCTATATATCCTTGTTAATACTCTAATCGGAATGGAACTAACGTTCTTGGTCCAGTATGACGATCCGCACTGCATGCTCGTCGAGTCTAATTGGGTTGAATGAAGCATGCAGTGCCATGGCCAAGGGCGACTGTACCTCAGCCATTGTGGGGGGCACGAGTATACTCATGGCTCCTGCCATGACTACTGCTCTGTCCGAACGGGGTACGCTTTCGCCCGATGGTTCTTGCAAGAGCTTCTCCGCGGCAGCCAATGGCTATGCTCGTGGCGAGGCCATCGTCGCCATCTACCTCAAGCCGTTACGTGATGCTCTTCGCGATGGCAACCCCATTAGAGCTGTCGTCACTGGCACGGCGGCCAATAGTGATGGCAAGACACATGGCTTCTCAGTCCCCAGTGCCTCCGCCCATGAGGCCCTCATCCGCCACACATACCGCCTCGCAGGTATCACTGACGAGGACATATCCAAGACAGCCTTCTTCGAGTGCCATGGGACCGGAACGCCTGTCGGGGATCGTATAGAGACTGAAGCGGTCGCCAACGTCTTCGGCCCCTTGGGTGGCATCCACATCGGGTCCATCAAGCCGAATCTGGGGCATTCTGAGGGCGCGTCCGGCTTAACGTCTCTGCTCAAAGTTGTTCTTGCACTCGAACATAAGACTCTCCCCCCGAATATCAAGTCCTTACCGTTGAATCCGAACATCCCCTTCGAGCGTGGGAGGCTTACGCTTTTACAAGAAGCAGCACCATTGCCAGAAGGACGTTGCGAGCGAGCGAGTATCAATTCATTTGGAATTGGTGGCTCAAATGCCCATGCGATTATAGAATCTGCAGCGAGCCTTGGTGTTTCTCGAATCAAACCAAAAAGAGCATCGCCCACTATCCCTCAGCTACTGGTCTACTCGGCCAACACAGCTTGGTCCTTGGAAGGAATGATCCAAAGATACCAGAGCTTCCTAGAAACCACCTCAGAACCTCTAGCCGATATAGCATACACCCTCGCTAATAGAAGGGAGCATCTCCCATACCGATCCTATGCCGTGCGCACCGGAGAATCGCCAGGTATTGCAGCTCCTTTGTCATCTTGGGAAACAGGCCAGGTACCCTCTCTAGTGATGATATTCACAGGTCAAGGTGCACAGTGGCCTCGAATGGGAAGAGAGTTGCGTTCCAATCCAGTCTTCAGTAGTACCATAAAGTCACTTGATAATTATCTGCACAACCTTGGGGCGGCCTGGAGCCTAGAGGAAGAGCTCTTCAAGCCAGCCAGGACAAGCCGAGTAAATGAAGCGGAGTTCTCCCAGCCTCTTTGTACAGCGCTCCAACTTGCCCTTGTCGATACGTTTGCTTCTATCGGAATCAAACCTGCAGCTGTAATTGGCCACTCTAGTGGTGAGATTGCCGCAGCGTACGCAGCGGGTGCTCTTACAATAGAAGAAGCTATGAACGTTGCCTTTCATCGTGGAGCAGTCTCTGCTCTACAAACGAAACGCGGGGCTATGGCTGCAGTAGGGCTGAGTTGGGAAGAAGCCAAAAAACATTTAATTCCTGGCGTGGTGATAGCTTGCGATAATTCCCATAAAGGGGTCACTATTTCTGGGGACGCAGATAAGCTGGAACTTGTTATGGCTGATATCAAGAATTCGTACCCAGACATACTCACGTCTATGTTGAAAGTTGATAGGGCTTATCATTCACACCATATGATGGAGGTTGGCAAAGAGTATTACTGTGCTATGGCTGGCTCAGGAGTTGTGGGTAAAACGCCTCAGGTACCCCTCTTCTCTACCGTGACGGGCGAGCTCTGGACAAATGGCCAATTAGGACCAAAATACTGGCAAGACAACCTAGAATTCCCAGTGCGTTTCAAAACAGCAGTTTGCAGTCTACTCAAATATGCAGCGACAAAGCATCCGGTTTTCCTCGAGGTAGGACCTCATCCCTCACTCACCGGTCTGGTCAGACAGATCTTGACGCACGAGTCAAAAACTGGACCTACTATAGTGCCTACTATCAAACGACGGCAGAACGGTATGGAAGACTTTTTATCAGCAGTTGGAAAGCTATATACCCTTCACGTTGACGTCGACTTTAATGCTCTGATGCCAATTGGTTCGGGTTCCAGCGCCCCAGGATTACCCTGCTATCCGTGGGATCACCAAAAGATTCATTGGTATGAATCAAGAGTATCCAAAGACTGGCGACACCAAAAATACCCCTACCACGATCTCTTAGGTAGAAAGGTACTAGAAAGTACTGACCTTGAGCCAGTATGGAGAAACATCCTTCATCTTGACAACGTATCTTGGGTAAGTGACCATAAGATAAACGATGATATCGTCTTCCCTTTTTCAGCATACGTAGCTATGGCCGCCGAGGGCATGCAACAAATATCTGGAATCCAGCTAGACAGCATCAAATTTCAGAAGACAGCTGTCAGCACTGCTCTATTGTTAAGTGAGGATACACCAACCGAGCTCGTGACAGCATTCCATCGTCAGCAGTTGACTAAGGAGATGGATAGCGAGTGGTGGGAGTTCACCATATCATCACACAACGGAAATTTATGGACTAAACATTGCACAGGCGCAGTGCGAGCAGAGTCCAAAATGCCAAGTGAAGATGCTGAATATCCGGAAGATCTGACGCGGAAGGTCTCTAGTCAAAAGTGGTACAAGGCTGTTAGCCGACGAGGCCTCAATTACGGTCCCCACTTTAGAACCTTGGAACAAGTAATGTCGTCTACGATGGCGCCGCATCTGGCTACAGCTCGGGTCCGCAATAACTGCCATGGCGACGAAGCCGCCTACCACTTACATCCTGTCATTGTGGATTCTTTCTTCCAGCTTCTCAGCCTGACGACTAGAAGTGGCCTGGCGCATACTTATAGGCGGCTCGTCGCAACAAGCGTTGAGTCTCTGACGATATCTCGTTGCTCTTCGGACTATGTCACACTCGCTACGTCGGCTGAGCTTGTGGGAGGTGGGAGCGGAGCTCTCGGCGAAGGCTCCTGCATTGCAGACTCTGGAATTGTGTTACAGGCTTCGGGTGCTCGCATGACTCTCCTCGACGACGATGGAGCTGATGAGTCTAATAAACTTAGAGGAGGAGGAGCTCCCATAACGGCTCGATCCGAATGGGTGCCCCACATCGATTTTGTGGATGTCAAAGCCCTCGTGGAACCACATCAAGCTGGCAGGCCATATGCTCCTGCTTTAGCAGAGCTCACGAGCTTGGCAATTTCTCTTTCCAAGCAATTATTTACTGGTATCACGGACGTCCAACTTCCTCATTTGAAGAAGTACAAAGCTTGGCTCGATCAACAACAGGCTCTCCCAAATTTCGATACCTTGAAGCTAGCCGGCCGCATCAATTCTCTTGTCGGGCAACAAGCTAAAAGTCCTGCAGCACCCGTTGCTGCCGCCATCTCCAGAGTCTCGGCCAATATCGTGACTATTTTGTCTGGTGAAAAAGGAGCTTTTGAGATCTTGAATGCGGACGGTACTCTGAATAAAATCAATGCATTCATGAAAGAATCTTGCTCCTCTAGTTTATCTTCAAATTTCATTCGATCCTTCGCACTCAGCAACCCTTGTCTGCGGGTCCTCGAGTTAGGTGCTACCTATGGCGCGGCGACAGAAGGAATCTTGAAGAATCTGAAACATCCCAATGGCCAACTCCTCTATTCACAATACGTTTGCGCCGATGTTTCGATGGGTATGGTCAATGTAGCAAAAGAGCGGTTCAAAGGCATTGCCAACCTAGAATTCGCTCTTCTAGATGTTAGTAAAGATCTGTCCACTCAAGGGTTCGACGATGATAACAAGAAATTCGATCTCATCATTGCGACGGATGTCCTCCACGCCACGCCTAGACTGCAAACAAGCTTGCACAACGTGCATAAATTGTTGAGTCCTAATGGAAGACTGTTGATACAGGAACCGGTACCGGGGTCAGCATGGCGAAAGCAAGTCTTGGGCGTTTTACCTGGATGGTGGTGTGGTATTGAGGATGGCAATGAGAGGGAAGAGGAGCCGTACATCAGTCTAACGCGATGGAAAGAGGAACTGGTGGCAACTGGGTTTGAAAGCCCGGGCGCAGTAGAGCAAGAGAACTTTACTGTCGCAATAATTGCGAAACCAAGAGGAGACAAAGAAGCGACTTCGTCAAAACGGATTACATTGTTGTGCAGTAATATTTCCACACCAGATTCGCCGCTCGAGAAAGAACTAGAGGCACGAGGGTATTCCATATCTCGTTGCACGGTCGAGATGGTGTCTCCGCACGGAGACGACATAGTCGCACTTCTTGACCTGGATGAAAAGCCATTTTTCGAAAACATAAATGAGGCCACGTTTGAAAAACTCAAATCCTTTGTCGCCGATGCTCACAAATCTGAGTCTGGTATTCTTTGGGTCACACGACCATCTCAGACGCTTTGCCCGGATCCCAGATACGCCCCAGTTATTGGACTATCTCGAACTCTCCGATCTGAGATAGGAATTGAATTTGCTGTTTGCGAGGCGGATGATTCCGACTCTGCAGCTGGATGTATGGCTGTCGCTAACGTGATCGGCGCATTCCAGAGAAGAGAAGAAAAAGATGGGCCTGGTTTAGAGTTTGAGTATGCTATCTCTAAAGGCAAGATTTTCACTCATCGTCTATTTCCTTTCTCGCTAGAAGACGAGCTTCATGTCGAGAAGTCTTTTGATCAAGCTGTTTTAAAGATCGAAAGGCCGGGACGGCTCGATAGTATACAGTGGGTTGGACAGCCGGCGGTGGCTCCACAGGGAGACGAGGTCGAAATAGAAGTACATGTAACTGGGGCGAACTTTAGGGTAAGTCTCAAGTTTCTGGGCATTGAAAATAGTTAACCTTATCGAAATCAGGACATCCTAGTAGCGATGGGGAAAATTGAACTTCCCGAACGCACATTTGGGTACGAAGCAGCTGGCATAGTCCGACGCATTGGACCCAACGTGACAAATTTCTGTGCCGGCGATCGGGTCATATTTATGGGAGTGAAAACTTTCTCAACCGTGGTTATAGCCACCGAAAGCCTCTGTGAAATGCTCCCTCAGGATATGAGTTTTGCTGATGGAGCTGGGATTCCTTTTGCTTTTACGACAGCTATTTATTGCCTTATTACCATTGGAAATCTTGAGAAGCAACAGGTAGCATGCCCGATAATCTGCCAATTATGTAGTGATACTAATAAAGATTCTAGTCTGTCCTCATACACAGCGGCTGTAACGCTATTGGTCTTGCCGCTATTCAGGTATCTCGCATGCTCGGTGCCGAGATCTATACCACTGTTAACAGTGAAGAGGAAGCTATACATCTAATAGAAAACTATAATGTTCCTCGGAGCAGAATTTTTCAGATATCTTCTTTTGCGGATGGCTTGATGCACGAAACGCAAAGGAAAGGTGTTGATATAGCTTTGAATTCCCTTTCGGGGGAGCTTTTGCATGCGACGTGGCGATGTGTTGCGAAATGGGGAACGATGATTGAGATTGCTAGTGGGGAGAGTGTGTCCAGGGGCGGAAAACTGGATATGGACATATTCTCAGATAATCGCAGCTATTGCTGTGTGGATATGGATCAGATCATCAGAGAGAGACCAACCACTGTCAACCGGTAAGTCAAAGTTTGGTCTATACCCATTTACAAAACATCAGTTCGTTTAACCTGCCTTCATTTCTTTAGTTTACTTCGTCAGATGATGGAGTATTTCCGCCAGGGGTACCTCTATCCCATCAAGCCTGCCCGTGTATCCAACGCGACGGAGATCCAGGAGGCATTCGAGTATATGCAGCAAGGGAATCATATCGGCAAGATCGTCCTCGAGCTTCGAGATAATATCACAAGCAAACTTCGGCTAGGAAAAGTCTCCCTCCCAAAGAAAATTTCCGCAGAACTTGACGCGTCCGCCTCATATTTGCTAGTAGGTGGCCTTGGGGGGATAGGCCGTTCAATCTCTCTCTGGATGGCCCAGCACGGTGCCAAGAACCTTACCTTCCTCACACGAAATGCCGGGAGCAGGTCGAACGACCAGGATTTTGTAAATGAACTTGAGAGTATGGGATGTAAAGCCGTGTTGGTTAAAGGGGACGTCACGGATGTAATTGATGTTTCGCGGGCGGTGAATGCATCCGAGAGACTAGGCCCATTGAAAGGAATCATCCAGTTATCAATGGTCCTCCGCGATCAGGCTTTTGAGCGGATGACGTTCAAGGACTGGAGTTGCGTTATGGACCCCAAAGTGAAGGGGACATGGAATCTTCACAATGTTACTCTGAAAAGGAGCCTTGATCTAGATTTCTTCTTCCTCTTTAGTTCCCTTTCCGGGACATTGGGACAAACTGGCCAGGCGAACTACGCTAGCGCAAACACTTTCCTCGACGCTTTTGTACTATACCGTACAGGTATGGGGCTTCCTTGTTCGGCGATAGCTCTCGGCGCTATGGAGGACGTGGGGTATTTGAGCGAGATTGAAAATGAGGCATTGCTGAAGAAGATGCAAGGTTCAGGGTGGAGAGCGAACCAAGAAGCTGAGCTTCTTGAGGCGTTCAATGCTGCCATGATTGGGGAGAGACGACAAGAGCGGGAAAAGGAAGGCAGATTGGTGGAGCCGAATATGTTCGCTCTAGGTATTGAGCCCACTCAAACTCAGCTCGAAACGGATGTTCGGATGAGTGTGTACCGCAATAGTCGAAGGGGTGACAGTAGTGGTGGTGCTTCAAACGACGTGCTGCACTCTTTCCTCACCACAGCAAAGAAAGACCCCAATGTTCTCCAGTCTTCAGACGCGGTGGCGATTGTCGCGAGCGAAATTGGGAAGGCGATACTGAGTTTGCTTTTGAGGCCTTGCGAAGGGGTGAAATTAGAGTTGGATACGAAGGCTGATGAATTGGGTCTAGACTCAATGGTAGCTGTCGAGATGCGTGCTTGGTGGAAACGTAACTTCGGCGGCGAGATCAATATTCTTGAAATTTTAAGTGCGGGAACGATAGGAGCGTTAGGAAAGAAGGCGATAGAAGGGTTGGAAAAAAGGATGTAGGATCAATTGAGCCATGAGACGGGGTCTCGCGACGCAGTTTAGTCTTCTATATATGCGTTTATTTGTTTCTGCTTGGTTTCAGAGCATAATAAACCAGACTTGGCTAAGGGTAACCTGGGATAGTATCGGGGGTCGCTGGGTGGGTATCCTACTGAACTCTAACTTATTTTATAAATCTCTATGAAATAGGTAAGGCGAAGTTGAAGGTTAAACACCAACCCAGAAATAGAAGTATTCGAGTGAAAGACCCTTTAGAGGGAATAACCTATTAGTTCTATCTGGTGATATAGTTTAAGTTATTCGCAGGGAATGGTTATAGGAGCAGTTGACTTGTCTGCTTCAGCCCCTCGTAACTAATCTCATGAGAAAATAGGATATTACGATATCATAATCAAATCCCCCAGCCAAGCAATTATGACATTCCTCTATTTAACGACAACCACAAACCCTCGAATCGAGCCGTGATCACAAAATTTCCAATTATCATATTGCAGAACAAATCGCCGTCCTCGGCAGAGTAATCAATACTCACTCACCATATCCTAGCCACCCACGAACAAAATCCCATCACCCATACCTCCGTAACACCTCCCCTCATCTTTAATCAGCCCCGCCATGTTCAAAAGCTCATTGCACTGAGCGGGAACGAGATCCAAAAGATCCAACGCTGTGCGAAATCGCCAATATAAATAAATCCAATAATTCTAGGTGCATTGTGGACTTACCCACGTAACTTTTTGGGAGAATACACCCCCAATGATTGGTCCAGCAACGGAGCTAACAAGCCACACCAAGCTCATCATGCCGACCCTCTGCCCCCCTAGCTCACAATTTAAATATCAACTCTTCTTTCACAAGATACGCGATGCATAAGAGGACGAGGGGACTTCCATTAACTTTTAAAATGGTTTAAGTCTTAGATATCGCCAAAGAATGTATTTGGGCTTGACTATCTGAACCGCATTGCCTAACTACATAATCCTCTTGGCCCCTTGTTCCCTTCAGTTTCATCACAGACGATATTGTAAAGTATCTTCCCTTCTTAAACTTTCATACAGGCTGTGAATATATAGTAAAATAGGAAATTAAGTCGTACATGCTGTAGGTGGGCAGTACCCATGATTACAAGCATAACTGCACAATCCAAGGTAGCTGTTATCTTCACCGGGTAAAGGATAACCCGGAGTATTCGTTATTGGCGGGGGCGGGACTTGAGTACCATAGGCAGTACATGTGCATGGTCCAGGAGGACAATATCCGTAATTACAGCAGAAACTGCACAGACCGACATAGTTCCCTGGGCCAGTGCCGGCAATGCAGACGGAGGAGCCGGTTGGGCTCGCACTAGATGTTGTTGAAGTGGTGGTAGTTGTTGACGTTTTTGATGTGGAACTAGTGGTACTGGTTGTCGTCGTTGATGTTGAACTGGTGGTGCTTGTTTGGGTTTTTGTGGATGAGGATGTCGTTGTGGGGTTTCCGGTTGGAGGAACTAGAGTCGTGGACGGTGGGGCGGGAGTGGTAGGAAGGGAGGGCGTTGCGGAACAGGTGCTAACGTGCAGACCTGCAGTAAGTGAAGCGAGGCCATCCCTTTGCAGTTGGTCAACAAAACCTTGAGGAAGTGTTCCGACATATGCGTTGAAATTATAAATTCCGCAGATGCAGATTGAGGAGATGTCTTTAAGAGAGACACCATCCAAGACAGTGGTTGACCCACGAGTAAGTGCGAATTGCTGCTGCCCGACTTGCATAGAAACCTCGAAAGCTGATGCTCCGGCAGGGGCATTGAAACTTTGAACATTTCCACCCGAATCTATGATGACAGTGCCCGGGGCTGTGAGCAAGGCAACAACAAACACAGAGTCTTGCATATCCTCCCAGCCATTTGGTCGTCCTTCGAAGTAATTCCCACTGGCATTATTAGCAGGCACCATTGTTGTATCTGTAGCATCGCAATCAAGCCCTCTAAGTGTTGGGCGATACCAGTAGATCAGTTGATCGCTTGTGATATAGGAGTTGACAGAAGTTGCACCGGCATGATAAGCTGCGATAAACGGTTTTGCTATGTCAAGCCAGCCATCATGGGGCCTACAAGGTCAGGTGTAAGCCATTAAAATATAGTACTTGCTTAAACTTACATATCATTGGTCCATTTAGAGTTTCCATCGTCGAAATGGAGCGAATCCAGTGGACCTATATAATGGGACTCGCCGTAATCATTCCAGGTAATAATTTCTAAGAATTGCGAGCCTAAGGTAAGAATCTCGTTCCAGCGGTCAAACCATAAAAGATCTGATGGGAAAACCCAATTCTTGCTGTAAGAGACTTCAGGACCGAAGTGGGTGCTAAACCATGCAGAGACGGGTGCAATGTATGGTTTCCCGGCAAGAGCAGACATATAGGAAGAATCTCCTTGTTCCACAGTAATATTTGCTCCAGGGGTCGGTGCCTTGTTGTTACCATTGTTTGGCCAGGCCTATCGCTGGCCTATTAGTTATCATATCCATTATATAGAAGGGCAGGAAACAATTACCATCCAGTTCAACGCTCCGTCAATCAGGCTGAAATCACCCACGCCAGGATGGAAGTTAGGGGCCCAGAAAACGGGAACACCAGCAGCAGATCTCATAGTAGCAACGTCCAAGGCGTCTCCAGCAAACGACGATGCAAAGACCTTGCCATTATACATCAGCTGAGCAGGGAGATTCGCATACTGAGCAATCTTGGCACCGACAGCACTGGCACCACTTGTTGGACTGTACCAATTAAAGTCGAAAGAGATGAATACTTTCATGCCATTGTTGGCAGCAGACTGGTAAGCAAAACCAAGTTGTGTGTCTGTATAGCCGTCGACTCCAATGTTAAGTGCAAAGGCATCAATCCCAAGGGATTTCGCTCTCTGCATATCTGCATCGAAGTCTGCAGCACTAGTACGTTCACCTACAATGCCTATCTAGGATGGTTTAGCTTTCCAGTAGGTTTGTTTGAGTTTTGGAGAACCAACCATAAAATGGGAAAAGACGAGCCTGCCTGTAGTCTGTCTCTCGTTGAGACTCTCGACATTTGAGGCTGGAGCTGCCCAGGTAAGAGGGGCTGCAAGCAGCCATAGTACGGCTGAAAAGCGCATAATGTCGTGTGATGTGGTGATTGCACTTGATATTGGCCGAATTATGGAAGCAGTAGTCAATAAAGTCGAGATGGAGCTTGGAGATTGCGCATCTCTACATCTCCCTATATATAGCTGGAAGACGCGGCGTAGCTTACGGAGGTATCGGACCTACTGACTCCCAACTTTAAAGATTCGGGGCGAATGCGCATTGGCACAAGCTTCACCCTTATAGCTACCTGATCGATTCCCTTCAGTGGCTTCTGCCATCTGGCCGAGAAGAGCCCGAAAGAGGTATAACAAGCTATTTCGGGCTCTTCGGCCGACGCATTATGGTCGAAAAGATGTGCTCTTCGAGGACTAATAACAGTTAGAGGCTTGTAGCGTAATTGAATATCTAGGAGAAGCAGTTAGCGTGACCCCAGCTACCGACTTCTTCAGATGGCTGTGGGCAGATCCGCCAATTACGCTCAACACAGATCGGGCCGTCCTCGCTTGAAACTGAAGTGCGGGGTGCATTGACCTTAAGTTGTCGGGTGTCGGATCCTCTGCAAGGATTCTCTAAACTATCCGGAGGTGCAATCCAGGGCGTTCTCCATGGTGATTAATCCACGTCGTGATCAGTTCTGACTTCCAGGTATTTCAACCTGTGCGGATTCGCCCGCAGCGATTAATTCCATCTTGGGGATTGTACTGTACTTAGCGGGCTGTATTGCCAGAACCCTTCAACTCCTACTCTGTGTAGGGTGTACAATGGTTAACCTGCAGGCTGTGTAAATACATAATTTCACTGATGATATGCCTCTGGAGACGTCCATTTAACCCAAAGTATGTCACCAGCACAGCGAGAAAGATCGTGGCGCCTCCACCTAGCTCACTCAGATCCATACAGCATGACCGAAGTATTCTGCCTAGCGTGGAACCAAAATGGCAGTTAGATTCAGCCTAAGCTCAGTCCCACTATTAACCGGCGAGCATTGGCTGGCACATCGTACTGTCTGCAGCACATTTAACTCGGCGCAATCTTTAGCGCCCAAAATGCCAGCCCTAAGTGGCCCCATTGGATTATTTCCTCTCCCGCTGCCAACTGCGGTAGGTCTATATCTCGGCAAAGTAAGATTACTACCCCCCCGGGACATGCAAGTCATGTTATGGCCGAATTTGACCAATACGCTAGACAAAACTCAATTATTATGCTCTGTATACCTCCCCACTCCTCGCATATTCTGCATCCCCTAGACGTGAGCTGTTTTGCAGTCCTAAAACGACTTTACAGACAGGACATAGAGGCGCAAATGCAGGTCGGAATCAACTACATTAATAAAGACGACATTCTAACCCTATGCAAGAGGTCTGCCAGGCTATTTCTCGTTCAGCTACAATTCCGAGTGATTTTAGGGCGACTGGGATAGTTACCTTTGACCCGGATCAGGTTTTGTCAGAATTACATGTCAAAATACAGACATTGTCGCCTCCTCAAGCTCTGACTTAAGTCCTATGGATCTGGGACCTAAAGCGCCGCATAACTTATTTAATTTTATACCCCACCACAGTATAAAGGTGGTGGTTGAACCATCACCTAGAAATGCACAGCGTTTTTATCGTTAAATACGAGCCTAGTGTCTAGTGTCTATCATACAGAGTGAAGGAGTCGACCATTCAATGGTGTTGTTCAGCAGTAGTGCAAGGGTAGCTGGGACCTCGCTGGAGGTTCACTAGCGATACGCGGAAGCAAAGCCATATTTAACGACTGATGATTAGACTGATCGCTAGCCCCCCTTAAACGAGGGCCTCGTTAGTCATATATATACATAATGAATTCGTTGTCCCTAGCATGATTCGCGCCACGTAGCAAAGTGTAACACTCCAATGACCCTCTGGATTTGCATCTGACACCTAGCACGTGATGCCGCACTAAACCTACTATACGTGACAAGACTTCTTTTTAAAGTAAAAAGTAGATGCCCCCTCATTGCCGAGCCTCGCCCACTTTTTTTAGGCCTTTGGGCTTTGTGTTAGAGTGGGTGATAATAAATTTCTCTTCTAATCCTATGTATTATATACTTTTATTTATTAGATAGGCTGAACAAAATATATAAGTTTAAATCACCTTATTACTCGATCTACCTCTCTAACTAGATAAGCCCTTTATATCTCTTTTATAATATCTTGAAAGTGAACCGATTAAAGATTTCTACAAAGCTATTATAGATAAAGAAAATTAATTAATCTTACAGAAAATTATATCTATTTCTACAAATAACAACTTTCTTATTTGCTACAACACCTATAGACTTCTCACTCCTAATGATATCTATTGAAGTTATATTTGTGTGTTACATATATTTAAGCCACAATCTTGCTGTCCCAAAAACTTCTTGGTATCAAAAGATCAAAATTTTCAACTCATTCTACAATCCCAATTATGAGAATGGAGTACTCATCCCGTAGCAACTTCCACCGTCAGATAGGTAGTTTACTTGATCGTGGCACTATAATTTGGAATCCTTACAAAAGTATATATAAACGTTTAGAATAGCATAAGGCAGGAGTGTTGTGTTAAGAGATTGATTGACTTTTGTATGACTTGCCATGGTATCTAGATAGCTAGATATCTGCTTAGTTCACCGGCGCTCAGCCCGATCGACGAAGTTGAAATCAGGTGTGTTGCGACGGAAGGGATTCCAAGGCAAGTCGTGTAGTTTCTTCGTCACCGACCGGCCATATGACACGCTTCGTGATTTTCCACTCCCCGTGTTCATGGCGGAGTTCCCATCGGCTGATCAGAATGAAGCGAAGCCGATACGACTGCCCCTCCAAGGTGAATAATTGGAGATAGTTCGAGGCATGGGCTGCATCACCGACTAGGCGAATCGCTGGCGAGGTGTCGAAATGACAAATACCAGTTTTGCGAAGCGCTGCGAGCTCCGGGCTTTTAGCTTCCTCGTGCATCACATCCTTGCCATAGACGCCTTCGTAGGGGCCACTGTGATGCTCAGGGTCATAAGGTCTGTCTACGAGAGAGTCTTCCGTCCATTTCGACAACAAGAAATCAGTGCCGCCGCCGTCAATTGCAAGAGGATGCGTCATCAAAAGTTCTAAGATCTCTTGTCTATCTTCAAGTATCTGAATGCGCTCCATGAGCCTGGACTCGAGGCCTTTGTGTGGTTAGTATAGTATGTAGTATGTTATGTCTGAAAGGAGGTTTACTTTTCGAGTCGCTGCCTGACATGTTAATAATTTATCTTTCTGGTTGTGATAAGAGAGAGGAAGAGAATACGGGGTTGCACGTTTCCAATGATCTTGGTCGGGAATGCTTCTTATACTCGAGATTGAGGTGAAGGATGGCGGGGTAATTCGGGTCAATTCGGGGGTACCAGAGCTTCGGAGGGGGGGCAAAGTCCATACGTAATAGTTTCGGCACATTGCCTGATTTATGGCGGCGAATAGCAGACGATATTGTCCTGTACTCCCTGCTCTCATGCCTCTTTCCAGTCGCATTCTTACGCATCCGCAATTAGATTACGCACTGGACTTATCCTATCGACTGCATCACATCAGATTACGCATAGCTCCTCCAGCGCCAGAAGGTTGATGATGATCTTCCCTCTTAAGGTTATATGCCTTTGGGCTCTGGATGGTATAGAAAAGCAATCTGCGGCTAATCTGCTCCAACAGTGGGGTGATGAGAATAGGATCGATGGAATATATATCAAAGCGTTTTGGAGTACCCGATATATCAATAGCCAGGACAACAAACACCCCCATTCAATAATCAGTACAGCACTTAAAGTAATAAAGAAACGAGATGGGATCGATTCAAATTAAAGTTATCTAAATTGCTAGATTCGTGTGTTGAGTGAATGGATCGAGTGGATTGAGTGATAAAATGCGCATAAAACGCATAAACATATTTAATTTAATGGGAACTAAGCACTTGATTTTAGAGCCCCTATATCCCAGGGCAACAATATATATAAATATATAAAACAAATGGGGTGCTAGACTTAGATTACTATAAAGCTCCTTTTATCTCAATATAGATGAGACTATATTGTTCCTATTACGATATTAAAATATAAGTTCTTGATATATTAAATTCGTACACGGGTTTCTTGACAGGGTTATTTGAGTTGCCTTAATTAAACAAAAGGCTGTAATTCAACGCCCGGAACCAAAATAAAGCTAGTATTAGGAGAAATTACGCAAATGTTTAATGCGCATGTTAATGGGTTTGGCCTCTATGCAGAAGATTCGGTCCGGTGCAAGTGGGGGGGGGGCCGAAAGTCGAATCAATCCAGAAAGTTGGTACACCGTATAGTTCCTCTCGCCTCGGTAATGCTAAGTGCAGCTAGTCCAATGAAGGTTAACTGCACCTGGGTCGATTCGTAATTTGACACATCTCTTAATGTACTTAAAATGTGGGCTATCTGGAAGGCAACATGATAAATATTAACCTAAGTGTCACTGCCATATTTTACACCATTACCTCTAAGCTCATACGGCACTTTTGAATCATGGCATTTGAAGCAACGGATATCACTGTCGAAGGGCTCAGTTACCCATTACCTCGCATTAGCCGGTTCATCACGAAACATGATAGTAATGGTGACTGTTTTTTTGGGTGATATTGCTGAGACCATGGCATTTTACAACCCTCTAGAGGACTCCCAAGTTCCTGTGGGGTTTTCCCTTGGATATACAACCTCATCGTTCCCAGCACCACTCACTGACGGCCAAGATCTGACCGATTTTAAGGGAGTCCTCGCAAGTAGCAAGTCGATTGGAACGTCCATTCACGCCGGAACAGTTTTGCGTTGCATCAACTACCCGCCAAAATTTGAGTCCCCAATGCACCGCACTGTGAGTTTGGACTATGGTATCTTGATTGACGGGGAGCTAGACTGTGTGCTGGATTCTGGAGAGCGCAGATCATTGAAGCTAGGGGATATAACTATTCAGAGGGGGACCATGCACGCATGGGTTAATCCGAGCCCGACCAAATGGGCGAGGATGTACTATGTCTTGTTAGATGCGAAGCCGGTGATTGTACAGGGGAAGAACTTGGCCGAAGACCTGGTAGACTTAGCGCAGCATATGCCTAGTTCACATTAGTGTTCAGTGATTGCAGCAGAAATCCTAATGAGCAATTTAATTGGAATTTGCCACATTTGACAGTTATTTTCGTAGATAGTGAGGGAAATTTCCACAATTATTGGTATCGCAAACATTTATGAATGGAAGAGCAATTTGGGCTGTGCGAAACACGTGATAATTGTCTACTGGCTGAGTTCTGATTTGTATATCTCTGACGCAGTGCGAATATGATTAGGTTTCTGGAAACGCCGAAGGAGGAATTGCTATAGTGAGCCTACCGTGAAGATAAATTGCATTAAAATAGAGCAGGTAGGCTAGAATTGTGCCAGACTTTTGTTAAGTAAGGATATATAGGGCATCACAGTCGTAAACTTGAAATACAATACACGTCACGAGTGGAAGTTTACCATACGGAAGCTGCCCTTTGATTATATCAATGCTAGAATAATTCATTGCTTCTTCAGGAAGTGAGGATTGAGTTTATGGTATGATAGGCAGAGTAAGATAGTTTTCGATCTCTTTCCCAAAATGAATATGGTTCATCCCGGCAAACCTTTCCTGTGGTCTGCAGTCCTCGGTGTTAGTGAAAATACCTCATTTGAGCCTACATTATACAGGAAATCGGGACCTACCTGTCAATTTCAGATGAATGACCGAAGACTCCAACACCTTGCGTGTCCCCCGAGGAAACCTCACAGACTAGCTTTCCTCCTCTCCCTATAACCACATTAGTTGGCCAGAATTCTACATCCACACCGTAGACTTTATTTGGCTCCACAATTTGAACAGCATTCTTGGAGTAACTCCTGAACGGCAGGAACGGCCGATGCTTGGCATCAGAGTCGTCTACTTTGCGTAAAGAAAGACGAAGCCAGCCTTTCACAACGGGAATAGGGTCTCCAACCGTTCCTGTGTAATAAACCTCGGCACCATCAGCATTTAAGTGACGGACTGTGAGGAAGAGATCGATATCGTTCTCATCAGATATGTGGTCCGGTGTCACAGAGACGTTCAGATGTCCAACAATGTGGCCGGTAACTTCAGTTTCTTCCTCAAATGGCGCGGTCGTGAACTGTACCAGACTTGGGGTCTCCAATGACCCTAACGCTTTGTACGACTTCTTACCACTCTCAGTTGATCGATTTGTGCTGAATGTACCGTTATTATTGAGATAGTATTTGGTACATTGTGTTTGTGGTATAGGCCAAGCTGCTTCATCTCGGCGCGGAAAGACTTGCTCCGATTTGGGATTGTTGAATCCTACATCACCCTTGCGGAGAACTACACTGACTGGTGGCAGCTTCCCTGGGATGGACCAACCAGCCCTGTCGTCTCCTTTAAGGAACGCATCTAGAAAGCTCCTCTGGACTGCGACCTCATCATGGTTGTAGAACGGTAGGTCATGACGACCAACGATAAATCTCAAGTACTTAATTTTCGAACCGGCCCAAGTGTAACCCTCAACGTTTCCGCGCAGGTGTAGTAAGTTCCCTCCCCAGTTCGCTACGGAAAGAAGTGGCACCTCTATATCCTCAAGCTTGATGCGTTTGGCAGCATGACTTACATCGTCTGAGAACTTGTTCGCTTCGCCGTGTAGTTCAATGCGATTTGCCTTCAACTCTTCATCAGATAAATCACCATCAATGGTATCTTCTCCCCAATTTGCGGCTGCGCGGCCGGGTTTCCCGTATTGATTAGGCCCAATTTGGCGATTCCACCAGCGCTCAGAGAATAAATTCGAAAGAATGCCGCCATGACGACTGAATTCACGGTAGCTGTCTGAAAATCCCTCCCAGGGGATGATTGCAGATAGACCCTTCGGTCTAAGTGCAGCTACTCCCCACTGACCAACAGCGTAGTAGGATATCCCTAAAATAGTTTGTGATTAGGGTGATGTGTCTTCAAAATATGCAGGTTTACTAACCAAGAAGCCCTATCTTTCCAGATGACCAAGGTTGGACGGCCGCCCACTCAATGAGTTTGGCAAAACACTTGCTAGTATCCGCCGATACAACATTGAGAAGTCCAGGTGATTGTCCAGAGCCACGCTCATCCGCTCGAACTATAGCATAACCAGCCTTGGTCCAGTAAGTTGGCTCCGGTGTCTCCCACGCGCTGTACTTGCTCCTGTGGTCTGGATTAATTTCATTAAAGGAGCTTTCCAAGAAGCTGTGGGACCGATTAGTGAAGATTAATTGTTTTAGGCTATAAATCACTAACTCAGAGTATGGAATATCCTTCCCGTACGGTCCGTATGTGACGAGGACTGGGAATTTTTCACCGTTAGGAGCGAGAGGTCTAAAGACGTTGCAGCGAACAGGGAACCTGCCGCCCATAGGAACAGACACGTTCTTCTCAAAGATCAACATATTCTCATCATCCTTAATGACTTCGCTGAAATCCTTGAACGTCGTTGCTTGAAACATCTTAGAAATATAATAATTATTTGGAGATAAAGAAGGAGCAGTAGAGTGGATTTAATTGCATATAGGTTTAATCTGGTCTAGCTAAAAAGTGGACATATGTAGCATACATGTAATTTATAAAAGAAACTTATAATTGTCACCTTTGTCTAATAGCCGATTCTAATGCGCTTTTCTAGGACCAAAACTGGATTCCGGTCTAAAATCCGACATCTTTCTACGGACATCGCCGATACCTCAAATTACAGGCACCACCGATCCTTTTTACTTATATCCACTGAAAACACATGATCTCATCACGTCCGATAAATGGGGCTGTTGTGTTGCTCAGAAGCTTGGGGTTGCGCGTTTCCGCCCATTCTAAGCCTGCCTTAGTTAGCTGGTGTGAATGGGCCATTCATCAATTATTCTGATTGTCCCTTCCCCGCACCTCGTTGATTTAGTATGAGTCCCAAAAGCCGCGGGATACCGCACCACCCGACGAGTCTGGGCCCTGAAATGAGTCGACTAGTTGCCGTCCATGTCTGAGGATGTGCATTACTAAGCTATGAAGATAGGAAGGCGTCGCATGAAACAACTTTTGTGCAGAGTCTGCAGATTTATTCGGCCGAAGCTGCCCGGAAATGATTAATAGATGGAAGCTCGATGCTAAATGGTGGATGCATGTTCCTTGAAAAACTAACTTGAGGGACTTTGTTTCTCTCTACATACCAGGCAGTAGCTAATTGCGGGTTAATATATTGTACATTTCAGCAGATTGAGTTCCAAATGCTGACGGACCCTATTAATAACACTAATAAAACTGCTGTTCAAGAGGAAGCAGTGGCTCGTACGGCGGGAATTCCTCGCCCCCTTCCCAGCTATTTGCGAACAAAAATTCCAGCAAGTAGTTATCGCTAACAGACTCCGCAATAGGTTCCTTACAGCCCATAGAATACTCTTTGGTTGGTAGTTGAGCTGTAGAACCATCGGCTAGTAATCTGTCCTGGCAAGCCATCTGTTCAACCATGCTGATTTCCGAGTGGAAAGTCGAGGAATCAGTACTCTGAGAGTTCTTTGTTCCCGACAGATGTCTATTGCCGCACTCAGCTCGCGGAATCGCATCTCCACGAGACGTTGAACAGTAGCCAGTACGGATGAAGGAGGCATCTGCCTGTTCTTCAGGTAGAGTGGTATTTAATGCAGGTTGGCACCGATCTTGGTCATTGGATAGACACGATTCCGGGCGGTTCCGGCTCAGTGGCACAGTTCGTTTTATCTCATTAACAGCAGAAGATAGTTTGTCCCACTGATCATACATAATGTCAGTTGTATCTCGTCCAAGACATATTTGACGAATTTAAAGAGCCACGTTGTACTAGACTTACTGGGCTCTGTAAAGGCATCCAATAGGTACGCAGAGTACCTAATGTTGCGAGACATGCTTCGATCAGTATAGAGTCGACAGCCGGGGGTTGTATTCGGTCATTTGTGTTTCTATATATTCGCACTCTCGCTGAAATTACGAGCACCGAGCCGGCGATAAAGGCCACAAATCCAACTAGGGGGCTTAGTTTGGTAAGATCAGGACCCGTGGACAGATATTCTTGCAATAATCGTCCCATTTCTGTGGCGTGACTGAATATTATGTCGCCACTAAAACGTGTGGAAGCTCGTGTGAGAGCCGCATTTAATGGCCGCCCAGAGAATAGAGGAACAACACTTGCATGTAAGATGATGTGGCAAACGTGACAAACAGAGGTAAGAAGGACTCTTAGTTCTCTCATGTCATCTGTTATAGAGCCATTAGTCATCCATCGAGAGAATGTTTCCAACTGGCAGATCGATTTCAGATTCCGTGACAGAGATTCTATTCCGTGGACGAGACGATCATCAGAGTATGACGGGCTTTCTGTCGCAAAAACCTGAATCTTCACCCTATATGATGAATCGAGGCCGTCAGCTAGGAGGAATATTATGCGAGATGGGTAGAGACATGCCAGACACCTAGAATTTTCATAAATTCTCCCCAAATAGAACCATTATACTCCTTAGAGTTTTGGCCCCGAGTGGAACATCGCCAGTTCGCATCCATATTCTGGCTAACTGCTATGTCCAATTTACATCCGCTCCTGAGAAACGTACCTGGCAATGGCAAATCGGCAACTGCAGACCAAACAGATGTAGCATTTGCTGTCAGCTCTGAGGCAATACAACAAGATGCCCAACAGGCCCAAAAACAACGTCTTTTCAATTCGTGATCCATTGCCAAAACGGATGTGGGAGCACGATCATAATCTGATAGTTGGTTATATTTCAAAATGCAACAAGATCGATATGCTAAAGCTGTCATACGGAACAAGTCAGCAATAACTTTCCTGTGCAGAAGTGTAACGTGGATCACAGATGTTAAGAGAGAAGATGTGTTTAAGGTGACATTACTGAGGTGAATATCTGCACGGTCTATTTGCCCATCTGCAAACCAGTATAATGTAAGACACTGAAGGGACTGAGTTGTAATCAAAGATGGTTGATCGGCAAGGGCGAGGACCTCCTGGCTCGCTGCTTGTGCCCAGTGCCGGCCATTTCTATAAAATAAGCTCAATGCCGAGAGCTCAGATGCTGCCCCTCCTGCATGGCGTTGTGTATTCGTTTTACGGAGGAATCTGCGAAGGATTAGGACTTAATATATAAAGCCAAGAACGCCGGTCGCCACCATACAGAGAAGCTAGTGCAAAGACCGATCGGAGAAGAAAACTCGGGAGCTTATCATCCAAATAATCCGAAAATAATGCGGGCTTATAGAATAGAAGCGATGCGTTATAAACACGATCGAAATAAATTTCTAAGAGCGAGAGCCCAATAGCACGTGGAGGCAACAAGGCAAGACTGCCTGCCGAGGATTCATGACTGCTCCTGCTGAGGACGGCGGAATTAGATATGCTATTGACATCTTCCTGCAATTTAAAGCCGCGTAAGCGTGGTCTGATTGTTTCGAATAGAAGTTACGCTTTGTAGGAAGGTAAGGAGTGGCACTTACAGCGAGACGGCCGCTGGCAAACGGCTCTGATGCCTCCCCCGGCTCTTGGGAAGGGAGGAGTGGTCTCTTCTGAGGTATGAGTGAGGTTTGCTCATCAAATTCGCATGCTAACCCAGCATCAGAGGCATCAGAGGCATTGTCTAGTGGCTGAATATGGCGACCATCACCAATCTGCACCCCTTCTACCAAGGGCTGCGAACGCCCGCTATAGCTAAAACTATCCCCATCCTGCGCCGTTTGCACTGTCCTTTTCTGCGTAGGTGGTTCTGGACCTCGTAACCTGGACGTCTTACGTGAGGTTGCAATTAGTTTGCGATTTGGCGGCAATGGATATGAGCATGTGAGCCTTTGTCTATAGCAACGGGAACATGCAGGCCTATTACGGCTGCATCTCAGCTGGAATTCAGCCCAAGGTTAGTCGGTTGCTTGATAATGATTGGTTTGCATCAAACCATACTTTCTGCTCGCGACATCGTTGGCATGCCGTGTTTGAATTTCTCGGGAGAGTATCACGGAGCTGAGTCTCGAGAAATAACACTGGCGCATGCAGCGACGCAGAGTGTATAGCCGCAGCACCTACTTGATTCGAGCCCATTCGTTCCAGCACGGTAAACTGCTATTAATTACTCGGTTCGGGATTTTAATACAATATCGCGGAGTCGTACAATGCAGACGAAGGAAAAGTCTGGCTGGTTTCGTGGAATGGGCCGTGTGCGGGCAAGTACCGTACCAGTTAAGTCATCACGTCCCGAAGTGATTGGTCCGGGATGGTCGGCTTGAGTGGAGTTATTGGCTCCGGCCGAAGAATGCCGAGGCTTTCCGTGTTTGAGACACAGGGCCATGAACGCGGTGATCACCATCACCATCACCATCATCATAGTGAATGTGGTCCTCGTTCCCAATATAATCTTACCAGTGCCTAATCTAGCTATGTCTAATTAGATTAGGCAAGGTCTGACATCAGATCGTAGACGCGCTCCTAATTCACCAACGATTCCTGCCCGTAGCTACTCAATAAAATATCGGAAAATGATTTGCCAAGTTTCAGTCATGCAGATTAGGTACTGAAGGTGCTCGCCGTCATCTTTGCAATCCCTTAACCAAGTGGTGCAGCTCCATTGCATATGGACTGTACAATGGTCCGGTCAAATTTTGTACAGGCTCTCCGTTTTGGACCGTTTGAAAAATTATCGAAGGAATCTAGGATGTTCTCGCAATGGCTCTCTTTTGGCCTTTAGCCGTTTTCTACGGAATACATGGTCTTTATCGCATTGAGATAGGATTTAAGCTCAAACTTTGGGATGATTATCACGCCGTCATCTCGGTATGTGGTGACATGTGCAGTGACTACGATTTCATATATGTTGTCGACGCATGAAGAGCAGTAGCTATTGACTGATTCGGAGTGTCAACAGAATGGTGAGAGGAAGAGCAACATAGACTGAGGTAGCAGATGGGAGTGGAAGGGCTGGATCATAGATGAGGGAACTAACAGGGAGTACGACGGCAACTGATGTAGCATCGAGTGCTTCAGTAAGCTCCACCAATCATATAGCTGCAAATGACAGATTAAATGCTAAAGCCATCTCCGCGGATGACTGGCCATGATCCTCACCAACGTCGCTCTCATGATCCGTAGCTGCGACTGGAATGTTCTCGGGTGCGAATGGCCCATCTACCTTCGTGGAATTGATTGGCCTTTCTGACTGGGAAATCCCTCCAAAGACCTCATCTTCTAGTTCTTGCTGCATTATATAATCCGAGGGTTCCAATTCCGTAGAGTCTTCCGTGGTCTTCGTCATGTCAAAATCGATTCGACCTAACATTTACCATATATGGCTGCATGTTTGGTTTATTGATAAATCCGATTTTCCGTACATGCCGCTGCGAGCAGAGTCATCCAAATTATGCAACAGACGGTGGAAGCATTTGGTATCGGACACTAATATAAAGGTTTGATGCTTTCGGTTTAGAGTGCCCTAATTTACGTTAGTTTGGCGAGCACTGCTTACATGTAGTAGATAGTCAGGGGCAGAAGACGTACCAGTAAGCGATGTTAGAGACCCCGCACGAAGCAAGAAAGTAAATTGAGAAACCTGGCCGCATAAATACCCACTATGCCTGTCATTGAGGATTTAGCGAGTTCATATTCGTACTCGCAAAACTTACCCCTTTCAAGATTGGCAGCCTACAGCCCACACTAACCTTCAGATCCCGCTTCCTATATGAACACACAACCCCCTTGCAGGACGCTTATAAACGGTAATGTTTCCGATCTTCATGTATATAAGCATGGTTCACCAAGTAAGCCCGCGCTGGACAAGGTCAGAATATAGTCTAGAGGATGCTGATCAAATACTTAAGAGAGAGAAGATCTTGACGTTTTTATTTTTGTTGCACGTCGCAGTCCTGCCGGACGAACTGCCGAATTAGTCCATATCTTCTGTGCTATTCCCGTAGAGTTGTGGATATCCTATATCAGCTGTCAACAATCGACAAATAATGCGAGTTCAAACATCTCGCGCTTCGGAGCCCTGTCGAGCGGTTGAACTTGAGCCGTGTGCTGCCCACTGAGTACGACGGAATAACACTGGAATTTCCCATATCTTGACGTACATAGTAGCAGTGACAATATAAGAGATGAATGGAGAGTTGACGATAAAGGTTAAAGGTGGAAGGCCAAAGAGGCGTGGAAAGGGGGTTCACCGAATGTCTCAGTGAGATATATATATATTGTATTCGTGTTTGGGCTGCAGCACATGTATGGCATAAATATAACTCTAATAGATATCTACGAGTGAGACGTCTATGGCTGTTATAACATACAAGGAACTTATAATTCGTAGAAACTGACACATTTCTCTCAAGACTCAACTGATTTTCTTCAACCCTAATAACTTTGCGGAATCTTCAAGGGCTCGCTTTAGGGACGTCTCGGAAGAGATGTGAAACGCCCATCTAGGTAGACCGAGAAATACGGCGACTTCAACTTGCATATGGTTCATTCGGTCCATTGAACAGGTGAAAGTATGCAACACATAAGTTTACAAGAGAAATTTATCGTGGTCGCCCACCCTCTACCCCGAAACCCAAAGGGCTAGCTATAATCGTCGGCTCGCTTCGAGGGCCTCCCACGTCGCATTCGTTCCTCGCTCCTCGCTCCTCGCTCCTCGCTCCTAGAAGCGAGCCGACGAGGCATCTCCGATACCTCAAACTTCAGGCTCCACCGAACCCAAATCCATTCAGAGTGTGCTTCCTCGAATCTCAATTATTGATTGTGCAAATCGGATAGATGGATGGCCTTGGTGAATCAGCAGCTTCCATTTAAGCCCTTGCATTCGGCGTAACATCGACCCATCTTGGTGTGTTTGAATTATCATTTAAGTCAGGAAAGCTGTGCTGTATGCGAGGACGAGAGAGACGTCCCGCAAATACATCAGACAAGTCATCGATCTTGCGACTATGCCGCCTCTTATAAAGCACTTCTTCCCCAGGAATGAATCCTTTGGCTTTGAGGCTCTCCGAGCAGCTGGCTACAGCAATTCCGGGGGCGCTGATGTTGCGGAAGTCATTGCCATTTGCTCGCGCATCCCCTCTGGTGACGAGGACGCCTGGCTTCGTGAGTGGAAGGCGGCCGGAGACCGTGCTGCAACCAATGCAAAGATGAGCCTGGCTAAAGCAAACACGCCGGCCGCGAGGGACGCTTTCCTCCGTGCCTCGAACTACTATCGTACCGCCGAATTCTATCGTCGCGTGGACCCATTCAACGACGAGTTGTCTAAGAGTTTGGACAAGCTGGGCCGCACCTCGTTCTGTGCAGCAACCGACCTCATGCCGTATGTCACTAAGAGTGTAAGCATACCATACGAAGGCACGACCTTGCCTGGCATCCTCATGCGACCGGACCGGAGTGATCAACCGGGGCCGATCTTTATTCTCAACGGCGGGTACGACTCTACCAAGGAGGAAGTTGCCTATTCAGTCGGAGCCTCTGCTCTCGAGCTTGGTGCCAGCGTCCTAGCCTTTGATGGACCGGGTCAGGGTCAGGCCCTTCGAGAGCAGCGACTCTTTTTCAGGCATGACTGGGAAAATGTCATCACTCCAGTCATCGACTATGCTCTTGCCCAGCCCTTTGTTAATAAGGACAAGATTGTGCTTCTTGGTCTCAGCATGGGGGGCTATCTCGTCGCCCGTGCTGCTGCATTTGAGCACCGTGCCGCCGCCATCGTACTTAACGATGGCATCTACGACTTTGGCAGCGCCTTTCGGAACAAAACCCCGGCCATTGGAAGGTACCTTATCAAGAACGGCTGGGACCGCACTGTGAACTTCGTGATCCACCGAATGGAGCAATTGGACACGGGGTTTAAATGGGGGGTGTCCAATGGCAAATGGGTCTTTGGACTAAATTCTAAGGTGGACGTCCTTCGCTCGGTGGAAAAGTACACCCTCAAGGGAGTCATGGAGAATATCAAGACGCCGACATTGGTGCTGGATGCGCTGGATGATCACTTTCTAAAGGGCCAGCCGAGGGAACTATTCGATCGGCTGACGTGTGAGAAGGAGTTTGTGCAGCTCACCCGGGAGGAAGGGGCGAGTGCGCATTGTTCTGTAGGTGCGAATGCGAGACTGAACCAGGTGGTGGGGGACTGGTTGATGGATCTACTGTCGAGGCCGTGAGTATTGCCTATTGTAATTAATTTCTAAAAACATTTTGTACTACTAGCTCTGGATCATGTTACCTCTTTGTCTTGGGAGACGGACGCAAAAGAGGCTTGGATAAGCCGGTGGCCAAGTACTCTAAGGGGTGGTTAGACAATTGATTGTATATGTCAGGTTTACGAGCAATGCAGCGCTAAACTTAATACGGCTACAACTACAACGTATCGGTAATATCCTCTACAGGTTATACTGGCAGAACAATGAACCGTAAAAGGGCATGTAAATAGGGCTGTAAAGGGTGTGTAAGTGCTTCGATTAATTAAGGATATAACCCTCTGGCTTAGGGGTTTATATGCTTCTAGGGTTGGGCTTCAATCCACCGGATTGGGTATCAATTATATAAGCAAACTCTGACAGTATATTCTTTTCGATAGAGTCACATGATTTATGCTGGGCGTAGAGTTTTCGAAGCCCAGGTTTATTACCAGAGTATAAATATCGTAAATCTACATACCAGTTTGCTGAGAAGCTCTAATTCATCACTTAGGGCCTGATTTAGCTCATCTCAATTGTCCCGTACGTGCAGATCACCAAGTTGGCATCTGCATTCATGAGGGCGCCTGCCCATCTACCGACCGACTTTCAAACCCTTGCGCGTTGCTCACCACCATGTCGCTCTCCATCCACCCACTCTTCTATGCTTTTGCACTGACTATTGGTCTAGTCATGGTACGACGGATACTAAGTCGCATCTAAGTGTAAAGCTATCAGCTATCAGCGACTCTTTGGCGGAAACTCACACAGGACCTGAATGCGAAGCCATCCTGTGCCAGGTCATTTATATCCACGGCCGCCCAGAATTTGCTGGATTTATATCAAAACCCGTTCAGTGATAATATGTAGGCTACTATCGAGTCGCAGCGTGCTTGTCAGGTTACAGCCTAGGTTGACACATGATATCGTATGTAATCTACAAAAAGATACTACAGATGCCATTTTAGAACTATTTCAGTCATTCTATATTACTTTGTCGGAAACTGCCTTCTCGAGCAAACGTGGCCCACGCGGCCCGCAAATTCCATCCACGCTGGTGTATTTCGGCCCACTGTTCGGTTCCAAGCATCGGGCATCGCTGCCAAGCTTGTTGATCTCCGAAGAGAAGAGGAAGTTCAACGCAATGCGGCGCCCCAAATACACTTCCTTGTGGACACCACGAGATGGTGTACAATGCTACGGTGTTACCAGCCTCTCTTGAACATCTTGCAAACCGTCGGGCAGGGCGTGCGAAGATTACAGAGGTCGTTATGGCAGTCAGGATGCGGTCTATAACGGACCCATATCCTTTAGCATTATTGCCTCTGCGCATAATGACGAAGGGACAACCATCGTGCTTAGTCCATCCTATGAGCATGTCGTGGGGCTTCGTTTGTTTGGGCGAATTGAGATCTGATTTATTGATGATAGGGCTGAAGGGAAGGGCCAAGGACGAGGTAGACAAAACTATACTTTGCGCATGGAGCATCTGATCGACGGTTGCGACACTAGGATCGACTCCGAGTGCGTTTGTGAAGGACTGGTAAATCTCCTGTGCTTGAGACTTCGTGTTTTGTACTGTAAATGGGGCGCTCTGGATGATGCAGCGGTGGAATAGATCTGGGGCCTGGTTGATCAGCTGTGCTATTGAATGACCGCCCGCAGACTGGCCGAAAATTGTTATATTTTCTGAGTCGCCTCCAAATTTTTCGATGTTCTTCTGTACCCATTCCAAGGCTGCAACTTGGTCCAAAAGGCCCGCATTCATCACACCCTTTTCCTCCGGCGGACAGAGAAATCCAAACGCCCCTAGACGATAAGTCACAGTTACAACAACCACGCCGCCTTCAGCAGCGAGCTTATCTGCATCATACCAGCTTATCTCTCCACCACCCGACACATAGGCACCTCCGTGGAGCCACACCATTACCGCTTGACGACCTGCGAGGTCTGGCGAAAATATACTCACGTTCTGACAATCCTCTGACATCGTCATTTTAGATGGGATTGGACCCATAATCATTTCTAGGCGCGATGGGAGCTGAGGACATACTGGCCCTCGCACGACGGCTGGCTGAATGCCATCATGGAAGGGAGGTGCAGTTGGCGCACTAAACCGACTGGAGCGAGCGTATGGAAGTCCACGAAAGACATATATGCTTCCATTAAATTCGCCGCGAAAGGCGCCCTGCACAAGCTGGACAATGGGTGTATTTTCTGGTGTCATTGAAACTGAGGCTCCAGTAGAGCTATTTGTATGGGGATATAGGAATGCCGAGCCCAGAGAGGTTTGGGAAGGGTTTGTATAGTCGCCGTCGCATAAGTTGCCGATTTGATTACCATATCCATGCTCGAAGTACAGTAATCGCGAGGTTACCGGAAACTAGGCGAGAAGGTGGAAACCTCGCGATTAGTGCTGATTCTACGCTACAGACGAGTCAAATTGGTCACCTGTCGACGCGAGGAGCTTTTTGTGCCGTCCGAGGTTGCAGTGACTCTATATCTACATTTAGTATGCTTCATTCATAACACGGCAAATTACGTTTGTCATACTCTTAATCACTTCCAGATCGCGAGGAATCCAGTCTCATCTTTGTTATATGTATCCTTTGATAGAAACTCGGTTTTCAGTGTATAAAGCCCTTCCATCTGAGCAGTAATATCAGCAGTAATTTCTACTAAAGCTGTTTCTCCAACCCTACGGCGTCGATGGAAATTATGCCATGATTTAAATCCAGCTAGCGCCAACATGGACGAGAGTGGGCTGTTTAGCTGGATCGCCTTCGATGTTCGAGACCTCGTTGGTTGACTGCTCAGCCCGCTTTATATTCTCAACAGTGACTGTGGCGATTTAGCCTGAGATCTTTTCGCATATGCACTATAACATCCTTGAGCTGACCAAACCTCTTCATTGCGCTATGGGATGATGTTTGCCTAGTGGGAGGACGTCTTGGGGTCAATCTCCATTCAAAACGACCTTTAGAACAGTTTTCTCAAGGGTGGATTCTATCACACCGTCTCCTTTTCATCCTACCTACCAAATATGAATAGGGGTGCAACAAGGGATTGCGAGACAGCGATGTATTAACGCAGGCTACAGATATCTGTGGGACCTGTTCTCTCGATCAAAGTATACACTGGCAGCTGGCGACCCACAAAGTGCATTACATGTCGTCAGTTTTGGTGTGAATAGACAAGAATGAAGGATTTGAAGTGGGGGCTTTTTGGAGAGCGACAATGTTAGGGTCGCTGAATTTGGCTCTTCCATACCGAAAACGTGAAGCCACTGTCTTGCGCTTTGTGCGAGCCAAACAATTTTCACACGATAAACCAGCATACAGGACCTAGAGGACGGCCATTGTGATGAGATTCTCCAAGGCATGTGAGTTTACGGCCCATCTTCGCCCAAGATGGTCATATTCTAAGATGAAGCCGCCGGATTCCCGCAGTGCATTGTATTCAAGAGTATTCCCAGCGCTTGCTTGCAGCATGCTATCCCAAGGCTATTTACATCTTGCTCCTTCGATTCTACCAATGAAATGCCGTTACAATTGAGCTCCGCATTCTCATGCTGCTTTCCGAAATGCTTGGCAGCAACAAGCAGGGATCCATATGCGATTGTACAGCCTTCCAGTCCTGAAGACAGGTACATGGCAGTCTGATATATTCGTAGCGCATACTTGGTAGGTCGGTCCTTTGGCATGCTCATAGACGAATAAATTGAGTCCAATGGCGGGACAGTATCCATATGGGAGTTATACAGCAAATCCCGTACTTCGACAATAGCCGAGAAAAGCTCGAGCATACCGCCCCAGTAAGTTATGAGAAGGCTTGCAATGTTTGGTCTTGCAAAGTTGATCTTTCCATTTGATAGCGAAATACAACTTTTACACTCTAGTGGAAGACTCGTTTCGGCTGCGGCGTAGTTGGTTTTTGAATACCACCAGAGCGGTCCAACTTCAGATTTCTCCAGATTTTCCATCCAAGAATCCGCTTCTTGAACCAGTTCATCGCAATCTCGAAAGAATTTTGAAATGTGGCAAAATGTCACGGCTTCATGGCTTTGATCTTCACCTTTCCCTGCTTCTGCGCGCACTTCCTCGGAGCTAAGCCTGGTTATATTATCGGCTCGGTCAAGGAGTCCAGGTATCCGTAGGAGAAAATCAAGTAAAACCTCTCCAGCTGATTTGATAGATAACTGATACGGGAGGGTGATCCAGGCATCTTTGGCGAGAAAGGTTGCTTTCCTTTCGGAGAGAGCCACCCACAACTGTATGGTTAGAAGTCATTAGCCTAAATTTGCAAAAGGGTATAATAAATGCATGACATAATAAAGAACAAACGACGCCCGGCTTACTACAGAGTGCCGAATTCCTGTAAAAAGATACCGCGAGACGGAAGTTTGCATTACTCGAGGCCCAGACATCTTCAAGAGGTCAAGAGCACCGGATATATGGCCACGATACCCTTTTCCGGCTGGCCCGCCATCTGCTAACCACTTTAATAGGCATCAAGGCTGATCAGCTACCGTCTCTTTGGACTATCGATTTTGGCGTTTGAAATTCAACTTACCTCAAAGAACTGCAAGGCTATTGAAATAGCCATCAGTACATCTATATGAATGCTCATTTTTGACCTGTCCAGCACTACCATATTAATGTAGGAACGGAAGCAGCGCAATGCGATAGGATATGACGATAGGGCCAATTCGAACAGCTTTGTGTCGCCACGAAGTCTAGCCAGACACATCGTAAAACTTACGAATGCCGATGCATCGAAGGCCCTGTTTCGAAATGCCAATGGAGATATGACTTTAAAACACATCGCTGCTACGGACTGGAGAGCTTGGGGCGAGGGATTCTTGTTGGTATCAAATATGCCGTTCTTAAATTCGTGAACCATACTGCAGTAGAAAGGTAGCAATGAATCAAGCGAGGAGGCTGGTGGTATAGGAGATTGGAAAGTCGCGGATGATTTCGACTGGTTGCTTGCCACAAAAGTTCTTCGACCATTTTCCTTGTCAATATGAGGATGGAGAGCATCTGGGTGGGCGAAATCCAGGCTCTTATTTGGCCTAATGCACTGAATGTCACGTTCGCTACATCGACTACAGTTTGGTAACGGGAGATTACACTTTGATGAGACACTAAAGATCAGTGAATGTCTTCCACGCCCGATTCAAAATCATAGGAGGCATTAAGTTTACCAACACTTACCTTCCTTCGCCGGCCCTGCTTGTAAGGTCTCTGGGAGTCTGTGATACCCACCATATTAGAATTCGTAGCTCGAAGTGGATCAGTAAGTTACTAGTAATCGTTACAGCAATTCAGGGACTCGGTTCCAGCGCCGATGATTTAAAAAGATTAAACATGAAATAACCCCAGACAGTTGGAAGTCTCACTTTCTTGTGACAGAACCGGGAGGACTGTGCGGGGCTGACAATAATACGCCCCGCAGCCCCTGAATCAGGCTTATGGGCGAGGTTTTCTGGCTAATGTGAGATGAGGTCAGGGTCCTGGGCGAGGCGCCGGGGTAAGTACTCTTGAAACATGATGACTCACCATACTGCAGGACCTAACTCGAAGTTTTTCCGACTCGGGAAATACCTGCGAGTCTTGGGCTTTTTAGTTGTGTCTTGGAACCACGGTATACGCTAACATAAAAGTGCGAAGTGCTTACCTTTTACACTCACCCACCCTAGTGTGCATGAACCTTACTAATTCTTGGGGCCAGCTAAATCACGCTCAGGAGAAGCTATATCGACCGCATTGGGAGGGTACAAGACGAGGTGACATGTATGGTCTGCAAGGCGTCAATTCGTAGAGATTGGGCAGATTGGACTTAGTTTAATCGACTTTATTTTTTGTTCTCTCGTGGTACCCCCGCATAGCTTCTTATTTGGATTCGCACCTATTTGCGAGAGAAATGCTGGTTTAAGGCAGTGACGAGACCAGCAAACGGCATACTTAAAGCGCTATAAACATGATTTGCCTCGGGATTTGCATTGTCACCCAGAATCTCAACTGCAACATTAGAGTAGCAGACCGGTATGACGCCTGCCTGAACCATCCGCATCACACCCATTTCAGCCTGCTGTTTGGAGAATGCGCCGGATGCATCAACCATAGTATAAGCCGCATAGCCGTCGGCAAGTGCCGACATGGCTGGGAATGCTAGGCATACGTCGGTTGATACCCCCGTAACAACTATATTCTTTCTTCCTGTGTGCTTTACAGCGGTAACAATTCGAGGGTCGCCCCAAGCGTTTACAGTCGTGCGCTCAATGCACTCGATGCCATGCAGCACTTCTTGAAGCTCTGGTATCGTTGGCCCCACAAACTCTCGGTTGTTGAGGTCAGGATGATAGGAACCTTGAGGGCTATTGCAGCCTTAGCTAGGCTAACAATATTGTGCTTAAGGTTCAAGATCTCGATGTCGCGAACGCCACTGTACAGCCCCACTTGATGATCCACGATGAGAAGAACCGCATTGTCGCGTGTCAGGCGCCCTGGGTAAGCCATGATAATATGTATAGAGCAAGGATTTACTAGCTCCGGTACTGTCCAAGCTGAAGTAGGGAAATAAGGTCAGCCGTAAATGATTGAATGGACGCTTATCGGTAAAAATTGATGTTGCCTTGGGATGGTCGCTACGACTTTGATGAAAATAAATTAGGTCTGCTTGATTTTTATAGGCAGCCAGGTCGGCGGATCGACGAGACCATAACGTAGCCTGGGAAGCTGCACAAAACACCGCTTTACTAATGTTTGAGTAGGCGGACTTTGCCAAGAGTCCGATCTTGCTCTACCGCCCCATCCAGTTACTCGGCTGGTGATAATTCTAATCAAGAAGCCGAACAAAGGGATCCGAATCCCCGATTAGCCCTGGTGGTGCATTGCCTCTGTCCCGTAATTTTCGCTAGCTACATTATGTTCTATCATAGTGCTCTCTGCTTCCGGATATAGTCGGATGGCCGGAGTGGTCTCATCGAAGTACAAGAAGTCTTTAGGTGTGCGGAGCAACTGCCAACATTGCTTAACTCAGCAAACCCTTCTTATAGTAGTATGATTAGCTTGTCGAATTCAACAACATCACAGCTAGTCCGTCAAAGAAGCCCTTATAATTTTGTGTTATTATCTAAGTAAGATATTCCCGGATCTAATATTCAACTCTATGATAAATCCGTGTAGCTGGTTTATTTTTCACTGCGACATCTAAAGGCGAATTTCGAATTAAGCCCGCTTTGCGTATTTCAGGAGGCTGTTGCAGCATTATGCCACTATCTCTAAGGAGTTTATTAATAGCCATTGGCCGCATCAAGAATGACCTTAGCCACTTTGTCTGCCTGACTAATCAAACCCGCGTGACTAGCACCCTTCAGCAAAGTAGTCTTGGCCTTCATGCGCTTTGCAAACCAGGATTGCAGCGCAGGTGGAATCATCTGATCCTCGGCGGCAACGATATAATGGATGTTTTTGACCTGCTTCCATGCAGGTGGTCCGGAAGGATAGGTGAAACGACCACCGTCTAGCGGTCCCTGAGTAGCCGCTAAGACCCGAGCGTCACGAGGGTTGACATCAGGGGCAAAATATTTGAGATAATCGGGTTGCGTCAGAAGGAGGCGGCCATCAGGTCCATTAGGGACGAATACTTGATTCGACGGAAGAGCAGTGTAGTTCTGCTCGAGGAAAGTCACCGTCTCGCCCTCGTCAGGGGCGAATCCCATGACATAAACTAGGGCCTTGATATTCAGGGCATCGGTAACAGCATTCGTAATGGCAAAGCCGCCAAAAGAATGACCGGCCACAACAATAGGCACGTCGCTCTCGGCATTGAGTGCCGCCAGCTGGTTCTTTACCACGGCGACATCATTCGGGATACTAGTCAGTGGCTGCTGGACTGCTGTGACGTTGTGTCCAGCAGCCTGAAGGGTTGGAATGACCTTAGACCACGAGGAGCCGTCGGCAAGGGCGCCATGGACAAGAAGAATGCGAGCTGGGAGCATCATAAATCTCGAAGTATTCAGTAAAACTATGATGGAGAAGAAGATATCCGGGAGAACGGTTGTGCAGATTTTGTCGTATTTAAAGATTTGGGCCGCACCATGTTGCAATGGCTAGAATGTCAAATTATGCAGTCATCTTTCCAAATACTTCTATGCTCCATCCTGGAATAAATATAAAACAGCTTTGGCCCGGTCAAGGGTTTTGGCCAATGACATATTCTTAAGCCCTTCGATCTCATCATAGTTTACCAGTCTAAAAGGTTCCTCGCTCATTTCGGCTCCTTATTCTCCGAAGGAAGTTGTGTCGCAAAGCCACTAAGATAAATTACAAATTTAGCAGATCTATGACACTGCTAGATCTTGTCAGCAATGCGATGCCCATGTCATACGATGAGTCATAAAATCCCTCAAAACTGGGTATTAATGTTGGGTAATTATACTCCTTTTGGGAATTTTTGCGATGAGGAGAATAAGGCCAAGCCAGACCTATCTTTAACGTATTTGATAAATGTATGCGAGTGGCGAACTCTGTTAGCACAGCTAGCCGAGACTAGATGCCCCAGCGAGTCGGTGGCTACTAGTCAGCGTACAGTCAGCGTGCGGGGGGACTCCTAACGGACTAGGACATCCCTAAGACAGGAGATGTTCTGAATAGGAGGCATAAGCGTTACTATTGCGATTCTTAAGTGTATAAGAGAGCCTTACATAGAGATGGTAAGTAATAGTCCTGTTCTGATTCTAAGAGAGAAGTTAAACACTACTAAGAGCTATCACTTCGCCCGTGTGACCGGCTTCCCTGGCCCAAATTCTTTGATTTCTTGGCGCATTCGGCATACTGTCCAAATAAGATTAAGCGCAAGGTGCTATAATCCTGCCAATGGGTTCACTTAATATATAAGGTTTAGCAACCTGTACAAGCAGACGCTTACTGTACATACCATTATTTAGCGCCGCACGTCTCACTAGTCTACAATTTCGCATTCGCTTACAATTTCGAACCGCCTAAACATCACTACAGTCTGATCTGATGCTGCTATCTACAGTATTATTTACGTCCCTCTTAAGCATTCCTAATTTTGCTCTTTAGCTATCACCCGAAGATGAAAGTTCAAGCTCATTTGCAACGTTGTTTGCGATTCATACACTCCTTTACTATTTGCGTGGCTTATTTTTTCAACGGCTGTCAATAACATCATCAACCTTAGACCAAGTGCAATGCCCGAAGAATTGGCTACGGAAAGGCGTAGTACTGGTTGGGGTCTACCACCTTTGCGTTAAACCATTAGGCAAGACTTCAAGTAATAGAGAAGAGGAAGCTGTTGTGAATATAGCGCAAAAAGCATGCTCTTTCGTTGCCTCTGTAAGCAATCAAACATTTGCCAAATATATATTAACCAGGTTATTAAATAGTCAACTATGCCCTTTTAATTTACTTTGACTTGACAGCTACGCTAGTCCATAGAGAGCGCGACTTGGGTGATATGGCTGCCCCGGGACCCGAACGCGGCTGGCTGATCACCCAAACTCGGCGAGCATGCTACGTACCTCAGCACCAACCTTTAGGAGACGCTGAGCTGTCTTATTAGTGCCAATACTTGCCTGTGATGGGCCTGACCAGCTCCCAGGCATTGTCTAGCGAGGTTATGACCTCGTCAGGCAGCGACCCTCTTTCCAAGTCGAGTATGTTCTGCTCCACGTGTTTAGGGCTGCTCGCCCCTATTATTACAGCATCTGGATATTCAGAGCCAAGTTTGCTGTGATTGGTCATCCATCGAAGAGCTATATCAGCCACACGAAGCCCATGTTTCTCTGCAGCAGGCCGTATGACCTCCAACGCCTTGAAATACGCGTCGTTCCAATAGCGTGCTCGATAGCGCTTCCCTTGCCGTGATTCTGGGTCGAACCGAGACCCTCTTTCCGCGAATGTGCTTTTCACCATGTTTCCAGTTAAAAAGCCACCAGCAAGGGGATTATACGCGTAGAAACCCATGCCATAATGCCTCAAGCAGGGAAATAGCTCCGCTTCAACCGCTCTGTGTAACACGTTGTAGACGCCCTGATATACCACTGGTTTGATCCAGTTATTGGCGTCACAGATCTCGCATATCTGCGCTACCTCCCATGCCATATAGTTCGAAATACCGAAGCGATCAAACAATCCCTCCTTGTGAAGCTCGTCGACTGCCCTTAGAGTATCAACGTAGGGTGTCGATCGGTCAGGCCCATGCAAATACCACATTGCAATTTTTTCGCCCTGCAGAGCTTTCAAGGATCGTTTGAGGTTTTCACGTAAGTGTTCCGGCCTGTGAGTCCATTGGTCTTTATCCGCCTCCACCGGTAGAACTATTGTCGGGTAGCATTTCGTATCCATAACCAAGCCGCGGTCCTGCCATTTAAGGTTGCCAAGGTACTCCTCAGAGGTGCCAGAGCCATAAAACCGCGCAGTATCGATTTCATTGTAGCCGTGAGACTGGAATGTGTCCAGGAGTTCCTTGGCGACATTGAGATCGCTTATATGTATTAGTCAAAAACATCTAGCAGCCTGGTAGGGGACGACGACATACGGAACTCGAGACTCTTCACTACCATTGCCAATAGTCATAGCTCCTAAGACTATGTTGACAGCCGATTTTGTCTCCATAATCAGTTCTTTTCTTCTTCCTTGTTTTCTAGCTGTTATGGCTATATTTCAGAACCAGAATAGGTTTCCCCTGAAGTGGATTCTTCCCTTATTATATGCCAAAACCCAACTGGTGAAACTGCACGATCAAATGGAATTAATGGAGTTAATCGTAAAGTCCGGCGGAAATGGGGTTTGTGATAAATACGGAAACGGAACGCTGTTTCAATACTCCGACCCAGACCGCGATACGGCGATCTCAATGCTTGCGCGCTAGCCCAAAGATGCGGACTCCACAAACCCGATACATCCACGTAGACTGGCAATTTTCACTGGGCATTTACCGTCAGAGAACAACCAGTTACGGCCGATAGTGGTTGATCTTGGGCAATGGGTACCATGCCGAGGAAAATATGTATCGAGCAACCGAAGTAGCCCTGTGTATTAATGCTTGCATGTGCACCATGATAGAGGGATGCATTATCCCCCTATTTGGAAGGACCTTAGTAGATCCGAAGTAATGAAGATTTGAGTGTGATGCTTTGATCAAGCGCTCATTGTACGTAGCGGCGCTATCGATTTCACTAGTCGTGAGCTTTTGGTGAAGTATCATGTCGCGAATAACATTGTGCTGGGGAGGAGCGAGGTTTGGGGCCATGAATTGGAAGACGAGGTGCAGTAGGTATAAATAGGATCGGCATGCCTCTCTAGAGTCAGAATCCGCTTCTTTCGTAGAATTGGTCGGAGACGTGCTAGCCACCCTCAAGTGTCTCTCGCTACCCCAGCTACTCTGCACTAGCGACGATATTTCGTTGTTAACAGAGTGGTGTAGGCACCCTTTCTACGAGGACATAACAATATACTAAGCATTAGAGTGCTAGAATTGAAGGGATTCAGCTTAGGATTCGATTCATACTAATTTTAAGTAGCTAGCTAGCTAATTGGTTGAGTTATAATTAATTTAATTTAGTTGAGTTATCCTAAAAAATAAGGGGGAAGCAGCTTGAGCACAGACTTTTGGTGACCCACTGTACTTACTCGGCTATATTTGCCACTTTCTGATTTTAAAGTCTTAGGCATAAAGATCATCTAACGTGAGTCTCTAGGTGGAGAGACGCACCCATCGCGAGACAAATTCATGGTTAAGACCTCTCAAGTTTCCCCCTTGTAAGTTTATGAATACAAGCTTGATGTTTCACTGGTCTCCACCCATTTCTCCCTTGGAAACCAGCCTATAATAAGAACTACCGCGGTGTTGACCACGCTGTTAATCGTTTCGTTGGCGCTATCAACCATTGCTTCAGCTGCTACCCCCTGCTTAATCACGACTGTAGGCGTGTCTCTGGTGTTATTTCAACATGGACAATGCAATTAATCTCGCATGATCACACTTCGACGATATCGAAACATTATAAGTTGTATTCGAATGCATATTTTGTAGTGCTGGTGCGAGGTGGCATGATGTGGTGTCGGCTGCCAGAAACAACAGTCCTTCGAGAGAACCTCTAAAACACTAGAACAACGGTCATTTCAACACCGTCCTTCTACACAGGATCGACCAAGACATCAACGATATCTGGACCAACGTCTTGAAGATCATTTTGAGCATGGAATACCTCTTAACCCGTCGTATCAAGTCGCTTTACGAATGTATCAGCAGGTGACAGATGCAAAAGTAGGCACAGCTCAGTTGATTCAGGACTGTGAAAAACATCGAATTAAAGCTCAAAAAGAAGAGATGCGACGGAAGGAAGGAAGGCAGTGGAGCCTAAGGCTACCGCTCAGATTACTGAGAAGTAGAAGGGTTTGCAACAAATCGGGCCAGAAGGTCAAGAATATGAAGCTTAATCGCCCGACTAAAAGGGCTAATGAGATCTGGAAAAAGCAGATTATCAAGCACGTTGCTAAGATTCAAGACTATTGGCAGTCTTAGTGAGGCAAGGTAATTGCTCAAAATTTCAAGGTCTTAGGTGGGTTAATGAAACCAGCGATTATGATTTGGATTATACGGGATCAGTGATCAGAAGTGATCCAACAGAACGAAGGTTCTATATAAGTAGATAAGCTTTCCTTGGATAGGAGCTCAGTGCTCAAACTCACTATAGTTTTGCAATCATACTCTTTTTGCATTACTTCGTAACACCTTTACTTCCACGTAAAGAAACCCGATCTTATATCAGCTACTTCTACCGCAATACCAACCCGACACCTTTAGGACCCCTACTCGGTAGGATCTTAGAATTGTTACACTAGGCTATGCTGGACAAGGCAGGGATGGTGAAAGCTGGGTCGGCGGCGGCAAAGGCTTCGGCCCGGTTGGCGTTTGGTGGGTAGATTAAAACGCCATTAATCGTTTGCTTGACCGACTTAGCTGCAGAGCCAGAAAGCATGACTTTGCGGTCCCAGCCTTCGGTTACAACGGCGCCCCACGGGCCCAAATCAAGGCAAGTTCCAAGGGCGGGTTGCGAATAGGGCTGGGTCTCAATATTGAGTAGATCTGCCGCTGCGTTGTGCCCCGCTGAGCGGCCGAGACGCATTGCGTGTTGACACGACATCATGGAATAGTTATTGTCATCATCCGTCGCCGCAGACGCTGTGTCACCTGCTGCGAATATGCCTTTGGTTGCTGTCACGCGCAAATCACTATCGACGTGCAGGCGGCCGTATTTGTCCTTCTTGCCATTTATCTGTTTGGTCAGCGGACTCGCCTCTGGACCGGCTGTCCAGACGACTGTGAGGGCCTCGATACGTTCGCCGCGGGTGGTAATGACACCGCCAGCGTCGACGGACGCAACCGCGGCTCCGAGCTTCAACTCTACGCCCAGCTCTGTGAGGGCCTCAAGAATCACTGGGCGCGGACCCGGCCCAAGACCAGGCCCGATCTCAACTCCACTTCCCACAATCACGACACGCACATCAGCACCCTCGGCGAGAATCGAGCGTAAGCGCGCGGGTAGCTCGGTCCCTATTTCGATGCCTGTGAACCCCCCGCCCACGACCACAACGGTATTGCGAGCCGGACTGGGGGGCAGGGACGCCAGGCTACTCAAGTGCGTTTCGAACTCCGCCGCCTCCTCCAACTGGTCGATGCTGAATGTATGGTCGCGTAGGCCGGGGATATCTGGACGCACCAAGCGGCTTCCGGCAGCCACGATCAGCCGGTCGTAGGACAGCGTCGACCGCGCACCAGACGGATCAACAATATGCACCTCACGCTGTTCCGAGCTGATGGTATCGACCGTGCCTTTAACAAATTGGACGCCAGTCACGTGAAAAAGCTCACTCAGCGGGGCGCTCATTGTTGCTGCATCCGCCTCATAGAGCCTCGGTCGCACAACCAGTCTCGGTTCAGGTGCGATAACTATTACTTCGATTCCTGCTGCCTCCCCTCCGTTAAGGTCGATCAAGCGCATCGCGGCAATCGCGCTCCACATGCCGGCAAAGCCCGCGCCGACTACCACTATTCTCTGTGACATATTGAAATCTTCTTGTTTAATCCTCTTTAAAATGAATGGGATGGAATGAGGCAAGGCTGGCTATCGCTATACCACGGCGAGCTGATGGCGTCTTTATAGACGGTTTTCAACAACCTGATCGATTGTTGGGCCGGGTACCGGGTATCCCTTCAATACCTGACTCCCTTGCCACTTTCAGTGGGCAAGGTAAATATCCAATAGCCTTACTGCAACTCCCGCAGTCAGGTGGAGGGGGGTATACGGGTATGCGGGTATACCACGTGGTAAGGTACACTGATTACCGATGCACAGTCCGGCGTTCGTTTTTCTCCATGAGTACCCATTTCGATTAAGCGAGGCCCCGAGAACCGTCACTGCCAGAGATTTAAGTGCACGAATTTACAAACTGTTCTGAGGATGCTAAACTGCGGGTACAGGAATCTTAATAAGCATATAATCTTTGCTCGGGCTTTTACTTTGACGCTGGTGTTTGAGGGATGGTGGCGTGCAAAAAGGGTTCCGAGTTCGCACCCTGCTAATAGATTCAAAATTTAGAGATCGAGTTGGAACCAAAATTGTAAAGCACATGATTTATGTTTCTATTTCCTCCAAGCACTTAGGACTAGGTACCAATTTGTTGTCTAGATGATCCTCAATATTGAACCCTTGTACTCGATAAGCACTTTAAATGTGAAATACAACCAATAATTTATTCACAGCGCCTCCCGAGAGCCTGGCACACTCGTTCTGCGGGCGGCAATGTGGGACGCAATGCGGGACGCAATGTGGGACAGTATTCCAGCAATAGCCTATCGGCATCCTTACAACAGATCGTATATCATTATATCATCTTTGCGAATGGCTCACAGTTTCTTATCTGTTTTACTAACACCTATTTCATCTCATTCGGGTTTCCCATCAATTATTTTATGTTATGCCAAATTCCGAGCCACTATTATTGGATATGAATTCATTCACGTTAACACTCTCCACCGGCTCGATACTCTCAGGTCTCTCCTGCATCCCTTCTCATATACCGGCACAACTTTCTCAACCCCTCATCGTTGGTATCCATGGAGGCACTTATAGCTCGCGATATTTTCATCCAACGCCAAGTACATCTGCGGCCTCCATATCAACCGTCCTCGGTATTCCATTCATAGCCATTGATCGTGCAGGGTACAACAAAAGCACGAAGCTGCCGGTTTGTCCTGCAGGTTCTACATTTCTCCAGGAAGAAGGGAAGCACTTGCACAAGTACATTCTCCCTGCAATATGGCAAGAGTTCGGCAAATCGTCCGGCAGCACCAGCATTGTACTTCTCACACACTCTCTGGGCTCCGGCAGTGCCATCATCGCTGCATCTCTCCTTGCCCAAGAGGAAGAGACGCTATACCCTCTGAGCGGCTTGATAATTTCTGGCTGGGGTACTACAACCTCTATTCCTCGAACAGAAGCGGAAAGGCTTCTATCTTCACATACAACTTCAGACCGCCTACATTTCCCTCTCGCAATGAAGGATCTCCTTATGTTCGGCCACCGGGAATCCAAATGTGTCGACCCCAGAATGTATGATCTTACAGAGTCGCTAGACAATGGTATGTCGTATGGAGAATTTCAAGATGTGAACATGACTTGGCTCATGTACTGGAAGAAATACGCGGCCACGGTTCAGGTGCCTGTTATGTATTGCTTAGGGGAAAGAGACTCAATTTGGGAGGCGACAAATAGCAATATAAGAAACTTTTCAGAAGCCTTCAAAGCCTCACCCAGGGTGGAGAGGGTTTTGATTCTAGGAGCACCGCATTGTATAGAGCTGAGCTTATGGTCAAAGAGTTGGTATTTACGGGCCTTCGGGTTTGCTTGTGGGTGTGCTGTAAGTGACGCGCAACAATAAGCTCACATCTCGAGGACCGACTGTTATTGAATTGATATCTCAACAAGCATTAGTTTATGTGCGATAATTTCTATCGCAGTTGTATTTTGAGACTATACGCCTAGAAACACTTAGTCGCTTGTCAAGTTACCATGCGTATAGCCCTGCTACAACTATCTAGGCTTAACGATTGTGACGTGACTTGGATATATGGATCTCTTTATACGAATGGAGACAAGCCATTAAATAATTCCATTTACTTCCTCATCAGGTGCAGTGTCACCAAAGACTAAATCATATCATATAAAACACCTGGTATTCAGGAGAACTGGAATTTCTCTTGATCCTTCTTAATCACCAATATCATAACTATAGAGCAGTAGACGTTGCTCAGTATCTAACCCGTATACTGATTGGAGTCCTGGTGACAACATTAAGTTGATCTAGCTACATTTAGGTAGTCTCTTGCGCTCGGTAACCTCGACAGGTCTAGGGACCAGGGCGCGATCACGTGCATTGATTTTGGTCCTTAGGCTTTTAAAAGCCCAAATAGCCTATTGCTAAGAGACCAAAAGCGGACCTGGAAGTTGAGTTACGCGATACTGTCCTGCTCTGCGACTGGCCAGTTTCAGATGGGGTTGCACTCGCCGACTCCCGCAAACAGGAGAGGTCGCCGAATTGTCAATATTAGGCTCGACTTCCCACCGCCATTCTTGAAAGGTTCGCACAGAGCGCGTTTGATTATTTAGTCTACTGTTTTTTCACGTGTTGAAGCCACTCAGAGCTCTGATGCAGATCAGGTATAGCACGCACTATTGGAGACTGGATGCAAGGGTCTGAAAGCGGATGTAACTGTCTTGTGCCATTTGCCCTGTAGAACGGCTATTGTAAGGTTGGCCAACTGCCGCTTCCCGAATACCCTGGCGGGCACGGGTATTCATAGTAGGTTTGATGCATAGACGGTGCGGGTATTCATATGTAGCCAGTACGGGTACCCACAACTCGCTAACCACATTTGCAGATCTCTGGTTTGGATGTATGCTGTATGCGGAGGTAGAGGTAAGACATGCCGAAACAAAAAGCCCTGCGCTTCAAAAGTAATTAATTACTGCTTCTTAAGCTTTCAATAGGAGGACCACAGTGAACTGTCTTATACTGCAGGTACCAAAACATGACTACCTCACTTAGCGTGATTTTGCGAAACTCGCAGCGGGCGAGGACGGTGGGAATCCTACAGCCTCTGGTAATCTTAAATTCACCCGAACTATAATCAGTCAGATGGATACTGATATTTCAGCCTTCAATCCTACCGCTAGCATACTCTCTGGTCAAGCAGAGACCCCTGTCAAGTTCGACAGCGTATGGTCAGAATCGAATGTCAACAGAAGCCGCCGTCCCGATTGTACCACAGACTCAATTGCCTCGAATGCCCCTCAGGCGACCACTGCAAAGGCAATATTCTCTGCTTCCCAGCCAAGATGGACAAAAAGGGGTCACAGAATACGCGTTGTAAGCCCCCTTGCTTCTCACAACACTGCTCGTGGCACTGTTCTAAAATCACAGAACCTCAATGGACAAACTCGCCAACTGGGCACGCCAAGGCTCACTCTGGCCCGTAACTTTTGGCCTCGCATGCTGTGGAATAGAAATGATCCAAACATCGATGCCACGCTACGACCAAGATCGGCTAGGGGTCATATTCCGAGCTTCGCCGCGCCAGGCTGATGTCATGATTGTAGCAGGGACGTTGACGAACAAAATGGCGCCGGCACTGAGACTGGTATATGATCAAATGCCAGACCCGAAGTGGGTTATCAGCATGGGAAGCTGTGCAAATGGGGGCGGGTATTACCATTACAGCTATTCAGTTGTGCGCGGTTGTGATAGGATCGTGCCAGTCGATATCTATGTGCCTGGCTGTAAGTTGAGAGAAAGGAGAGCTGGTTTATGAACTAAGGCTGATAAAAGCAGGCCCACCAACCGCGGAGGCATTGTTGTACGGTATCTTCAGGCTGCAGAGAAAAATGCGGCACTCGAAAACAACGAGGATGTGGTATAGAAAGTAGAGTACTAGTTGGCGTATTTCTGTAGAGATAAAACTGCACGTAAATAATAATAACATGCCAAAAATGCAGCAATAATACTCTTGTTTCTAATGGATACATTTTCTTCTTCTCACATCCTCCTACTCCAATTGGTCATGCCCTTCTCGAAACTTGAAACCGATCCAAACTCTTGCCTCTGGCCAAGAATATAGAGAGCAAAAAACGGTTCCTCTCAACAGCCTTCATTCCCCGTCTATCCTTCGCATTAATGGCCACACCTCGACAAACGCTTTACAGATGCCCAACACAAGTCTGTTACATTTCCTTCCGTCTATAGCTTCCATGGGTTTCGCTGTAGATGCTTGCAATACTCGTTGTACGAGAGCCGTAAAAGAGGTGCAGCACGTGACGTGTGAGTATCTTGACATAACTTCCACCGAACTGTATGGCAATCGAGACTGCGGTGCATCAATGTAGAGTTTCATCCTTGCGAAAAGTTAGAAAAACGGCTAAATCAAGATCGATATGACAGGCTCTCGAAGATTGAACAGGCCACACTCACGTGTTGATGAGGATATGTGCCTGGAAAAGTATCTCATTTGTCCTACCGTTAGCTTTCATCATGTCCTGCTTGGACGGTGGGAGATAGAGAAACCAGTTCGTCCATCTTATATTCGCCCTGCCCACAATCGAGTCGAGGGTAACTCCATATTCTAAATTGGCTTCCATCGTAGCACCAATTATATGGACAGCATCTATAAGATATGTGAAAGGTGAGAAAACAATTTCATCTTCAGCGAACTCTCTGCTTTCATATTCGTCTAGAGTCATCGGAACAGGAATTTTCTAGGTGACTCCCAGTTAGCGCAGGCTCCAGTCCGAAGAATGTTTCATACCCCTCTGGAGTATTCCCTCTCCTCACACGGCAGGTCTGTATTTGTGACTGCAGTCCAACACGTGAAATATGATTCGCGTCTGATACCAGCAAATGTGCCATCAACAACAAATAAACCCCACCAGGTCCTCCGCCAGCATTCCTCCAAAACGGGATTGCCCTCTCCATTCTCCGTTGCAAATTCTCTAGAATTCATCTTGATCTCCAACGCCATAGAGATCGCTCGATCTAATGTCTTCCTAGCTTGATCAGACTTGCCGCAGCAAAGGGTCGTAATTGCCAGTAGAAGCAGAGCCTGCACGGAAAATCCATTAGGTGGTAAAATTCCAAACTCCATGTCGAGTTCCGCGTGCAGTCCATGTGATACACTATTTAGAGCATAGATAGAACTAATGAATTTGAGAATAAGAACAAGGTGCATCAATGACGCATAGTTGGTCTGAAGTCGAGAAATTAAGTGGCGTCTAGGCAAAATATAGGGGTGCGCATCATTGAAGTACTGATAGTAAACAGTCAAGATCTTGTCCATGCCATTACTGGCGTAATTTTGACTTGGAGTGAGCCTATGAGAAGTTTCCGAAGCTTCGAGGCTGTCAACGCTTCCAGTGGAGGAAGATCTCAATGCTGATGTACTCGGTACCCTTGGTTGAACCTGTCGCCAGAATTTTGGTCAGTTGAGTTGTATATGATGAATTGCGGGCTTTCTTCGAGGCAGGCTTTGTCTGGTTCGTCTCCCTCTGCATTTGGCGTAGGAGCAACGGTTGTTATCATGCCAGAATCGTGAACATGATGGAGCATTTGTATCGCATTTCACATGTCGTGTTCCGCATGCTGCACAAGCCAAAGAAATTCGACTTCCATTGCCGGAGATTGAAACGAATATGGTCTCATCAGGCTTGTTTGGAAGGTGCATGGGCATGATGTTTATTCCTAGCTACTGTAGCAGATCAAGGTTGAAGTCGAAGTTTGCGTCGACGCCTATTTAAAATGTATCCTCAAAATAGCCACAATGCGTGTATAAAGATAGAGATAGGTAACTGTGATAAATGATGGACAGACTTCGGGACAGAGCAAACCAAGGCAGGACTTGGGGACTTCGAACCCTTAAGATCGTCGGGTAGAGTACAGAATCTGCGTCTCACCTATAAGAGACTCAAAGATCGAGTGAGCGCATGCTGGATGTCCTGATAGAGCCATAATGCTGAGGGGAATGACTTCTGTGGTGTTGCTGCACTGGAAAGAATCATGTGCTCTGCGGAAGCCGTGCGGAAGCCGGCCGGAAACCCAGCAGCAGGCGGAGGGTATCGAATAGGCTACTGACAGTAGCGTCCAAACAATTACGGGTATTCGGGAATTGAAACAGGATCGCGACAAAAAGGATACGGCCATGTATCAGCCACACACTCGAATTAAGAATGACGAATATTGCTTGTTTGTAAGGTGCAAATCTTCCTAGTCTTTAGCACTTTAACCATTCACGTCACGTCTCTGGACGTCAATTCCCACCAGATATTATTATATTCCGCTAAGAGCTTTCGTTCCTTCGTACTGCGATCTTCGTTCTACCGCCACCTTTTCATAGTGCTTCCAGATGCCTTCTCAAACATTGCCCACGATACCCCAACGAGCCATCGCCGAGAGCAACACGACAGAGAAGTGCTACATTACGATGGGAGCAAAGGTTTACGATATGACAGACTTCCTGGATTCGCATCCTGGCGGCGGAGATCTTATTCTTGAGTATGGTGGAAAGGACGTGGAGGGGATTCTGCAGGATAATGGCTCGCATGCTCACTCCGAAGCTGCCTACGAGATCTTGAAGGACGCTCTCATCGGGCTTGTTGTTACTGATGCAGTTATGGACCCTTTGCCGAGTAGCATGTATCCAGCACGCATTCTTCCTCTACAACCAACCGAGAAGGGAGTGCAGCAGAATGGTCCAGCCAACGACGTTATCTCCAATGCGTACTTGAGGACAGGTGTGGCGACAGCTGAGGACTTCTCGAAGGACACAGACCCTGACGACGACTACAGGACGCATAAGTTTCTCGATTTGAACAAGCCTTTATTCCTTCAGATTTTGTTCGGGGGGTTTAGTAAAGAATTCTATCTCGAGCAAGTACACCGTCCGCGTCACTACAAGGGAGGAGAATCAGCACCCATTTTTGGCAACTTCCTCGAACCGCTCACCAAGACGCCTTGGTGGATGATTCCATTGCTCTGGGGCCCTCCTGTCGCATACGGTACATTCATCTCAAGAGACGGTTGTGCTAGCTGGGTTCAGGTGGCGGTATATTGGGGTTTTGGTCTCTTCATGTGGTCCTTGGTCGAATATGGCCTTCACCGTTGCCTGTTCCATTTGGACTAGTAAGTTTGGATCCGTAGCTGCTCATAATTAAGTCACCACTAACGTAAGAAAAGCCACCTCGCAGACAACCCTGTTGCAATTACCGCACATTTCCTGCTCCATGGGGTCCACCACTATCTTCCTATGGATAAATACCGACTTGTTATGCCTCCTACGATGTTTATTATCCTTGCATTCCCATTCTGGATGCTAGCACACGCCATTTTCTACTGGAATTGGCACGTAGCCACTGCTGTGTTCTGCGGAGGTGTCTTTGGATACATTGGTTACGACTTAACACACTACTTCATACATCACTGCAAACTCCCATCTTTCTACCAGGATCAGAAGAAATACCATCTCCAGCACCACTTCATAGATTATGAGAATGGGTTTGGTATAACCAGCCGCTTTTGGGACAGAGCTTTTGGCACGGAACTAACGTTATCACCCTCCAAGGTCTTCAAGTCTATCTGAAAACGACCATAAATCATGATTCGTGTCACTCCTGCTACTTAACACTGAACTTGGAGGCGGTTTTCTAGTATGATAAGGTCTTAGGCGTGGCAGGAAGTTCGTTGTACGACCAGCAGGTGTGGATTGAGAACTCAGTTAATTGTAAAGTTTGTTTAAATTCTGCAGGTATTCCAGAATTCTTTGTGAGGTCCGGAGCCTTGTGATCTGGTCCGACGAAGAAATACACGTTGATCGTATAGCATAGAAAGTTACATAGGATTCAACAAGCAGACAGCTGTCGAGACTAAACGAAAGTTAAAAAAATGCAATTTGAAAGGATCCGGTGGTGTTCAATATCGTGGGACATGCTCCCATATATGATTCATTATCAAACAGTACTGGCTTCATGCTATAACCATGCCTGTTTTGCTGCTTTGATTGCCATGATCGTGAACGTTTTAAGATGTTCCCCCGAAGCTGAAGCATTTACAGTCTATGGCTGTTGGCGTAAATAGCACAGGGTCAAGTCTGAAGGCCGCATTTTCACAAATTACAACTCATATCAAACTGACCACGAGCTCGTGTACACACCTTCACGGGTCAGCACCTGGCCTACAGGTGTCTCGTTCCCTTTAGCATGTGGAATGTTCAGTAACTCCCGGGCAATAGTCTTCATCTCCAAAATCGTTTTCCTGCCCAGTGGCCAAATTTCCGTAAACGCCCTCAAAGCCCCAATACCGAGACGGATGCGTTCTCGAGCCTCAATGACTTCCTTAGGCTCCAGCACCAATCTACAGGCAGATATTTGACCCATGATAGCCATGGCGAGAGCACATATTATAAGCGGCGTGTGCTTCATGATAGGGGTCGGGAGGGTCATCATGCCGAGTAGTGATTCGAGGGACTCGAGTGCCTTGTTGGTGTGAAGTGCACGGGCCGTTTGTCTCATCCCCATCATCTGTTCTGCTAGAGGTGCAGGTGTGCATTTTGACGTCCCTTCCACGCTGCTGTACGCGAGACGTGACCTCGGGCGATGTAGGTAGAGTCCGAGTCTGTCCCAAATCAGCATTGGAATTTACAAGCGAACTGCGCGGGCTCTATATTTGTGTGAAAATTATCTTGCATTGTGGAAGCCTGTCGTTAAGAAAGAAACAGTTTGGCTTCGAAAGGAGGCACCTACAAGTTGATGAGCATGTGCGCCTGAAAAATAACTTCATCCATGCTTCGATTCTCGTTGATCATCTGCTTCTTACACTCTGGCAGATGCACGATCCAACTGACTAGTTTTGCATCTGCAGGAGTTGCCACAGGATCATAAGCCTCTCCGGTATCACTGCTGGCGGCTAGCACAGCGCCAGCGATTCGTGCCCCATCAATTAGGTATGCGAATGAAGAGAAGGTGATTTCCTCATCTGCAAACTCTCGTGTTTCATATTCCTCCAACAACTTTGGGGTGGGTATTGTCTGCAGGTCTGAATTAGCCTGTCTTATAAGAGTTGCTCCGGATTTCGACATACCCCTTGGGCATATTCTCGCTCCTCGCATGGCAGATCAACATCAGTGTTGATATTCAACAGTTTAAATGACTTCTCATGCCTGATACCGGCGAATGTGCCGTCGATAATGAAGAGCAGCCACCACGTCCTCCTCCAACTCTCTTCCATAACATCATTTCCCTCTCCGCTCTCATATGCAAATAACCTAGACTGCATTTTGATCTCTAACGCCATAGTAATGGCCGTATCAAGAAGCACCCGAGCCTCTCCGAAGTTGTTACAGCAGTGTGTCGCTAGTGCAAAAAGCATGAGAGCTTGCACGGAGAAGCCAGTCATCGAAAGGTTGCCTGTCACCAGTTCGTTACTTATTCTTTCTTTCAACCCCTCCGATGGAATGTGTGGCAAGTACAGCGATCCAATATATTCCATCACGAGCATCACGTGCTGCAGGGACGCCGAGTTCGATTGTAGTCGTGCCATTAGATGTACCTGAGGCAGAAGAATGGGATGGGCATCGTGAAAGTTCGTGTAGTACGAATCGCGGAGCTGTCGTGACAAGTGGTCACCGTCATCATGAGCCGAACTATGGCTACCAGAGGTGTCAGAAATCTCGGGCGTTGTGCCGGCAGAAAGAGACATCGGCGCCGTATTGCTTGCAGATTGGAATTGAAGATGATCACGAACGTCCGGTCTTCTGGGCATATCTGCGTCTAAGGCAGCTTGCCTCCGCAGCAACTTCGATCGCTGCCCACCTCGCTTTGATTTAGTATAAGAGCAAGCCCGATTGTCCGGCTGACATCTTGAGCAGGATGGGGTGCTCGCGTCGCACCTGATGTGGCGTGTCCTGCATGGTATGCAGGCCAGGGAGACTCGGAGCCCAGCTTTCCGATCGACTTCTGCGACTTCTGTCACTCCAAGCTGGTCTAAGGGCATATACGTCTCGTCTTGCTGAAAGGTGAGAAGGTCGACATCAAAGTAGAAGTCCGCATCCAAGTCTAGCTGTGACCTGTCCATACTCATGTGATGAAGTAGTGGTCGGCGTGCAGTGATATGGAGCTCCCTTGAAGCGGCAGGGTAGGAGGTCAATCTGAGTTGATTGTGTTGTAGATAGTAAAGTGCACAGAATCCGTGGCCGTGCGAGACGGCAGGTTCCGTTGTCGGGGCGGGTGGCGAAAATGCAGTTAAGCTCTCTCGGCCTTCGAACGAATCAAGTCCTACATCACGACTCGTTCAACTAATTGTCCAATGTGTGACTGGTTGTCTTCCACAGCAACGAAGCGAATAAGATGAGTCCAGGAAGGCATGTCGGCATGCATACAGGCGTCCAGATATCCGATGCGTTTCTCCTGTTGCATGGATCGGAGGATTATAAGGTTTGGTATCGGCAAGACGACTGCTGACAGAAGCATGTAAACTCGGGGCGAAAACGGTTCGTTGGCCTGCGTTGTTTGGGTGTGGCGAAAAGTGCTATGTGTCTTACATTGTCCTACACCGTGCAACTATCAACGCAATCGTGGCGGGACTTATGTAACAACCCGACGGTAAGAGGCAGCAAAGAGGGGCACACAAAATCCGTGGGAGATATCATCGCATACGGCTACTTATGGGAATGGACAGTGCGTGCCATACACTGATATTTGAAATTTCTAAAATATTAATCCAGCCAAATTTCTTAGGAACACAGACAAGACGAGTCCATCTGCCATGGCGAGAACTCTATGAATGTACTCAAAGCGCATGCCGTCCTCAACTAACAAACATTGGACCTCGTCCGCCCCAGATACTGCCAACAAAGGCTACACCCTTCCTGGGGGCACTTACACGCTCTCAGGGCTGCAAGGATGCCGGGCGCTACTAAAGTTGAAGAGTTGACAGACGCTCCTGGAGGTGGCTCGAGAGTCACAATATTTGACCCCGAAGGATTTCCTGTGAATCTTGTCTTCGGCCAGGAGAGAACGGAGATTGGAACGCTGCCAAAGAAGTTGGTTTACAACTGGTAACAGGAAAAGCCTAGAGAAGGAGCGTGTCAACGCTTCTCCACAGGTCCTGCTGCTGTGCCGGGTTGTAGTTGTAGTATAAGTCGAGGAGCTATCTTCTGGCAGGATATGTTTTCAACATTTCCAGTACTGTAATCTAATAGATAACTCTAGTCAATCTGAACACCTTCGTCCTTGCTCTTGCCCTGCTTCCCCTATATTGCTTTCATCTTTATGCCCTGTAGTTGTAGCCTTTCAATAACATCCCCTATTGGCGAGATAGTTACCATCCTTTCAAATCATCATCTTCTACGACCTATACCTCAAATCCAGTCTCCTGTGGTCGCTCTGTTATGGCGGCCGAGAACTGAGATTATGTAAGATAATGTAAAGCACATGATGATTGAATCCGAGGTACCAACTGATGTGGTGCCTTCGCACGACACGAATATACACGGCCGCCACAGAACTGACGATAACTGCTTAATGCAGGAGAATGGCCTAGAAACCTAGATTAGACTGTTCTATGAGTTTAAAAGGCAGAATGAGGTAGTGGTGCTATGATAGGTCGTTGCTGTATCGCTGTAAAAGGAGGCTCTCTAGAAACTAGTAGAGTAACAATACACCTAACATTTAACTAGATCCATTGCTATATCTTTGGAAGTTGCTACAGCCATAGAGCGAAACAATGAAGATAATTTATATGCTACAGAAAACTGTAGGGAGAGAAGCCAAAAGAGCCTTACGAACTGAATGATTATTGATTAGGACGCGTTTAGAAGACAGGCTTTGATCCCAGCTCCAACATATGTCTTACATTATCCCACTGTCGAATTAGAAACATCATTAGTGCCGGTCACTTTACCTCCTCAGCAAGAGCTATCTTTAATGACTAGGAGTATTCCTCGAGCAATATGCTGTAGCAAATTGCCGGCTGCTTCTCCAACTACCCTTGGTCTCCTTGGCCGTACTACAAGTGGCCATGATTGTTGGTATGCTTTGTACACTACACTCCATAGATAATTGGAATCAGACTCAGTATGAAGAGGATATGATCGGTAGCTATTTCAGTGCCTAGGGACAAATTTCTTTTTGGAGATAACACGAAAAGTGGTTGAGAGGTTATTTCGTACGCAGAAGAGTGTTGTTAAAGCTCAATGGACAGAATTGAGGAGCTAGAGGAGAAGGTGTTTTTAGATGCCGACCTTGAATCATTTCACGATGAGGAAGAGTCAAACACTAAGGAAGAAGTATTTTAGGAAATTCTGACAAAGATAAGGAGCCTTGGTAATAATGGGGGAAACAGCATTCAGTTCTCCGCTTGAGGTTGGAATTGGAAAGCTACATGAATGACTTGGACAGACCAGAGGACGAGAGCAGAGCTACTCGAAATGTCGGACACTCAAACCAAGCCATGCTCCTCGAGCACTGTACTGTAGTTAGTCGCAAATATGTTTATAGGGATATACTTGCCTAGCCATATTTCCTTCCTTAATCACCTTCGGCCAGTATAACGGAATTTTTGATATACAGTAGACGCACAATTTATTAACGTCCGACGGGTAACCGAAAAGGCAACAACTATTACTAAATCTGCAAGTACATTTCCAACGTTTCCTAAACTGGCTCCAGGTCTCCTTAAGCCCCTGCAGTCTTTGTTTCTGGCTTATGTCATCTCTAATCTGCTTATTCGCTGTAGGTTCCTATTGGGTAGTATTTGCTAGGAGGCTAGCCTGAAGGGTGTTCTTCTAGTGTACAATGTCCTATCGTGGTGCAACTCAAGCGGTGCCTGTTGTCTCTGGCATGGGGTGATTAGTATTGGTTAGGTTAGCAGAAGTGGGTCCAATATATCTCTTTCTGAGGCTTGTAAACGTTAAGTTAGCCTGTGGTTATTGTAAATCGTATCGATGTGCGAACTGCTTCTATAGCTTATTTAGTGTCAATTATGTCATCGGACGGCGATTTCCCTCGCGGCTAGAAGGATGTATTGCTTCTATGAGTGTCCATGCATTAGAGATTCTCTAATCGGTATGCTGTCCATTTAGTGCATCAGAAGAGGAGGTGGTCCTCTATCGCCGGCAGCCGTTGGTATTCTTTAGCTAGCTAAACAATACATTACAAAGTGTGACTTCCCTGCCTACTCATGGGCTCTGTTTTTCTTCCCCTTACTTTACTTCCTGCCTCAGGTGTTTTAATTTCGAGGAGAAGGGTTAGCCCCCTCCTACAAGTTAATATCTGTTTACTCCTTAAGCTAACTTCAATACTCGCCGCCCAGGTCCTTACATTCTCCGTAGAGAGACACGCGCATCTACCCTGTCGGGCCATACAGAAGGTGTCAGCCGTCGCTTCCATTATACGCCGCGCCCCGTGACTGTGAACCACTTCTACCCTGGCAGGCCTCTCCTCCCCACCGCTTCAAGCAAGATTTATCAACCATACACCCGAGCCAGGTGGTGCATAGCGACGTGCCACCTCCAACTAATCGAAGCGTAACATTATCTTCCCTCCTTCTGTCTCCCCGTGTCTCTGAGGCCCGCAATTTATGGGCTCAGCTATTGCCGCTCGGGAGAGTTGTCCTCCATTTCGTTCAATATCGTCCCCATGTGCCTTTCACCGCCCTCAGTCGTGTCAATTCGCGATACAGTATTCCCGTCTGATGCAATCCTGACCGCAAGAAGTCCTGCCTTAACGAATGACGGGTGGGCAGTGACTTGACGTTCCAGTGCCATGTCTCTCTAAAATGATGATTCATTTCACCGCCCCACGCGTCTCTAAAATGAGAATCCATCTCGCAGCCTACGTAACGCCTCGGCATGAAAACTGGTCCAACGCCCAGAGGTTCCTTATCGAACGTCATAAGCCATGATTCTGCAATCCCAAGCTGCAGGCTTTGAGAGGCTTGGCTTCGACACAAGTAGAACGTTCTATAGGTGGTTCGATACTTATTTTGCTTGTAGTCCTCGGTTCGTTGTGGGCACGCCGTCCTATCGCCCGATGCTTGCCGGCATGACGACAACTACGACGGGCCAACAACACTCCAGCTATCCTCTCCTAGCTCCATTCAATCCTGCAAACAAGATGAATAGGATTTCAAGACCGCGACACGTGGAGGCGGAGGACATTGAGGCATCTAAGGAGATTATGCTCCCACCCGGGTATAGGTTGTGCACGGCATAACTACAAGAAGCCTATGGAGTCGATTTAGTTAACTCTCGCATCGATTTAGCTGAGCCATTAAATCAGGTAATATCTGTAATGATTGGCTCCGGCATGACAGTCTCGGCATGGTAGTCTCGGCAACTCGCGTGATCATGCGGGAAATGGCGGCGCGGCATGATATCCCAACACTACGATTCTAACCCACATAGGATCCCGTAAAGACCTTCTCCCCGCAATGCCGTTCCTTACGCCACGTATGCATATGCATACATTCCCCAGGTTTGATAGTGTGTAGAACATGAACCCCGTGGGGTATGGTACAACCTTCCCCTTCTCAGCAGAATAAAATGAAATTAGACCTTGCGCGGATTCTTTCCGCTCTTTCATCAGGTTGGTCTTAACTCCTGCGGGAAATGAATAGAATATACAAAGTAGAACTATTTCCTCGCTCAAGAGACCCTCTTCTCCTTGAAATTATTCATATTGTGCTCTGTGAAGCTAGTCTAGCAAAATTTGAGCAAGTGAAACGCCTTGGAAACAATGAAATATCTTATCATTAGTCTTAATCTGTTGGTTATTGATTTCTCGCTCCTATATTATGGGGCGTGCCAAGCTCAGCCGTTGAACACGAGCCTAACCATCTTATTACAAAATGATTTGTTAGGTATAATTCCGAACTAGTACCGCAGCAGCACGTTTAATACTAGATAGGTGCATCAAGTAACACATCAGAGGGTGTCATCCTTACTGGCAATGCCTCCTACGAGAAAGCGTCACAAGCCTGCTCTGATATCCAGGAAAAGCTTTTCGATCTCCAGGACGCTAGTCCGTCGTTTAACTTGACTGCTATCTTGGGCCACCTTGCATACGACTCGCCGTTAAATACTGCCCAGCAGTATTGGGTGTCATCTTACCCCGGCTACTGCCAAGCAACTAATGCATATGGGAAGATTAGCGACGTTAATTGTCTCGAGCAGCTCCCAGCCTTGTGCTCCCAGAGTGCGCCGTTCTCGAATGTAAGCTATGCGGATACTACATCGAAGTGGCAAGTCACGGTCCAAGCGGGAGAGCAGCTCACTACAGGGTAAGTTCAATTATCATACAGTTTTCATACAACCTACTTAAGAATCGTTGTAACCGAGCTCTCACTCAGGTATCGCGATCGAGCCTCATTTCGTTTTCTTGGTGTCCGATATGCCGACCAACCTAAGCGTTTCACTTACTCCGAGGTGTTTGCCGGCTCAGGAACTCAGACAGCTCTAGCCTACGGCTCCGAATGCATCCAGCTGCCCGGAGAGGGAGAAGAGGACTGTCTCTTTCTCAATATCTTCACGTCGTATCTCCCAAACACCGGTGTCAGTGACGAACTGCGGCCAGTCATGTTCTACATACACGGGGGTGCATTTGTTGCAGGCACAGGAGCGAATCCGGACTACGATGGAGGCAATCTTGCTTCCAGAGGGGATGTCGTGGTTGTGACGATCAACTACCGTCTCGGAGTGTTTGGATTCCTCGCACTTGACAGCTCTACGCCTGGGAATTATGGGATGGCAGATCAAGTTGTCGCATTAGATTGGATTAGAGCCAACATTGCTGCCTTCGGAGGCGATTCTAATCGCATAACTGTGTTCGGTCAATCTGCTGGTGCAAATTCTGTCGTCTCTCTTCTTGGCTCGCCAGAGGCTATTGGAAAATTTGCCGCGGCAATGCCCATGAGTCATATTGCTGGACTGGGCCTCCTAGGCGATTTCTATACAACGTATTCGAGCATAGCGGATGCAGCGGCTTCCGCAGTAAGCTCGGTGCTAGACCCTACCAACTGCACTAGTGCGACGTCCCAGGTTAACTGTCTGCGGAGCTTTGATGCTCAAGATCTACTTCTCCTGACTAGTGGCATGATCCCGTAAGCTTCTAACATATATTGAAACATTCGTGAGGACTAACATGACGGTCAGGCTTCTAATTCAAGACGGCACGTATATCAACTCTCCCTATCTGCTCCTGAATGGGTCGGGGAATGTTGCAAATGTTCCTCTAACCATTGGCATCTTGCACGACGAAGCTGGTGCTCTCATACCATATCCTAGTGGCACAAACCTTAGCCAGGAAATCGAGAATGCTGGGCTCTCACCACAGATATATACGGACAACTCTGCCTTATTTCCAGAGCCATCGGGGGCAAACGTGACTCTCGATATCTTTAACGTAACGGTGCACATGGCCACAGATGGCGAGCTGCGCTGCCTCGATGAGGCAATTGCATATGCAGGAGTTCAAAACAACATTTTCAAAAGTGTCTGGTTCTATGAATTTACCAGAAGTTACCAGCCTGCAGATTTCGACGTGAACGTCCCTGTTTGCCAGGCACCGATTGATGCCGCACACCCATATGGAGACACGTCGAAGCCATACTTCAGGTACGTAAATTGCGGTCTTTCTCTTGTTACCAGTCCTAAATCTCATCGAAACAATCTCACTGGATTTTTTGCAGGTGCCACGGCGGAGACGTGTATTACACATTCGGCAACCTCATTCGCCAAGGTCAGCCTCAGCGGGATGGTATAGACATCTTATTCTCCCAATTTATCGCGGATCTGTATACATCATTTGCCCGCACCTACAACCCCAATCCTCAGGCTGAGTATCTCCTGGCAAGGGACTACGTGAGTACCTATGAGCAGATATATGGATCCGGGGGGCTATGGGAGGAGGTTAAGAGTGGAGAAACCCCAACGCTTTACCGCCTTGATTGGCCCAGCCTGCAAGTTACATTTGACGAGATTGGACAGTGTGAGGCACTTGGATTCCCCTTGAACTATTATCTATAAGTTTATCTTAAAATGCAGCTAGCCCAAAGGCGTGTCGTTAGCCTTCAAATATCAGTCGCATTTCTTGTTAGTTCGATACGTTACGGCGGCCGAGACTCTACTCAAGTAAATAAGTGACCAGCTATATCCCGCACGTTAGTAGGTAAATCCCGTCTATCTTTCCTCTTATAGAACGATCTACCAATAATATCACGACATTTTAGCTCCTTACTATGTAATACTATCCCCCCCCCTTAATAATTGTATATTCTCCACTCTGTGGCTTAGCTATTTCTAGCCAATAAAGGGTGTTATGGTAATCCGTGCAACCAATCGTTGCTTAGGAAATCCCCTCTGTTTACTTTCCTCAGTTAGACCGTTTTAGCCACAGAAAGTGGAGAATGTACAATTATTAGGGGGGGATAGTATTCTTAAGGCATCAACTTCCTTACGGGCTAAATCTTGAAGCCCTTTTTAACGCAGAGGTTAGGGTTTAGGATTGGTTAGGATTAGTCTCGTGGAAGGGGGGGGGGGGTCTGACCCCCATCTTTGTATATATTCTAAAAGATAGGGTGTGTTTTAGTAGGTATTGAGGTTTAGGCAGCAGACAGGATTTAGCTGGTCCCTAAATATATTTCTCACAATCAAATTAAACTGTTATCTAACATCTGAATACCAGGGCGTTCTCCATTCTAACCACACTCCAGTCTATCCCAGATCATGAAAATGGCATGATCTTAATGAAATAGATGTTTAATAACATCCCCCCAAACGGATGCCATGCATTACTCCTTCTTCAGAGTAGAGTGGATGTCCATGCTCATGCCGCTGGACTCCTCAGCGACTATGGACCCGATCTGCTCGGTCACGACACCTAAATTCTATACAGGGAATGATGAGCCTTGTCGAGTAGCCACACCGTTGAGATGCGCTTGTCGCGAGGAGACGACGAATTGCAGCGGAAGTTGCGAGACCTGGACTTAGAGAAAGGTGCCATATCGGGGTGCGAGGTGAATGTCATCCATGGTGCAGGGTTTCAATGCCCAAATACTATCATCTAGTGTATTTAGAGACAACTGGAACTGACAGTTACCCACTCCGAGACTTAGCACTTTGAGAACATAGGCGAGCTGGCTACTCAAATGTAAAACCTGTATGGAGAGAATCGTAAGATTCCAGAGTGAGAAAATCTTGTGATCTTGGCAAGAATTGTGTAGCACGCAGTTATCACTTCCCGGATTAATCCAGAGTTCGCCTCGCTCATATCCGTAGGTCGTCCGTGTTCAAAAGCCATTCCCGGATTTGAGTCGACCTGCGCTCGTTCGACAACAGCTTGGATACCGAGCCGAGTTTATAAGATTACGTACTTACTGATATTCAATGTATAATAACTTAAGATACAGGACAACTCTTTCTGCCCGCGGAGACATCATGCAGTGAGCGGTCGGCCATTGAGATGCAGGCTACCCCGCACTTTCCAGTCACTGCATGGATGCAGGTCCTCTACGCCCGCTGATCTTGAGCAATCTATTGTTCATATTTGCCTACAGGGTATTGCCCAGTGGCGACTTATCGGATGGAAATAGCGGATGATATCGAGGCACGGAGTAGGGCATTTATGTCACATGACGTTCTAGCATAATTCAGTCCTTAGGGTAAATGGGGATCAAAATACAGGACGCTGCTGGTAATATGTTATTATATTAGGTCAAGATCGCTCTCCTACGAGTCTAAGCGACGCCGGAGCATTGGCTCTAAGAAGAATGAGTGTTTAATCGGGGAGAGCTACGTCTAGATAACGCGGCACACCCATGGAATCTTCATGTATTTGAAAGGCACATAGCCAGCAGCATCTATAGCTGTGTCTTCGTACAGTCAATTTGACTTGAATATGGTCATCAAGGCATGTACAGGCATAGAACACAAAACGAGAGGGTTTATATGGAGGGGCTTATCATCATACATCAGATTGCTTATACGGAGATGCGGCAACAGCTATTGCGACAGTGATGGAGTGGCCCGTAATTGATAACATTGAACTGGAGGATACAATTGGGGTAGAGATTAGCAAATGGCTGGTATTAAATTGGGTATTTAGAGGTACCTGCGATCACTAAGAGTACTGTGGCCACGGATCATGTAGATTTAGCTGGCCCCTGTTCTTATTCTGCGAAGAAAATTTATGGGGACTAGGTTTTATGTTCTTATTAGTCAGGTATTCTTACATGCGCTAATGAATTTTGTTCGAAGGTACTGTACTGTATCCTAGATTTTCGGCTAGAGCTAGTTTTGACATGCTGCCGTTAGATCGCGTTAGTAAAATCAGGTGTCTACCCGTCAACTTCATTGGCCAGGACATTTGCCTCGTTGTGACATCTTTTCTAGCTAGTAATAATTAAAGTAGATCTAGCATGGTTAGGACTCAGCTGAAGTGCAGAGAGCAAAAAATCTATGATTTTATATATTGTGTATAAGATGCTGCTCAGAGGATGACACATACAGGTTTCGACATGGCTGTCATGTGCTTGGTTGTTTCCTACGAACCACATGTAAGAACGAGACGGCCTATGATGCGGAGTAATTCCGCTTAGGTAGCATGGACTATAATAATTCCATCATATTAGGTTTCGGTGGAGATTGTACAGGGTTTGTGAAGCGCCTTGGTTTGCTTCCGAAAGAGGCAAGGATTCTATGGCGGGCAGTGGAAACTAAACATAGCTTTCAATACCTAGTAGGTTAATGAATACGAACGCAAGAATACCAGCCTTCCATACTGCTAACACAAAGCAGAGAGAGAAACGTGATATCTAATATCATTTCAACTCGCAAGCTACACATTATACTTACTTTAATAATCATCGACGAGCAGAAATTTGTAATTCAATTACGTTAACACTATAAAGAAGGTACAAAGGCAATCGTCTGATCCATCTCCAAATGCATCAAAGCAATCACTTGGTCTGATCGGCAGACTTCTTCTTCTTACTCGCCGCCTGTATAAGCCTATCTGACAGGTCTCCAATTGGCAAAGTGAACGGGAAATCAAGCGTTAATAGCATCTGTGCGAAGAGAATATACCAGCCAGCCATACAAAAAGTAAATGCGCAAGCTCCCGCAGCCTGTCGTTTGTTGTCAGTAAATCTATCTAAGAAATAGTTGAGAAGAAACGAGATCTAAACTTGTACTGGGGGTGGTGTATCATACCGTTTCAATCCTTGCACCGAGAGCAGTCTTGCCTTGAGCCAGAACCCAGTACGCAGCTGCCAGAAGGGCAAATGTGGTAGTCAAAAGCAAAAATATGAAGACAAAGACAATATTAGTACGGAGGGAGCAGACAAAGAACATTGCAGACGCGATTGACATAAAGAGAAGGAAGAACGCTAAATTGTACGTGTCAGCATGAAGGTACATTGGACATGAAAGATCCTCACCAAAACTAGCCAGAAACTCAGCCTCACCAACTGCCGGATTGGATGCGCCGTTGGTGTATGCCCCTACTGCGTTATAAGATGGTTGAAGGGTTGCCGCCAAAGATAGCCAGAACGCTCCTATTTGCCGCAGATGATTTGTCAAGTTGATGCTCTTGGGTAGTGCTTTTGCCAAGGGAAAGGGACTTACCGTAAGTGCCAAATACGACAAAAGGGAAGGTATTGCCAAGAATCCATTCCATTACGCTTCCTATGATTTGGAGCATGCCGCCGCAGAAGTAGAATACACCACTTAATTTGTGAGCATTAATATCATATGGCCACCGGCATTTTCCTCTTACATGGTAGCAGCACCTCCTCCGCCAGCGCCCTGCCATCCCATCAACGAACAGGCAAGAGGACTTCCTGCTAATAGGAAGCCAATCATGATTCTAACACATACAGACTTAGTACCATCATGGTGGCAGCGTATGAATACTATGAGTATGGAGACTTACAGAGGTGTTGGGTTGCCGAACGTCTTCCTCAAATCTCCTTTAACCGAGTTTTGGGGAGTTAAATACATCTTCTCGAAAACATCTAGAGGGATAGCAACGCTATGGGCAGTTGCATGACGTTGAAGCTGCTCTTGCTGATAAGCTTCTACATCGGTGCCGTCCTTACTAGAGTAAACGTTCGCCATTATTGCGATTTGGGTTTGAGGTGCGTGATGTTGTTTGGTTTGGAGATTTTCTTAGCACTAATTGCGAGTAGCAGATAAAATAGATATTAAGGATAGACTAGGATGATGTTGCTCATATATGCGCATTTAAGAACATGACGACCTGTCCACTAGAAAATCAATTGTGTTATAAAAGGGGTGTTATATGCAAACGCGGGTGAACAGAGGCCACTCTGACTAGCCCGTATTCGTGCTTGGTCAAGCGGACCATTTCCGTAGTACCCAAGACATGAGGGTATCAGCTCAATCGCACCCCTAGTAATCACTTACCCTTTCCGGCAGTTAGGGTGCGAATAAAATCCATACTACCCTCACCGGGGAGAACTAGACTGATGAAGAGATGCAGGCCTGATGCTATTATGATGAGTTTGAAAAATCAACAATTGAGGAGCAAGAGGCAGCTATTTTTAATAGCCACACCTCCAGAGAGAGATTGAGCGTATCAAATTTACTGACTAACGTAGTTTGGAGGCCCGCGGAACGGGTAACTCAACTCGCGGATCTGGGGGCGGAATAGGAAGCCGACCCAGATTAGGAAATAATTGCGAATGATTTTGAGGCTACGCATAGAATCAGCGGAATATTTAGGGGGCAGCTCTATCGACTCCAGACTTGGCTGTATCCACACCCTAGTCCATTTTCAGCACGATCTGCCTGAATCGGCCTTTTATTCGGCATCAACAAACACTATTCTATTTACCTTCACATCAACGCCACCTGACACCAGGACCACCTCCTCCCTCCTACCTCCTACCTCCTACTTCCCGCCGACACAATGTAACCCTAAAGTAGCTGCAGGAGTAGCGGAGGGTGACTTGGTTAAGGGGATCGAGATTGAGTGTGATGTGATTGAGGTGGATTGTAGTTAGAGGCTTTTTCACTTGAATTAATGCTGAAACTGCACATGTGATTGCGCGTCAAAATGTAAACGCGGCCTTAGCGGGTGAGATTTAGCTGTGGCTTAACTTATTTGTGCCAATACGGGCTAGGGCGTCTATAAAACCAAGTCTGGAGTCGATATAGCTGACCCAATATTTATTGTGATGTTTAACGCAACGGGACAGGATCCCTGCAGAGAGAGTATGGACGGAATATTTACCGTGTTGATCTGGAAGGAGAGACAGGGCAAGGGAGCGAAACTACTTCCCAGGAGCGAATCGACGGAATGTATGCCGTGACGGCGGAGGTTATCCAGAAACGATGGAACAGGACAAGACGGTAAAAGGAATATTTATCCTTTGCGGAATGGGAGTGATGCTGTCTTGGGGGGTTTTTTAATTTCTTTAGCAGATACCATAACTATGGGTTACGAGACAATTGCTCTGGCCGTCTTGTCGGTCCTTGTCGTGCTTTACCATTATCTCAACCAGACGGATGTACCAAAAATCAAGGGCCTCCCAGAGATCCCCGGCGTCCCGATATTTGGCAACCTGATACAGCTGGGCGATCGCCATGCAAAGGTTACTGGAGAGTGGGCAAAGAAGTACGGCCCAGTCTTTCAAGTTCGCATGGGCAACAAAGTGAGTCGCATGTCTAAATTCGTGCCGTTGCTGGCATAAGTTGCGACAGGCTAATCTCGTTGGAAGAGAATCGTATTTGCAAATAGTTTTGAATCCGTCAGACAGCTCTGGCTGAAAGAGCAATCAGCCCTTATTTCCCGCCCAACCTTCCACACCTTTCACAGCGTGGTGTCCAGCTCTCAAGGCTTCACAATTGGGACCTCGCCATGGGATGAGTCGTGCAAACAGCGACGCAAGGCCGCAGCCACGGCTCTCAATAGACCGGCCGTCCAGTCGTATATGCCAATCATTGACTTGGAATCGACGACAAGCATATGTGAGCTATGGAGCGATAGCGAGGGGGGCAAGACGGATATAAATCCAATTCCCTACTTTCAGCGTTTTGCTCTGAATACAAGTCTGACCCTCAACTATGGCATCCGGATTGACGGCAACGTCCAGGACAGCTTGCTACAAGAAATCGTCGCCGTGGAGCGTGGAGTGTCAAATTTCCGCAGCACAAGTAACAACTGGCAGGACTATGTCCCACTGCTTCGTATCTTCCCCAAGATGAGTAACGAGGCTGAAGATTTCCGTGTCCGCCGTGATAAGTATCTGACCTATCTGTTGAACCTGCTGAAAAAACAGATAGCAGATGGCACCGACAAGCCTTGCATTACTGGGAATATCCTTAAGGACCCCGAGGCCAAGTTTAATGATGGTGAGTTACATGAACTGCCTCAAATATGGCGATCTAACATGTACCTAACCCGTCAACTGCTATACAGCTGAAATCAAATCTCTCTGTCTAACCATGGTCTCGGCTGGCCTGGATACGGTTCCAGGCAATCTAGTGATGGCCTTGGCCTACCTCGGAGGGTGTGACGATGGCCAACGCATCCAAAACAAGGCATACGAGGAGATCATGAAGGTTTACCCGCATAACGACGCGTGGAGTAAATGCCTAGTTGAAGAGAAAGTGCCGTACATCACGGCGTTCGTCAAAGAAGTCCTTCGCTATTGGACTGTGATCCCAATCTGCCTGCCTCGGAAGAGCATTAGAGATATTAAGTGGGGCCCAGCCGTTATTCCAGCTGGTACTACGTTTTTCATGGTTAGCATGTTTCCCATTTCTTATGATGGATCGCGACCGAAACGCTAACCAGGCCATATTTGGGGTCAGAATGCCTGGGCCGCAGACTACGATGCCGAATACTTTCATGAGCCCGAAAAGTTCATCCCAGAGCGGTATCTCGATAGCCCTGAGAGCACTGGAACGCCCCACTATGGCTACGGTGCTGGGTCCCGTATGTGCGCGGGATCGCATTTGGCAAACAGGGAGCTCTACACAGCCTTCATCCGGTCGATCACGGCATTCACTATCCACCCACCGCAGGACTCCACAGACTTGCCGATATTAGATGCTCTAGAGTGTAATTTGATCCCTACTGCACTCACTACGGAGCCAAAGCCTTTCAAGATCAGATTCAAGGTGCGAGATCCTGTTCTCCTACAACAGTGGATTGCCGAAAGCCAGGAACGCACCAAGGGCCTTTGACCGATGGTCAACGTTAGCAGTTATGGGGGCCACGGAAACAAGCTTTTGAATTGCTTGAATATGGAGAGGCAGAGATGCTCTGCATAATACTTCCGGGACGTAAAATTAGCTTTTACTTAACTTCTTGCTCACAGGGGAGTTGAGTCGCCTGCTCCTGTATGCAGCTTTCAAGCTCCTCCTTTGACTAGTATATTACTTCCTACGCTTTATATGACTTGGGAGGCCTGTATATGTTCCTCTTCATCATTGTAATTCCTTCTGCTTTTTTGTCATAATTTATTTATGCTGCAATAGGGAGCTTCACTCCTTTATCTTTAACCCTCTCTTGTATATTCTAAGGGTCTGTACCTATTCCTCGCTTTCACGAAATACAGTCTGAACACATCAAAGTAGGATCTATACTTGCTTCGTGAGAAACCAAGATAAAATGTCAGAGATCAGATCGTTTTATGCTTATGCCCCTGCTCCTAATTCTCCCGTAGAGTCCCATTTTATTTGAGATGTTCTGCACATTGGCCAGTTTGGTCCTGTTTGTAAGAGCTGGCGTTGTAAGTTACAGGGCAAAACGTTCAATTATGTACTCCACATGAACTTCATAACTTTAATGATGGACAGTGATTATAGACGGCGAAATAAACATTACTCAGGTCACTGCAGAGGCTTTCGGATGCTTTCCAAGAAGCTTGGACCTCTTTCGGAGATGTCTACATGTAAGAGACCCAATTAATCTCATTCGCAGCCATCGGTGAGAACAACTGAGTGAAGTGAATCAATGATATATGCATAGTATCTGCACCGATTGATACTGGCTCTTCAATTGAGTTCTGAGCCATTATATTGCGTATATAATACCGAGAGATTCAATAATTGCAAGGTGAAACAAGATGACAATTCTACGATTTAGCATTGGATTAGATCCACCCATAGGATTCTAGGAGATACTTACTTAGTATCTCTAACCCTAGCTGCTCAATATCTATCGACGCGGCAAACACATCTCTGCAAGAGCTAGCCGTCATGAACAAAGTGGTTGGTGTGGAGGCCCAAGTAGCCATGAGCATAATGATCTTCGTCGCTCATAACCAGTCGATAGCGTTCACGGCTGCCAGGTGTCGAGTTATCCATCTATGGATATATCAGTGGTCTCTGCGAGCCACGCCGTCTTCGTCGACCTTCTGAACTCGTGCGGCGTCTCTTGGCGCCTACAGAGCCCTACCAGGGCTTGGACGGCATGGACCTGCGCGCGGAATATCTGATCCAGCTTAACATCGTCGAGGGACTGGAAGAGTTGGGTGACCGCAGCCCATCGCTCGTACGCGGAAGGTCGGTGAATTTAGCACCTCAGGCACGGTGAGGATGCCCTGGAGCTGCCAATTCACCTCTTTCGTATGGACAGTCTCATGGAACCTATCGATAACCCGATCGAGCTTTACCCAGATGAGCTTAGACTTGAGCCTGTTGATCTGGCGGTTCTTTCTGACGTTTTCTTTGATAGGCAATTTATATCACCCTCAAGGGCAACGTTAATTTAGAACCAGACAGTCAAATCAAAAGCTCTTATGCCTTTTATGGTGATTATATCTCAGGATCAAATTGAATTTTATTCCTGAATAGAAAAAACATGCTGTACTTATCTTAAACAAAATACAGCTCTTGTACAAAGCGCTTTTTATCACATGCGTAGCAACTTTTATGCCCATAATGTCACAAACCTGCAGTTGCTACTGTAGGAATTCTCACGCGGACGGTGTCCGTGACCTTCTGGAAGTAGAGCTTGGAGCAGTCGACCTGGATCGTGCCATACACGCCCTCAATAGTAGTACCGTTCCATAGTTCCATCATCTGCAGGCATGGCTCAGCCAGACCTTGCAGCACTAAGGCGTTGCCTTCGTAGTGATGCGCCAAGGGCGCTTGCTGACCAACCAAGCAGAGGAAGGTACTTGAGAAGAGATTTTGGGCATACCTGGGGTATTGTGGTGGGAAGGCTGCAGGGCCAATATAGAGATCATCGTACATGACTGGTCGAGCATAAGTATGGATATTCGAACCAGGATCCTGCCGCTTCCCATTCTTTTTGTCACGACTACTCTTTGGCTTTGCTTCTTTTGGCGGTGCTTTCTTTGGCTCCGCATTGTTACCGCCACTCTTTATCGCTGCGTTCTTTTGTTTAGCATTGTCTCCTCCATTTCGTATCTTTTCCTTTCCTCCACCCGTTGCCTCTGCCATTCCTCTATTCGCTCCCTCTAGCTTTTTTCTGTTTTCTGGTTTTTCTTTTCCTGCCTCTAGTTTCCCATTATTAGCTGCGTGTGCTGTGTTGCCTCCTTTAAGTGGCTGCTGCTTCAGTTGTTGAGTGCCTTGATTCTGTTGCGGATTTGTTGGCTGGTTTTGTGGACTCTGCTCGGTGGTTTGTTGGTTGTTCGTTGCCTGCTTGATAACTTCTTTGCCAGCCTTCTTAAGTGGACTTGAGACTTTCCTGCCACTGTTGGTATTACCTTTAGCAACGGGTTCCGCCGTCTTTGCGTTGGGTTTAACTGCCTGACCAGCCTTTTCGGGAGTCTGGCCAGCTTCCGCGACATTCGAAGCAGCCTGGCCAACTTCTACCGCATTGGAAGCAGCCTGACCAACTTTCCCTGCTGTAGAAGCAACTCTGGCCGCACCCAAAGCAGCCTCGGCGGCGCCATCTGCTGCAGCAGAACCCGCCTCGGCAGCAGTGGTACCAGCCTCGATAGCGCCAGCAGCTATCTCCGGTATAGCGTGTTTGACTATCCCTATAAGGCGATTGTAGCGACTACCATGGTGAGCTTAAAGGAAACCATTGTAGGTAGGCTCAAATAAGCCTGGAAAGAGGATTGATGGAGGAGATTCTTAGTATCGAGAGATGATAGAAACAAAGATGCTTAGTGACAATGATACTAACTTTAGATTAGATACTGGCCTCAACTTATAGTCGTAAGATAGGATGACGAGGACAAGGAAATAAAGTTGGATTCTTGATTCCTGCAGGCCCCTCGTTCCTACAGGGCCAACGATGTTCATAATTGGAGATTTGATACTTCCCAAACCTTACAGGAGGACTTCTCTCGGTGGGGATCTTGCGCCCGGAGGAACATATAATCAATTTGGGGGCTGGGGGGGGGAATTGTGCTCCAAGAGGATCGTGTAGATTTACTGAGGGCCATAGATGGCCGTCGCATAGAGTCTGGGGAGAGATATTCGCTGGAGCTATGTAGCAACCTGCAGGACGGAATAGGCTGATTTTTCGGGGGCAAGGTCTCTGAATATGTCCATGATAAGGGCTTTGGCATAGGGCGAGGAAACAAGAGTGGATGCTAATCTGTTGCAGTATCCGGAAGCTAGTCCAGTTTCTGTGCTGAGTAACCAACTCAAATGCTGATACTGAAGCCCTAAATACTAATATAATAGACTGTATAAAGGAGTACACATTATGGATGCCGAAACCACTTGATTTGAGTTATCTAAGACTGTATTTGGAATTCTGGCCTAGTCACGAAGTATAAAGGTGGTGGTTGAACCCACCTTTAGAAATACAGAGCTATTTTACCTGAAAATTACGAACCCATCATTTGCACCTGAATTAAGCCCCACTCGACGCAACATAATCTTACTAAACGTATTTGATAAGCTTTTTCTCACTAACGCGAAAGTCATGCATAGTAGTTGCAAAAGGCTACTTACTAGGCTTAGTGATAAGTGTACAGTAGTGCTGGGCTAGCGCGTCACTGACCTTGCCTTAGCGTCAGAACCTTGTGCTAAGCCGCTGCATACTATATTGAGAGTAGCGTGTTGCGAGCCTAATTCGCGTGCCTTGTGCTAAACCGTTGTATACCATATTGAGAGTAGCATATTGCGAACCTGTTCTCCCGCAGTATACCTCATCGCCCTTTGAAAAGACTCAGGATACACCAGCTGTTGATCTTTCTTACTAACTATCCTCTTGGTGACACCTCCAGTTCAATTGACAATTGTCTCGAGCATGTCGCGTGCCTATGTCCTAGTGTAATAGATTTCGTTCGCCTTTTTTTGACGTATCCGGTTCGAAGCAACCCAAGCAAGATACCATAGCCATCATGTCCCAAAAAGTCATTCGCGTTGCCCTGTTCAAGGTTCCTCTGAAGGAGAATCAGCTCAAGTTCGAAGAGTTGTACAAGATCCTTGCCAAGACTGCCCGGAAGGTATATCTTCAACTCCCATCATGTTGCACCACGCCTTTGCTCTGCTGTCCAAGCTATCTTTATATCGTTTGGGATTGTTAATCATTCGTAATATTTAGGATGGCGTGCCGTATATCCTTTCGGTCGAAGCCGGACCGACCCATCCGGACGAGCGCGACCAAGGCTATACCTTCGTGGCTAAGTCCGAGTTTTCTAGTTTAGATGATATGAAGTACTATGATGCAGACTGTGAGGCTCATTTAATGTTAAAGGCCGCAACGAAGAACCTAGGAGTCCAGGGATTCATGATTGTCTATTATTCGCCTGCTGTTGTTGCTGGTCTGTGATGTAGTTGGAGGTCATACCGCGATGTGGAGCAGAGATCTAGGTGATGCGGCACCTATGTCCAGGAAATGCACGCCATACATAATTGGGAACTAGAAAGAAGTGCTGGGTACCGCTACTTTAGGTGATGCCACGCAGCGTGTTCTTCTAGAGGTCAAAATGGCTTCTATGATATATCTAGCACCAGACGGTTTATACCTTGAAGTCTTTGTCTACCAAGTAAATACCTAGAAGCTGCACGAAGTTAACCAGAGTTGTATCTATATCTTGATGCAAATTAAGTACGATGCAAAGTTCCAAGTGCTCGTTGCTGCTTTCCAAAAAAGTCTAGCATGATACTATAGCCCCGTTTATACGCCTCCTTGACTTTGTCATCTCTTAGATCTCCCCTGGCAGTCATCCATCCATGCTTCTGCTCTGCGAATCTTTCTATGCAGTGTTCCACTTTAAGCGCTTTTACAAAATCCGACACTTCAGTGTCTGACTCTTCCTCGGAAGTAAGTATACATATAGGAATGGTGATCTTGGCGGCGTCTCCAGTGTCCATACGTGCAGGGCTGGAACATGCGGCAGCGGCGTAGAGCGGGTTAGACTGAGTAGTGAGCGTCACTACTTTACCACCCCAGCAGAACTAAACCGTACGTGTAAGCCATGAACTACCATGAGAAGAGAGATGCCATAAATACCCCTGCCACAAACCATATCTTTATATTGGGATTGTACTTTTCAAACTGTTTCAAGAGAACGGGAATACTCGGGACCACTGTATGAGGATGTCGACTGCTCCACCACTCTGTGAGCGCTTTCCCTTTCCATTCCTGGTCTGGAGGATACCTAATCGTCGTCAGTTAATGTCCGCATTATATAGTGAGGGGCTGTTCGGTGTACCAGGCAATATCTGCAGGCGTGCCCGCAAAGAAATCGGGCATAAAGACCTGATATTGATTACCTGCATCGCCTGTCGAAAGTATGTCGGCACCTTGCAAAGCCTGCTCAGAATACCCGAAGATATCAAATATATATAAAATTGCAGTCGATGCGGCCGAGGGTCCTGTTACATCTTGCCACAAACTTAGTATGCAATAAAGGAGGAAGTGGGATATCAATACATGTCCTAGTATCTCCAATTGTCTCGTAGGTGCCTTGGGCAATATAATCTTTCACAATAAAAGGCAGATTGTTACAGCAAGCCGTCGAAAGGCCGTCGAGGGCATGCATTTTGGGTGCAGCAAATGGAATCGACTAATAAGGTCGAAGTGAATGATAGTACCCTGTGATATATGTCTACTAATTGTCGTTGGGCAAAATCGGAAAGTAGCAAAATGTGAAAATTTCCGTTTCTGTTTAGCCTCATCAACTTGGTACTAAGTTAATATGGGGTGCTTGTTATCGATATTAGGCATTTATGACACAATGAAAGTTGGCATTTCAAGTTCTCGGTAGAAGTTTGTGTACGACCCTACCCTAATGTCACGCCTAAACCGTAATCAGCAGGTGGCTGGGCTTCGTAAGCAATGACTGCACTCTATTTTATCTTGCATGCTTATGTATCCATCTTATCACTTTAATCGAAATTGTTAAAGTGCCTGTTGCGTATGGTATCATGTTACGACGTCCTACCGTACTAGCGACATCTTGGGAATGCCTACAGCCTCCTCTACCGATGACCTTGCTCCAGGGAGATGTTACCGTAATTGACGATAATGATCCGCATGATCGTGACCCTTCTTTGATGGAGAATGAGAATACGACAGTGTCTCATGTATTGTCGAATAGCGGTCTGCAAGCATGGCTTCAAGTAGCTGGGTCGTTCTTCCTCTTCTTCAATTCTTGGTATATCTGCCCGGAAGTGGGAGATCCAAAATATGGTTGCTGACTCAAGTGCCCGGCACACAGGGGCATTATCAATACCTTTGGCGTCTTCCAAACATACTATGAGCTCACCTTTGGACATACGCTTTCACCCTCCAGCATTTCTTGGATCGGCTCCATCCAGTCTTTTCTTCTTATGTTCCTGGGCATTATAGCCGGACCCCTATATGATGCCGGCCACTTCTATATGCTTATCGTTGCGGGAACCTTTCTCGTTGTTTTCGGATTTATGATGACTAGTCTCTGTTCAGAGTACTGGCAAATCATGCTTGCTCAAGCACTTTGTATTGGCATCGGAACTGGTTGCTTCAATGTTCCGTCCATTGCTATCTTGTCTCAATATTTCAGCACACGCAGAGGTCTGGCGATTGGCTTGGCCGCATCAGGGAGTAGTTTCGGCGGCGTTGTCTACCCCGTCCTGTTTCGACACTTCCAGCCGAAAATCGGCTTTGGCTGGACTACACGGATACTCGCTGTAATTTCACTGGCAACATGTCTTTTCTCATTATCCGTAATGCGAATACGCCCCGCAGTACGACCAAGACGCCCCCTGGTTGAGCTTGCTGCCTTCCGAGAGATACCGTACACACTCTTTTGCGTCGCCATGTTTTTTGGAAACATTGGCTTCTTCGGTCCCCTCTTCTACGTTCAGACCTACGCCATCCAAACGAAGATAGCGAGCGAAAATCTCTCGTTCTATCTCCTTCCTTTGGTGAATGCGGCTTCGGTTCCGGGACGTATTGTGCCAGGCTTTCTCGCAGGCATTGTGGGACCTCTCAATTTGCTTCTCTCTGCAGCAACATTAACTGGCGTCGTTGCACTATCCTGGATAGGAATCCATAACACGGCTGGAATAGTTCTGTTCTCACTCTCCTATGGGTTTTGCACGGGTGGGCTTGTGTCTTTGCCAGCTACCACTCTATCCAGCTTAACACCCGACTTAACGAGACTCGGAACCTGGATAGGAATGTATTCTATGATCTGCAGCATAGCATCACTCGTCGGTGCACCTCTTTCTGGTGCTCTCTTGGGTGAAAGTCAATCGTATCTTGGATTACAATTGTTCTCGGGGGCTACAATGTTTTTAACGGGTGTTTTATTGCTAGCAACGAGGATATCGAAGGAAGGACCCAAAATGAGAGTAAAGATCTGAATGGCTAAAGAAGGATGCTAATGGCTGTAGTGTGAACATGGTAGGAGAGCAGAGGGTCTTTGATCTTGAATAGTCTTCTAACACCATGTACTTATGCATTCATCAATCATACTATCTCTATATTGAGGTACATTGAGCTAGGCTCGGCTAACTACTTTTTTTGGCATTGTTCCCTAGCCACCGGTAGTAGTTAGGGCATTCTTAACCAAAGTATCTAGGTTCTCTTCGCCCAGGCCCAATAGCAGGTTTGCAAACCCGGCCTTGTCTTGCCAGTTCCCATCCACAATTCCTACAACGGAGACTAGGTTTACTCTGCGTTCTTTGTTGCTTGGATCCTTATCCACCTCTGCTTTAACTTCTCTGATATACTCGCCGGATGACACATATTCAACCTGCCATCCTTGTCCAGAGTGTCGCTCCAGTGATCTCAAGAGTTCGTTCTGAGTGATACATAGACTCTGAATATATAGTAGCCTATCCTTGGTCTCGTCTTCTTTCTGCAGAATCCTCACAACAGCCAGAGCAATTGTCTCAAGAGTCGATGTTGACCACGAGATGTCTCCACCGTCAAAAATCTTCGCCTTACGCGAATGTATGTCAAATTGCAGGAGGCCGGATTTCAAACCATAATTAAAGAAATGGCCACATATCAGACTTGTCCATGTCATATCGCTGATCGAAGCAAGATCCTGTAAATGTTCCCGGACTCTTTTCTTTTCGGCATACAGGGGCATGAGGCCCAGTACACGTTGGCTGCTCGAGTCGCAGCTACCAAAGTCTGCGGGAATAAAGCGTCTAACGCCAGCTAGGACGGCGGCATCTGCAAGACGGATTTGAAGATCGCCAAGAGAGCCAGCAAATACGACGATAATCGCATCCTGACCATGGAGCGCAACGACGAGTTCTTCTGTATCTGGTTCATTTGAAATGCAGATGACGTTGACCGATTCTGGGTACTTCGATGTCGAAGAGTGGCGGGAGAGAACAGTTACGGCGAAGGTATTTGCTGCGATGAGAGCATTGAGGATAGCGGGCCCGAGTGTGCCATTCGCGCCTACTATCACAACTTTCCTGAGCACCATTGTGAAAATAGAGGGTCGACTGACTCTAGAGTTATACGGTGAATGGATTGTCGTCTTACGTTACTTTCCTCCTCTTGAAAAATATCGTCTCACTATTGTTATATAATTCCTTAGTGTGCCACTACCCTGAGGCAACACATACCAGATTAGGAATGCTATTCCTAGTGTTGGTGGACGGACAATAGAATCTCGGAGAGTGGAGAGGAGCAATTTCTGAAATGAGGGAATCGGGTTGACCTCGAAACATTGCGGCCGCTCGAATAAGGCAGAAGTGGCACCAAAGAACCAAATGGTAGCCATTGAGGCTGTGAGGGTGCTGATTCTCACTATATCAGTAGCGTATATGGCCAATTACCGAGCCTGCCGCTTCCTGAGGAGTACCATTGGCTCGCCCTATGTTGAAACCATCATCTCTGAAATATGGGGGAAAACCTATCCTCCTGGATGGGTATTTGATCCGAAGAAGTCGTAAGAGGTGAGCGTGCGTGCAGACTAACGATTGCTTTGCAACTCAACCACCTGAAGCGAGGAGAAGCGGCGTACGGCATTGGGTAACTGCTAGTCGCAAAAAGAGACGACGCTCCGTTTGGAGCATTTGGGGTGATATTCGGTGAATGACCCCAGTTTGCCAATTGGATTGACCTGCATTCTATCGTTATTGTGTCCTTCTCTTGATCCACTATGCGTTGTAAGATAGAGAAGGATTTAATATCTCAATCTGCATTAGCAAGGGACGCGCAACGGCAACCATTCCATTACACGGGTATTCTGACTAATATTGGCACCCCTTTGACAGAAAAGGGTAAGTGATAACTTATGTGTAGTGTGAGTATTACTTAATCATCTGAGGTGCAAATGTAATGGGAACCGTGTCGACAGGAGAATTGTTAGTAGTAAGAAGTATCCTGAGCCTGTCAGTGCGACTATGTCACACTGCGGGGGGGGAGGCTTGCAATACGCTACTCTCAGAATGGTATGCAATGGTTTTGCGCAAGGTTCTGACACTACGTCAGGAGAAGGGCGTACAAGGGGAAGGCGCAAAGGGTTTGGTGTGGCGGGCACGGTGTGTTTAACACACTAAGGCTAGTAAATACAAGTAGGTAATAGCAGCCACAATTCGCATTGGCCAGAGAAACCCGCCTAAATGTGGCTGCTTATGATTGTAAGATTTTAGAGACATTCCTCTCGCTTGGATGCGATCAAGGTGATTCGGGACATGTAATCTGAGGTCATTATACGCGCACCAGTAATATGCTCGAACTAAAGGCAAATAAACTTCCTAGTTATCCTCTAAGTATTTCGTTCGATTTTAGAGTTGCTTTACCGTGCTTGGTAAGCTCTTCACGATCAGACCCGAAATTGGTTTGACCTTCAATAACTTAAGCTTCACATCAGATTCTTGCTTTGGTGGATCCTCCCCAGAGAGTTTTGATTTTACGGTATTATAAAACCTGATGCTTGCTAAAAAGTATTATCCCTAATCGAAATCTACCCGGATATTATACATGCGATACAAACCAAGTTGCGAGAGGTGGTAACCAACCGTCGCCCCCCATGCTATCTTAGGTTTCACGCTAGAGACAACCTACGATTCCATTGCCACAATCGCTGCAGATCGGCGCAATTCTTAGTTTAAGGGGTACCAATGAGGCTAAATGTTCCTTTTATGTTCAGCCCCACATACATTATTCCAGCCGTCCTGGGTCACCACTATGGGCGGGTCACGGCGTATAACATAATGAGTTTGTCATTAACGGATGTGGCCAACGGAACCTTAAAAAGAAATGTCACTGATGAGGCGGCGTTGAGTGATAGGCAGCGGCCTTGGTGTCAGACTAAAATTTTGTTTGAAAGAGAGCCTGCTATCTTGAAAGCCTGTTTCCGGAAGTCGTAGCCGAATATCCAGGGTTTAGCCCTGGAAGGCAATGCCGCCATACGCCTAACTTTAAGTTAGTGTGGACGTATCCTCACCGACACTAAAATCTGACAGTAAGGCTAAAGTAGGTAATCTTGTAAGCAATAAACTTGCTTTAGGGTTAATTCTCACGTTAATTCTAATATTTCCCAGCAACAGGTGCTGAGTGAATTTCCTGGCTGGGCATAGTTTGAATATTCTCTGGTTTTGTGATAGGTACGCCGAGTCGAATTAAACGCTTAGTGATAAGTGGAGCTATAGCTCGGATTCGCAATCTCGTTTACGCTGGTCAAGTGGTCTCTAGAGGTTGAGACATATTTTTTCAAGAATTAACTGTGACCTTGGATTCTCTGCCTGATGTGGTTGGAACTTAGAAGCAGACATGGTCTACTGTGGAAAACCTTCAAGAGCTTGCCGTCAATGTAAGGATCGCAATATCAGGGTACAGTCTTCGGTTTTTGTCACCCTTCATGTTTGCACCTGACAATGCTACAGTGTGACTTTGCAGAGCAATGCCGCCCATGTGTCAGAGCTCAACTAAAGTGCTCAGGTCCACGGGACCCCAGCCAGCTATCTTTCCGGGATGAAAGTAGAGCCACAGTGGAGAAAGTGCTGGCTCAACGAGCAGCTAAACTTCGCCCGATTAATATCAGTACGCCTATTGAAGAGAGGGCTAAAGGATTCTTCTGGTCGCATTACGTATGTGGGAGGTCAAGCACATTTGACTATATCCAATCAGTGCTTAGCCTCAAAGAATCGGATTGCTGCCTTTCTGTTGGCCTAGATTCGGTCAGCCTCGCACATTTCTCGAGGAGGGCACATTCAGTAAAAGCACTTCAGATGGCAAGGCATAAGTACACTACTGCTCTTCAACTAACAAATGCCGCTCTCCGGTCATCAGAATCGGTGACGAAAGATGCAACATTTCTGGCTGTGCTCTTTCTAGATCTGTTCGAAAAGATTACCAAATCCTCCCCTCGGCCTTTGGAATATTCTGCACATGCTAAAGGAGCAATTGCCTTAGCTACGCTACGTGGTCATGAACAGTTCCGGGATCCCATTGGCCTCCGCATGTTCACACAATTGAGTGCCAGCATCCTGACCGAGTGCATTCAGGTCGATATTCCAGTTCCTGCTGGACTCCTTGATCTTTGGAGAGTGGCACGGGACTACCTTGATGTCAGTAGCCCAAAACTGCACTTTTTAGAGCAGCTGATACTTTTCGTTCAATTAAGAGTGGACATCAAGCATGGAGTCCTTTCTCGGACAGAAATCATACTCTCTGCAAAGCGTATCGACTCCAGTTTACTCGCAATCCCGACAAAAGTTGCACCACACTGGATGCATGAAACTATATACAATACCTACTGGTCCGCAGATGTGTATGGGGACCAATTTTACGTGTACCAGGATCACCGCATAAGCACTTTATGGAACAATATTCGCATCGCAAGAATTTTCTTGAATAAAATGATTTTAGAGCAATACGAGGAGGGTTTACACTCTGGCCTTCACGCCAGCTCCTTTGCCGACACACTTGAGATTCGGAGAACCAAGGATACCATAATTGCCTTATCGGAGGAAATATGCGCTAGTGTCACACAGTTTACTAGAGCTTTAAAATGTTTAGACTACAGTTCTCACGCCTCTAACCCTCTGGGATGTATATCTACAGCACCTCTTTCCGCCATCCAGAAACCGCCATCATCTTCAAATTCTGGCATTTGCCTCTCAACGACTGTTGAAAAGAGAGATTATTCATCTTTTGAAGTGTTACACTGTTATTCTCTCCTCTTCCCGCTTTATGTAACTGGCCATTGTGAATTCTGCCCTGAGCGGATGAGAGTTTGGATCATCAACCGATTGTATTTTCTTGACTCCACCATGCATATCAAGGACGCAGCCTTAGTTGCAGGTTACTTGGAGCGACGCGAAAGGATCACGCCTTGGTCTATATATGCAATGATTGGGAGCTATTCGTGCACAGCTTAGCAGTATTCTTTAACTAAAAGAAGTGCAGGGACAAAAATGCGAATTCTAAGAATTTGTATTTTACTTGGGGCAGTTATTTATATGGGACTTTCAGATGGAAATCGACGGAAGTTCCCCAGTGTAGTTCAGTCCCGCTTCAAAGAGTGATTTATATTCTTGATGTCTAACCGGGTTTCGATCCTGATTATCGGCGTACGATCTTAATTCCAGCCCACTTCTGATCAATTCTTTTTCTGTTGAAGTCGGCCATTTACGTGGCCTTCTCACAAAGCCAAAATTTGCTGTAGTCTCATCACTGTAACATGCAGAATGCAGCCAGCCCATAAGTCCTTATCCCGTTCCTCCGCGGAAGTCTTCGCCTTGGAAAGATCGAGCGATACATGAAAGATACATGGATCAAGGCGCCCCTTTCATAACAGACTAAGTAAGCGATGCTGGCGCCAGCTAGGGGAGCTGTGTAGAATTTACAGGACAGAGAAGGCCCCGCCTTCCATATCAGGATGGTTCTAGTCATGTCACTTGCACTCTCTCTCAAAAACGTTGTCAGTAGTATTTAGAACGGCCTATTTCGGTGTAAAGTAAAAATAAAAATCCGATGTCATACGGCTTAGTAGGCAAAGAACCGGCGCAACATACTACTGCCAACACTGCTGCAGCCTCTGGGCGCCAGTTCTTCTCCACGAGGAAGACTCTCGTTACTGAGATTCAACACCTAGCAGCGGCCATCAGGTTTCTCTGATAAGGAGTCCTATTGATAAATGGTACTACGGCTAGAGGACAATCATAAGAGAGCTACGTCATCTCTAAGCAAGGTTATATATACCCCGAAAAGGAACCTGAATACAGTAGCAACTGATCCTGACCTATTACGGCCAATCAGAAGCCTCTATTTTAGGCGATATTGTGAGCCGAGGACGTGAAATCAGTCAAATCGCTCCAAATTAAAATACAGACTTTAAGATGACCTAGATAATAAGCCGCTGAGTTATCTAGGGTTTCTACATCATTGTGGTTAAGCAGGGCGACTCCGAGTGTTGCCCTCGACTGGAATCATGATGTTCTGGGCCTGTTCCTTCTGTGGTTCCATCAGCATTGTCAACGCAGGCGCACGTGACATATTGCCGGCAGCTGGGGTCCACGTAATCAAAGGCGGTGCTTCACCAGCTTGCGACACGCTACTCTAAACACGGTATAGCGGTTTAGTGCAAGACAGGGGATTAAGCTTCCAATACGCTACTCTCAATATGGTATGCAGCGGTTTAGCGTAAGTTCTGACGCGTACCAACACAAGGGGTGGTTACTGGGTCAGGCAGGCGAGCACTATTTGCATTAAGTAGGAAAAGATTTATCTAAGAGGTGACGGCTTACGAAGTATGTTACGTCAGAATATCCCTGCAGCAAGACGCGTTCCAAGAAGCGATTATTTAACATGATCTGACGACGGGGACCGGTGACTATTGTGAGCATGACAATGCCTACAAAGCGTACTGCATCTAATAGCCAAACAGCACTCCAGTAAAGCAATGCAAAGTGTGCACCAGGAGAAGTTCTTGAATGCAGCCAGGAAGAAGCTGCAATCGGGTCAGGCCTGTGATTGCTGCAAGGTTAGTTGGAGGCAATCTCCAAAGCTGCCCTGCGTGGTGATAGTTGCTGATAATGGGCACGGCAGGTCCGCAAGATTAGGTGCGATGGTCTTGGTCTTCCCAGTAGATGCTCGTCCTGCTCACAGAATACCGCAGAGCGCCCGATGACCAACCGAACTACAAGTTGTGAAATAACGCGTGGTTACGTCCAGAGATTGGAACAGCAAAATCAGGATATGCAGAACCGGATCCACGATTTGAAGCAGCAGCTCATTGAAGGCGGGCTCAATGTCAAGCCTTGGAAAAGCTACCAGAACTCTCCTGCCCCGAGCTACGACTATAATCCACCATGTTCCGCTTCTCAAACGGCCGTTTGGAGTACTTCCATGTTGTCATCTACCTCGCAGCTGGCAGATCTCCCACAGAGCAAATCATCGTATTCGAAAACTATAGAGGACATAAAAGTGGAAAAGCGACAATCAACATCCCAGACCAACCGGATGAGCCCTCCCCTCTCATCTCAAAATCTCACTTACAAGGACACCACGGAAGCAAACGGAGACAATAAATCTTCAGCCTACATTCTGGACCAGAGTCAACTCACCTACCAACAAATTCCCCATCCGGCAGCCACACAGTACTGTACATACCCTAATCCTACTACAAAATTGTCGAATCTAGGCTACACAGCCCACGACAACTCTTCCTCTCCACCCAGTCCTGGCCCTGCCAGAGCGCCTTACCTTGAGGGCTTCGTGCCGAAGGTCTCGCAAGTCGCTCCCGTACGGTGTTCTACTCCAATCTCCACTTCCATAAGCTCCGCGTCACGAGATTGGCATCAATGGACAATAACTATGGCAGCAAACGCAAAGCCCCTCGAACCTCAGAACTGTTATTCCGCAGATGCGGAGATGCAGTTCAGTGGTCAGCTGATGGACGGAAGTGTGGATAATTCAGACGCCAGTGCGAATATGGCGGATTTGGGTGTCGGCGCAGAGAGAGAACATAGTCATCCTGGCCACTCTGTCCACCATCGTATTGGCACTAAATGGCCTCTCAATATTCTCGGTATGGGTTAGGGATTGTAAATGTCAAAACAAGGGTAGCTACCTCGAGGTTTAAGAACATATTTTGACGCGGTATAGTTTATAGATATAAAGGAAACTTGCATGAAGCACTTAAACTTCTACTAAGTGATTTTATATTTTACAATTGAGGCGTATTAACATGTTAGAAACGCGCCGCCACTCGCTACGTTACGGATATTCAGATCACCCGTTCGGATCCGAATGCCCGAATATCCTTCACACTTTATTCTCTTCGTATACTGCCTGGACCAGAGTTTCCGGCGCCTGGAACGCCGAACACCGATGCTGACGTAGGCTTGCATGGCCTATGCCAGCAGCCTCCCTCATAAATATAATCCTGTTAACTTCCGAAGAAAATTCATAGTATCAAACAATCCGCAATTATCTTAAGTCACAATGAAACTACTTGCAATATTCCGTAGAATACATAAATTCTTTTATACTGTACTCGCAATATTGCGTCCACTTCTGGCACATTTATTGCATGCCTCGCCTACGTCCTCAAAATGTGACCTCAAGACCGTCTTTATCGTCAGCATCTTCCGCGCACTTTTCAATGATTCAACCCCAATTTCCATGCTTGAATCACAATCAAACTCTATTTTATCTCCAGAAATCAAAGGACCCATTTGGGTGGTGAGAGATGAGTTTCCAGCCCCACTTGAGCAGGATGTCAAAAAGGTTTTATATCGAGCTATCGAAGGACTTAGTGATGGGACAGATAGCCAAAATATTGGTGACGTCGATATCTTGCCGGTTAGTGGAGAATGGGTGGGACACAGAACCGGAGTGGGAAAGGATGAATTGGAGCCGATGGTCGCGGAAGCACATAAGTATGACTGCTTGATGAGAGAGGTCAAAAGCAGGGTTACAATACTCTTCTTGCATGGTGGACAATTCTTGTGAGTCTTTTTGCGTTCAATTTTCTTGCTTAGATGCTAAGATGTAATTTTCACGTACAGCCAGAGAAATCCGGCGTCTCGTCGCCGTATGACCCATGAACTTGCCATGCTCACATCCGGTCGTGTTTTCGCCGTGCGCTACCGTCTCTCTCCGCAGAATATGTTTCCAGCCGCTCTTCTCGATGCAATCATTGCATATCTATCTCTACTCTACCCGAGTCCTAATAGCCTACACGAGGCCGTGCAGGCCTCAGATATTTGTCTATCCGGAGATAGCTCTGGTGCTAACATCTGCATGGCACTTTTGCAAACCATTCTTGAGCTCCAGCGACAGAGTTCCGATAGCAAGGCTCGAGTACTATGGCATGGAAAAGAGCAGATTTTACCATTACCTGCCGGTGTAGCCACTCACTCGGCTTTCTTAGACCTGACACGTTCTCTTCCCTCTGAAACAGCAAACCTGCCATTCGATCTCCTTCCTGATCCAGTACGGGCACCCTTTCCCTCTTCATCCTACATACCAAGTTCTATCTGGCCAGCTTCCCCACCTAGACACCAGGTATATACCTCTACCGCGATGCTGAAGCACCCGCTGGTTTCTCCAATCATGGCAAAAGACTGGCGAAATTGCACCACTCGTTGGTGGGCGAGCTTTGGTCAGGAGTGCCTGGCCGATTCTAGCATCGTTGTTGCTCAACGCATGACAGAGCAAGGAATACCTGTTTGCGTGGAGAAGTTTGGTGGCATGCCCCATGATTTCACTCTGATCTTCCCTGATAGCAAGTCTGGGAAGAGGTGTTTCGAAGGATGGGCCGCATTTATCCGAGATGCAACGCAGGCTGCTGGACAAATGAAGGCATACGTAAAGGATATAGAAGGAAACGGAAACGAGAGAGACATCCAACTGGAGGAACTCTTAGAGCACATGACGCTGGATGAAATTAGAACTGGAATGGAGATTCGTATAGAAGGATGGGGGAGCCCTTAATGAGATCAGTATATCTGATAGTGAGGCGGTTATCGTCACCCCTACAGTAATGCAACACTATTCTATATAGAACTTATAGTGACCTGTAAGTATATATTACTATACTTGGTGTGCTAAACCTATGGCATCACTATTGTCGAGTGCCTCGTAAACTACCATACTCAACTACGCTGTGCCTTTCTACCTTTATCGCATCCCAAAATTTGAAGAACCGCAATTGGCAGGATCGAGAATAGGATTACGATACCCGTAATAACTCCCGCAGATCCTCGAAGACCACATGAGTTTATCATATGAGGATACCAGAAAGGTCCAATCTGTGAGATATTAGCTAAGATCTATTACATATACACCTACTGTGGTAACATACAAATCCCCAAGCCAAGCGGACGAAGTTGATAGCGGCGCCAACAGCGGAGGATTTTGTGTGGTCAAGTATGAGGGCTCTATTTCTCCTGTATAACCTCTTCCTACTTTAGTTGTCTCTATATCACTCAATAGTTAATATACCATTGAGTTTCACATTAATATCCGCCTAGGACCTGCGTACCTGTGACCTCTCCTTTTAAGAAATAATATAGAGATAACCCCCCCCCCCACCCCCCCCCCCCAAAAAGTACATATGAAGAATTAGAATCTTTGAACTTAACATTAAGTATTTAATTAATTTCTTTGAAAGATAAAAGTAGATAAATATTACTATTATAGTTATAAAAAAGCTACTAGATATAGTGACGAAAATGGTCTAAAGAAATGCTAGTAGTAATAAAGAGTATACAACGTCTAGTATACTATGCACTTTTCTTTAACTGTCTCCTTTGAGGCCACGGTCCCGAAATCGAAGAATAAATCCTGACCGAATTCATTGTAGACTACTTGAACAGGGGACGAAACGGCATACTGAGATATTCTGTCTGAACAACCTAAGTACGACGGTAGTAACGGCCCTTAGTATTCCGACATTTGTTATACAAAGGGACGTAATGTGGCGTATTGAGTCCTCCGTCCTCCGACATCTTTAATTACTAGACTGTGGATTATTCCCGACTATCGGCAAAGAGGGACGTACTCACTAAAGATGGAGAAAAGAGAGTATATTGCTACCGAGTATGTAAAATAAATTGTCTGATATCTGCCGACAATTTCAACCGGCCTACTATCATTCCAAATCCAACAGTGGTACTAACTAAATTGCGAAGTGGTAACCAAATCTTGGGTCAATGTTAAAATTTCCATTTCGCTACTATGCCCTGGGTAGGCCTATCAGATATGCACAGTGATCAAGAGATGCATTCGGGATTAAGATAGATGCCGATACTCCGATTATCTGTCAGACAATTTGAATGCATGAATGACCCAACAGCATGTCAGTAATGTATATATGTGAGAAGGAGAGGGAGACAGTCTGGGAGAATGTAGGGTCGTTTTTGAGTCTTTTTTGACTCTCCCAAACCAAGATCAGTAATGGAGAAGGAAAATATGCCTGAAAGCAACGAGTTTCATGTGATCATTATTGGAGGCGGCCTTGTCGTACGAATTTCCATTTCCCTTCCAGTGTCATACTTCATTTATTGTTTAGCTCCAACTCTTTAGAAAGATGGATTTCTCTGACCTCTTCCTTTGTTGTAGGGTCCTGCATTGGCTCTAGCACTCAAGAAACGACATGGAATCCGGTCCTCCCTGTACGAGATTCGACCAGAGGACTACAACCCGGGAACTAATATTGCACTTGCTCCCAACGCTTTGCGGGTTCTGTCGCATATTGGAGTCTACGATCAACTCCTTCCCCACGGATTTTGCTACGAGAGTGTTGTGGTATCGAGTGGTAGGGGAGAAAGGCTAGCCTCTTATCTAGCTGGCAGTGAGAAGGAATACAATTTCCCCGCCTTTCGCGTCAATCGGTCGAAAGTTAGAAGTGTCCTACTGGCCGAGCTCAACGCTCAGGATATCCCTATTCATTACGATATGAAATTTTCTAGTATCGATGAGGAGGCAGCAGACTCTGTTACTGTTAACTTTGAAGGTGGTATATCTGTTAAGGCCAATTTTGTCATAGGTGCAGATGGAGTGCACTCGAAAGTCCGCCGGCACCTCTTTCCAAGTTCTGTCGCGAAATATCCAAATCTTTTCGGAGTCACAGGGCTCTTGCCAAGAAATCAGCTTCACAAATCAGCTGCAGCTACACCCCTGCCGGGAATGTGGTATGGTCAACATGGCTTCATTGCCGTCATGCCTTCCAGTATGGATGGGGAAGATATCGGTTTCTTCTCCACCCTTTCTGGCCCAGATCGACCCAGGAATGAGTGGGAAGCATTAGATACCAAGAAAGACGAGATACGACAAATGCTAATAGAAAGGCATTGTGATGGTGCATGGCCAGAGCTTATTAGCAACATATGCAAAAGCGCCCCGGGTGAGATGCTTAATATCTGGCCGTGAGTACCTGGTTAATCGATTAATATGCATTGTGTTAGTTCTAACCAACCCCCACAGATTCTACGTCGTGCCCACATTAAGCAGATGGAGGTCGTCTAACAGTCGTGTTATTGTAATCGGAGACGCCGCTCACGGTATCACACCTACTGGAGGCATAGGCGCTGCTGTTGGGTTAGAGGACGCCGATAGCCTCGCCTATGTGCTGAGTAAAATTAAGCAAGGATGCGATCTAAACTCTCTCCTGTATACCTGGGAACTTCATCGTATACAACGGGTTGCCCAGGTGGTACAATACACGGCTGAGAGCACTAAGTTACGCAGACCAGGTGAGAGCTTCATCAGGCAGTGGATCAAAGAGTGGGTATTGTGGGCCAAGTTGAAGTATACGGGTCCACAGGCAGGACGGGAGTGGCTTTACCAATATAACGCCGAGGACATAGTTGGTATCTTGAAGAGTGCCGGTTTGTGATAATGAGTGGCTTATGGCGTTATTAAGATGGCTTTATTCTCGGCGGTCACTGCAGTATATGTGAACTTATAAGTGGCCTGAGTTTTCTTTTTGTCCAATATACTAGCTCCTTTCCGGATTACACTGGTAGTCCTTTTTGTATTTGTTTTACTTGTAACGTCTTCAAAATGGCTTAATTAATTGCCCTCTCTGCTCTGCAAGTATACATAAATATTTTGGCGACAACTCGCATTGGCAGTATTCTAACCATTTAATCTTTTCCTAGCGGTAAATATTAGGTTGACGACAGAGTAAGGCATTGGAGCGCCAATTCTGTGATGCTATTTATTCTTTTGGTTATTTAAAGATGTGTGTAACTCTTTTATGTCACGCGCGCGAGTTAGCTCCCTTCTGTAAATTTATACTGGTTGTTGTATTAATTCTCAAGGGATGAGGTTATAGTATATAGGTCGTATCAGATATCGAGGCGAAACTTAGTTGTGTTTCTGCCGTTGACGTGGATGACAAAGTCTTACTCATCTCTCCTAGACAAAAACTTTATCTGCCCGTGTGCGGAATCTTAAGACAGCTCCTGAGGTAGACGAGTGATCAGGGTTCGGGAAAGCGGATGAGACCCGGAAACCTTTCATCATCCAGACACAGCAGTTAGTGAATGATACTGTCAGGACCTGGACAGAACATAACCCTCAACATTAATGGAAATATCCCAGCCGAATAGACCTTGACGAAACCAACTATCATCTTCCAACGTAAGCGTACCACCGTTTGAATAAGATGGTTCTTGGTTACTAGTAATGTCTTTGATAGTCTTTAGGAGGTCGGGGATATCCCACATGGTCCCAGTCGATACAGCCATGCAACGCGGCCGCTTATGTGGAATATCCCCGACTACATCTCATCTCCACAGTGTCACAATTTGAATCAAAAATTTCCCGGAAATAGGTTCCGGAAGGAGATCCCGGGGGTTATTTTGTAAATATCGCAATATCAGGGTAATGTTTTCCAGTTTTTGTTAGCCTTGATATTCGAGACTAATTATATTTCAGTGTGACTTCGCAGAAGAATGCCGCCCACGTATCAGAGCTCAGATAAAGTGCTCAGGACCACGTAACCCAAGTCAATTGTTGTTCCGGGATGAAAGCAGAGCAATAGTGGACAAAATACTGGCTTAGAGAGCAGCTAAGATCAAGCTGTTAATATCACTACGTAAACTTATAATAGAAACTACTAAAGTTATCTAAAACTTAGCTAATAGAGAGATAGATAAGTAAGTCCTTTTAGTAATGCTAACTTTTAGTATATTTTAAACTGAAACCTATACTAATCTCTCTAATCTGGTATCAACCTACGTAGGATGGTACCTTTAGAGTCCACGGAAAGGAATAGTGTATAAGATACATTGGCTTAGTACGACACAGAGATTAAGCTCATACGACACTATTCTCAATATAGTATATAGTAGTTTGGTATAACGCTGGGATTAAAGCCTGTCATGCGCTAATCGATAACTAACTCTCCTTAACCAAACGATTAGAACTGCGGACTTCACTCCTGACCACTCACCCGATAAAGAAGCTGCTACAAACTTTATGCCACTAATATTACGCGTGTACTTCTTACTATAACTTTATGTCTACTATATCCGAGTAAGAAAATATAGAGAGGTTCCGGTATTAACGGAACTTGGTCCTGATTAACTCCTAAACCTCTCCCTATAAATTGAACATAACCTCCCTCTTCTGCCTTTTTATAAAACATTCCTTCTTTAGAGATTTGTTGACTGTCATTATACAATTAGCCTCGCAAGCGCTCTTCAGACTTTTGATCAACCTGCTAATAATACAATCGGCAATGCGTCTAACAGTGATCCTTGGAATGATTGGTGTGATCGCCATTGCGGTGCCCATAGAATCACCGCTAGAACGTAGACAGTGTCCAACTCAACTAGATACTTGCTGTATCCAAACTGGAACCTGTCAAACTTGTTATTACGGGGATGAACCTTTCGCATGCAATTGTCAATGTCTTCAATATGGGGCTTGTCCCTGTACTGAATACGATAATGATACTCAGACGTGTCTGAGCTGGTATTCTCCAGGTAGTGTAAGTTGTTCTTTCTATCCTCTGTGACTCTTAGGCTCCTCCTATCATAGCTGACTGAAGATTTAGTGTTAGCTCGTCACAAACTAAGGAAAAGAAATGGTGTTTGGGCGCAAATCAATATCTTAGTGCTACTTGGTCCTAGTAATTTTAACGCCGATATCAACATTATGTGTGTGTAATAGGCTGCACCTGCACCTGTTTTCCTTTCTTCTCTCATCTTAGGATAATTATTATAATCGCTTAACCAGTTATCAATATACAGTCCTTATACGGGAGAATAGCCCTCCCTTAAAATAGACATGTTGCTATAGAGATTCCGTCAAATAACATGTTCTAACTAGTAGAGTAATATTTTGGGTGGAAATAAATGTATTAAACTAAAATAAGACTGCTACAGCTAACTCCTTGACTTTTTAGTACTTTATATACTCCTCTTTAGCTGTAACTAGATTAGTTTTTAATATTATCCTTTTCCTGTAAATGATAGTCTAACTTTATTGTCAGGTGTCAAACATACAAAGTAAAAGGTCGACCAGGCAATGGGTAACCAATGATACATTAGAAGGATGGCTGTGACCTCGCTGGGGCTTCGTTACAACAGTGCTTTTCTGAGGATGTATTCAGGGTAGATGCTGATTGCTGCCCCTAGAAAGAGGTGGTTGTTCCCCGTTATATATGTACTGTGATACACAAATATATAAACTAAAATTAGATGTTAAGGCAAAACTTAGATCTAATTAATTAGCGTACAACTAAAGAAGAATGTATACATTGAACTGATATTAGGGCCTCAAGTAGGTAGAGGGTGATACAGTACTGATACAGTACTGATACACACACAGAGCCTATGCCTTGAGTGCTCAGTCCTCTTGTATTGGGCTTGCGTATAGAGCTTACGAGTCGTACAGACGTAAGCGTATATATAAGGGCTGTGTTTTATCCGTAAGGAAGTTCCTTAAGTTATCTATATATATACTCTCAATAGTCAATATAACTGAGTGTCGCCTTGATATCTAACTACGGTCTGCCCACCTAATAAGCTATTTATTCTCTTGAGATCACCTCAAGAGTATATGTAAGAGACTTTAAGCTATCATACAGGATACTAAATACTTAAATAAGTTATGGTATATACTTGAAGCCCCTGGTATTAGCCAAGATTTATCTCAATCTTTATTTTGGGGTTTTCAAACGTAGGCGCTCGGCGTAGAAATAGAACAGCCCTGGCACGGGAAGCATAGCGAGAGATATGAAGGCAAGTAGTGAATTCCCCCATCCTAGCCCTAGTCGTGCGTACATCTGTGGTGCAGCAAGAGGCAATATTGCTCCCGTCACGGCCCTCAATACTGTCGCAGCAGCTAGAGCAGACGCTGCATAGTCTGTGAACGCATCCACAAGGTACGCCATGGTGGGTATAAGGGTAGAAACCATGCCAACACCAAAGAAGGCCGTGCCCATGATCGGAAGAATCCAATGTACCTGTGCTTCTGCACTCCAACCATACCATAAAAGACCGATGGGCAGGAAAGGGGTGCCAATAATCATCGGGATCAGTCGGTGCTCTGGTTTATATCGACCCTGGGCTAGACGTTGCTGGGCGAGCCTGTCACTTAGGAGACTGATGCCTACAAGACCAATAAAGCTCCCGACACCCAATCCAAGATATGCAAGGCCTGTCGAAGACGTTGAAAAACGATAGTTGTTTTGAAAAGTTGTGGTCAAGGTGGCAAAAAGAAGATACAGATACCCATAATTAATAGCCAAGAAGATAGACAGCAGGGACACAACTGGAGAAAGTAATAGCATCCGCGTTGGACGCACGATAGAGCGGTAGAGCAGCACTTTAGTGGAGAGGCCAGAGTCGTTTATAGGCCGGAGAGAATAGTTTCCGGTAGATTTCTGTAGCCGGCGGGTCTTTCGTCGTAGGATTGCAGTCGCGGATGTTTCTCGCATACACAGCGCTGTCGTCACAGTGACTGTGCCACTCTATATATACATGCAAATACACACTGTCAGCCGTGTGTTGCAAGACCCCGAGGACCATCACGTACCACGATAGCAAGAAGCCAGAAAATCCATCGCCAATCCAAAGCGTCCACCATGTACCCGGCAATGACTGGACCAACAATTGGACCAATCAAGAGTCCGCCTCCGAAGATTCCCATGGCCATGCCTCTCTTTTCACGGCGTATCAAGTCATGTATCGTGCCCCCTCCAATTGCCATAGGCGTACCCCCCACGCAACCTGCGAGGAACCGAAACCCAACCAACATACCCATATTGGATGATACAGCACACGCGATATTGAAGACTAGAAAGAGGATGTTCGAGACATTGTACACCATCAGTCGCCCATGGGATTCGGATATAGGGGCAGCGATGAGGGGTCCAAAGGCGAAGCCAAGAACAAAGATTGAAATGACGATGATTGCGAGATTTTCATTATCGGAATGGAGCTCGTCCATGATAATTGGCACTACTGGTGAGAGGATAGACGAAGCCATTCCTCTAATGCTATCAGTGAATAACTCAATTGGCAGAGGTACGTGATCATAAGTCAAGAGATGGGAGTTACATTACGAAAGTCATCCCGCTGATAATTCCCATACAAAGCCATCTCCTGGGAGCGCTCCAATTCAACGGTAACTCAGGATCCTGATCGCTATCCCAGTCCACCAAACATGAATCCTCAAATTGGTATGCTGCGGTTGCGTGCTGTCTCGAGGAAGAGACTTCTAGATGCTTCTTTTCGCCCATTTGCTCAACTCTCTGCTCTCTCTCGCTCAGGACGCTCACCGACATTTCGTCCATCACGTTGATCACTGTCTGGTTAGTTGAGATAAGATCCAAAATATGATGTGAATAATCTCTCTAAGATAACAGATGCCGCAAGAAAGATAATTCCAATATTGCCATCAGATCTCTCGCTTTGGGTCTTCTGGTACTTTTGTATTGAAAAAGAGGGCCAGCGTCACCAGCTGCCGCGTAGAAGAGTCTAAGGAACTGACTGCAGCCGAACCGAATGCCGCCCCTTCCGAGCACGCTGTTCAAGCATTATGATATCTGTCATCAATGAACAGGATCGCGGGGCGGAGAGTCGAAGTCCACACTTTGTAACGAGGGTGGCGGAAGCGGCAGTTTATTGCCGCACTTTCCGCCCTTGATTCCGTCTATTTGACATCTCTCGAGAACCGAAGGTACCCAGCTTATATCCCAATGCTTTAACCAAAACAAGACATATTAATTAAACAATAATTCATAGCATATGTACAAAGTTATGCTCAAGTCGCTAAAATCGCGAGATTTTAATTTTATCTATGTACTACGACCTGCAAGTGGCACAATACCCTGAGATGCGAGAGCAGATATATACATAAAGGAGGATATTTGGCGTAGGATGCCGTGGATACCTAGACAGCTTAGATTAAGAGGCAACCTGTCGTCCGTTGTTCTCTTTTAGATTGATGTTGCTTTAGTTAAAGCATCTATGCTAGTCTTTCTCTCATGAGGGCGTCGGGATAAGCTGCCATCACTGCCATGTAATACCACCCAGGTGCATAAATTAATACTCGATTTTCCTCTGGGCACCAACAAACGCCTTTGGAATACGACAGTGGTGGCGACGCTGCTTTCTACCGAGCAATCGATCTCCGCCGTTTCCTCGTTTTATCGGGGCTCGGACTATGCACGGCTGATTCCCCTCCTCCAGATCGGCCCCAGCGTGCGCCGAGGCGCCATTTCAGTTGCCAATGGGATTACGTCCCATGACTGGTTCAGTAGAAGTGAAATGACTTAAACCCTGGACCTGGACAGAGTAGCCCTCGGCATTGCCAAGAGTCCCTAGCTGAAGGATTCTGGCATCACTGGCCGTGATCTACTATCCTTCGTCCACACTACAGGGAGGTAGTGCAGCTTCCATAATAAATTAGTAACTACGGGCAACGGGGAGGATATTTCCGAAGAATAAGCCATGCCTTTATCCTTGACCGGAGTTACCACTATGTTCGAAGGATCTTTTCAATTGAATTCTATTTCGGGCTCGAAAAGTCAAGCTCTCAACAGTAAATCCCTTGTTATCTAGAATCAGCCTATCAATGATCCGGCATTAGCCGCTTGACTTGTCTGCAAACCTTCCATAAACCAGCTACTCACCGCAGAAACAGAATTCCGACAAGTTCTCGACAGGATGCTCAAGTCCAAAGTTGTAACCCATCTGGCGGTTGCCCACAGGTTCCGACTATTTACTTCGCGCTTATCCCTCCAGGCATCACGAGCTGCAACACATGTTCAGTCAAGGTCATTCGCCAATGAAAGGAATGGACAATTCCCCGATTCAACAGGTGATCTAATGAAAAATGCTATAGAACATCCACAACGTCATCGACAACGCAGAACGAGAGATTTTCTGGGCCAAAATGCTGGCATAGCCATTGGTAGCAGTCCTCTCCCTTCGCAAATGTAATTGAAATCTAACAAAGTATTAAAATGAAGCTATCTTCGCATCTACTTTATCTTGTCTGTACCTGGCAATACAGGTTCTACCGCAATACTCGACTGCCTCTACTTTGCCACTCTCTGAATTAAAAGAACCCCAGCACGACATTTCTTCTCCAAACCTCAATGCTGCTTTTGCTGAACTCAAGGTCATCCTCGGTGCGAGTAACATCTCGACAGTTCAAGCCGAACTCGATCATCGATCTAACTCCTCATGGTCGAGCCATCAAGAGAAGCTACATGAGAAGCCACACATGATAGTCTTTCCTTCATCCACCAAAGACGTGGCGGCGATTATGCAAATCTGCCACCGCCGTAGGATCCCAGTAACGGCGTATTCTGGCGGAACGTCTGTGGAAGGCCAATATACTCCGACTCGAGGAGGCATCTGTATCGATTTTGCTCGAATGGACAAGATCGTGACATTGCACGAGAAAGATTTGGACGTCGTCGTACAACCTGCCGTTGGATGGGAATTCCTTAATGAGGAACTTGCCAAATCAAATCTCTTCTTTCCCCCCGACCCAGGGCCGGGAGCTCAGATAGGTGGAATGGTAGGAACGGGATGTAGCGGGACCAACGCTTATCGCTACGGGACTATGAGGGAGTGGGTACTCTCTCTTACTATTGTGCTTGCCGATGGTACTGTGATCAAGACGCGACAAAGACCGCGAAAAAGCTCGGCGGGATATGACTTGACAAAGCTTTTTATTGGATCTGAGGGTACTCTCGGACTTGTTACTGAAGCTGTTCTCAAGGTTATCCCGCTTCCACAAACCACTTCAGTCGCTGTCGCTAGCTTCCCTAGCATTAGAGATGCCGCTGATTGTGTGAGTGAAATCGTGGGAAAAGGGGTCCCAGTGGCCGCAATCGAAATCCTGGATGACGTACAGATGCACTGTATCAACAAGAGCGGGATGACAGATCGGATGTGGCCTGAAGCTCCTACACTTTTCTTCAAGTTTGCGGGGACATCAATCCAAGTTCTAGAGCAGATCGACATTGTCAAAAAGAGCGCAAGCAATGCTAGAAACAAGTCATTCGAGTTTGCGAAAAGTCAACAAGAGCAAGATGACCTGTGGTCTGCAAGGAAGGCAGCTCTGTGGTCCGTTATGGCCTTGCGGAAGGATGAGTCGGACCACGTTTGGACAGGAGATGTCGCTGTGCCGATCAGTAGATTGCCTGATATTATGGAAGAGACCAAGCAAGACCTCAGTAAGAGCGGGCTCCTGGCTACTATCGTAGGGCATGTAGGAGACGGAAATTTCCATGGTACGTATGTCTCACTTCTTTGATCCGAACTAACATTCCCGAGCTGTGATCCTTTACAATGACGGTCAACGCGAACTCGCTAACGGCATCGTGCATCGGATGGTAAAACGGGCCATTGAAATGGAAGGGACGGTAACTGGCGAACATGGGGTTGGCCTCGTCAAACGAGACTATCTACCCTATGAGCTCGGGGAAGCCACGGTAGATGCCATGAGACAGCTGAAGCATGCGCTTGACCCGCTGTGTCTATTAAACTGTGATAAAGTGGTCAGAATGTCAAACCCCAAGGCGGGGGAGGTGAAGGCTTGGTAAATATGTACAGAGCCACAATTGCGGACTGACGGCGAAGTGTGGAAGATCGAGGGTGGCGACGCAGTATCTTTCATATAGGATACGCTAATTCGGACTTCGCAGGCGAGAATGTGTTGACGGTTTCTATCTGCTTAGCCACCAGCAAGTCTGGTGATATCGCTGTTTCGGAAGCCTCGCTGTAATCAATAAAATGCCTTCGAAATTAAATAAATACTACCTATCGCCACTATATTAATCTAACATTTCAGAACTGAAACTGCCATTATATTTATTTATTTGAACTCATTTGAACGGATTTCGAAGGCTTCGTGCGAGCCGTAGGCTGGCACCCATGTAGCTACAGTAGCTTAAAAGGGTGGTGGGGTGATGGGGGAATGCTTGCTTAGTCAGGGGGCCACTGGTGTTGTGGCTTAAGCGAGTGCCTTCGTATGAACTGGAAATCATTCGCTGAGCCCGAGGGAGAGGAAGGATTGTTTGTTAGTCAGCTTCGGTCGGGTTTAAGGTTAAGTAAAGTATAGTAGTGTAGTGCATGCCTGGCGGTGTTCGGTCCTCGGTTCTCCGTGCCGGTCGGGGGGTCCGGGGAAGGAGGAACCCGGGCCGGCCTCGTCACCGATATAGACCGACTTAAGTTCTTGCTTTTTAGGGAGGAGGAGGCCTGGTCATTACGTCGCAGATCGAGATCATATAATTGGCCATGTCTGAGAAAAGAGAAGACGAGATGCTGGAGGGCCAGATACCGTACCGTAATAGTCTTGCAGATCCGATAGCTAAGCGAAGTTCAAGCAAGGGATAGTAAGCAGATACTTAAGTTCTACCGAGCAAGATGAAATTAGAGATCGAGAAGTTGGTAGAAAGGGCTGGAATAGAGATGTATTATAGGTGAGTTGTGTGGAATCACGGCACTTGGGTTTCCGCGCTATGCTCTGTACTGTGTGTGTGCTTGCAAAAGATCCGCTGACGCCATGCCACCGACCGCAGACCGCCCTAGCCTCTCAACTCCGCTTTACGACATTCATCAGCCTCTGCCTGTTTCATCCTTCAACCACTTGAGAAGAGCAATTGATTTGAAGACCCAACCCTATCTGAAATGCCTCGTTCCAGCAAGAATCTGGATCCTCGTAGTATGTGCACTTGTTGAAGAAAGTTTGTTCTAATAATAAGCTTACATGTTCCTTGCCAGGTGCGGGGTTAAAGGCGTGGGACTGCTGGTTCTGCAAGAAGAGCTTCCACCGATCGTAAGTCCATAAAGCCCATATCCATTACCCGTGGTGCTCGAACCGTTTGCAGATAAGCTGACCGCGTGTGCCATAAATGCGTAGAGATATCCTCCGGCGGCACTACAAGACTTGTTCAGCGAGAGGGTCAAAGCCCATTCCGGATCCACTAAAAAGAGGAAAGCGGAGGACGGCTTGTGATGTATGTGCGGGATCAAAACTGTCATGTGATCTCGAATCGCCCTGTGAAAGTTGCTTGTCAAGCGGAAGCCCTTGTACCTATGCAAGGGTCTCAGAGGACTCGTGGCAATTGCTATCATCGAGAAAAGACAGGGCTATTGTCACTATGGCGAGAAGGGACGGCATTCAGGGAGCACCTTCTTCCACGGAGATTTATACCGTCCCAGCAGCCATGTCAGCTGTGCTATCAAACTTGGAAAAGGAAGCCCTTCCTTCGCAAAGCAAGGGCTCGATATGTTTCCTCCTAAATTGGGTGAAGACTGATACCAATCTCACCGAGACCTTTGGCTATTCGGCCATATCCGATATTGGCTGCGGCTCAGTGCTTCTTCCAAATTCGTCATTCTTTAAAGATGCGTTGGGTAACTATTTGGTGCCGTGCAATTATCTACAAATGACGGGACTGACTAGGCTGCATAGAATATCCGTGCGCTGAGTATTCGATCGATTCGCCTGCCGAGGATATGCCCTTGATCTACCAAAGTACACCGCTTGATCATTCCGACGAATTTGACTGGATCCAGGCAGCGATGTCTGCGGACAACAGTTCTGCGCGTTTGCCAATCTGTGGTGCCGACCGAAGTCAGCCACAGAACCTATCGGACGGGCTCATGGAAAGCCATCCTTGGTTTGACGAATCCACTTTCGCCCGTCCAACCCTGGCCACGTGTATTACGAATGGCCTTGTCTCGCACTTGACCGAGATATGCCTTTCAATTCCAGAATACCATCCTGGTGGTGCCAAGCAAACGAGACTGTCGGCATCGATGGCGTTACTCACGCCGTCAGATATTGAAAGATATATTGGACTGTATTTCCACCACTGGAATCGTCACAGCCCCCTAATTCATCCAGGCACATTCGATGCTGCCAAAGTCGCCCTCCCTTTACTTCTTGCTGTTATCCTGACGGGAGCTCTCTTCGCCTCCCATGATGAGGCGACTATGGCTCGAAATATGCTTGATATTGCCGAAGAATTTGCCTTTCGCGACTCAAATTTTGTTGAACTTGTCTCTGGGGTTGTTCCTCTCACACCGGACTCCACTCAATTTGAAACTATCCAGGCTGCCTTTTCTATGGCCCAACTTCAACTACGAGAAGGCTCCTCAAGCAAACGGAAGCATGCGCGAATAGTTCGCTTTCGTGAAATAATCCAAGTGCGTATTATGATATGACCTCGGCTCTAATTATATAACTTACATTACTAGGCTACACGAACACTGTCTCTTACCAGTACAAGAAAGACAACTTTCCAGGAACAAGCTGACTTGCAACACGAGTGGATCAAATTCTCACAGGATGAAGCCAAAATCCGGTAAGACGGTATATTTATTTATAGGTTTATAGAAGAAACAGGAGTATATTGACAGCATTTAATAGGTTTATATGCGGCCTCTTTGGCCTGGACGCTGCCTTCACAATTTTCTATAATATGCCTCCTCGGCTCTTTGCTGACGAATTGAATATTGATATGCCCTGCTCGGTGGATAGTTATGCTGGGCAGACTGCCAGCGACTGTTACCAAGCTGTTGTCGCGGAGACAATACCCGCTGCCAAGATGGCAGAGATCGTGACTATTTTTCTGGAGGATCAATGGGATGCGAAGGCACATAGAGCAGTAGAAGGATTGACTGTGCTACACCTATTCACGATTATCTTAGGTATTGTAATGTTGATACATCTCATCGACACAAGTACTGACGCACGTGCTTCCAGCTTTGCTCCAAAACATATGGATATCCAGATATAAACAACAGAGAACGAAAGAGATTGTCATCGAGTCTGTCCGGCGTGCTCTTGTCCGGTGGAAAACAGAATGGGATTTTTGTGTTTCTGGAATGACAGCTGAACAACTTGAACAGGCCGGGTTCATGAAAGATGCTGCAATTGCGTTCTGGCACCTGGGGACCAGTATCGTAGGAAAGGGCACACTAAGCATTACTACAGGTTCATCATACATAGTAGAGGATATTTTTTGCCACTATTGTTGATTCGGCAGAGGGAATCCACACAGGGCGATAATGAATCTCAACACTGGGTATAACATTGTATTCTACATTAGTGTGCTTATTGGAAGACAACGATATATATACATCATCTTGGGGCCCAAAATTTCCGTCAATTTGTCCTCATTTCAACGTTTAAAACTCCAATGCCCTCAATCGCTGCTTGAATACGATCGCCGGGCTTTAAAAAGCAATTGCCGTTGACGCCGGCAGAACCAGCCGGAGATCCAGTGAAGAGGATATCTCCCGGCACCAGCGTGACAAATTCGCTGATTATGCTTAACATTTCGTCACATTTGTAGAGCATTTCATTCGTCGACGCGTCCATCATCTTCTGACCATTGACAAACAGCTCGATTTTTAGGTCGTTCACGTCTGGCAGGAATTGCGCTGGGACGATGTGAGGCCCGCACGGCGCCATTGTATCTTGAGCCTTGCCACGTACGAGGTCGATTTTTAGCTGGCTGTTAGTTTTAATCAGGTCGCGGCAGGACATGTCAAGACCAATAGTATATCCCGCAATCGCCTGTGCTGCCTCTTCCCTGCTGGCGTAGCGCAGTCTTTTCCCTACAACAACTGCCAACTCGCATTCCCAGTCAAATTCTTTTGTTGATGGCGGAATGATCACGGTCTCTCCTGGTCCCACCAGAGACGTTGTCGGCGGTCTGAGGAAAAATGGCATAGGCACCCATTGCTTAGCGGGCAGCCCCATTTCCACTAGATGACCTGAATAGTTGGCTCCGACTGCGAGCAGAGTATTTGGGTACATAACGGGCGTCAGGAGCTCCGCTTTTCTGCGCTCAACGGCGGACAAATTTGGTACATCACCTGCTCTAATCCGGGCTGCGAGGTCTTGGAGGATTGGAAAAGAGGCTTCCCACTCCTCTAGTAGTCCTTTCACGGATGATTGTTGAAGCTGTAGCTTATGGAGTGGATAGACATGGTCATTGAGGCATATTGCTGCCTTTGGTCCCTCTTCGGTTTGAATGGTCGCTAAGGTAAACTTAGTAGTATCAATGTCATCCGGATTTGGATATGTCATATTGCTGGTCAATTTAATCATAAATGCGTCACAAAATTGTGAACAGAAGCAATTATTTATCGAAGTGCTGGGGCTTAAGATATATCCTTCTTCCGGGTCTAACCACGCATAGCCGGTGGTGTATATCCTTCCGCCATCTCCGAGATTCAGCATGACTGAGGAAACCTTTGCTGACCATATCTCGACCCGGTTATGGACGGGAAAGCGGGAACTCGGTGGTGAACCATGTTAGTCGGAGTTAATCCACATACAGTCTCTGTACGGGAAAATGGTCCACCTAAAAATAGAAAATTTGACTCTCCATTGCCTAGTTAGGCAATATTGGATACAGTCACTACCCAAGTAGGCAATTTCAAACACCTTTTCAGACCGATATTGGCAGCAGAGAGGCTTTTCAATGACTACATTTTTGGGTAGGCCATTTTCCGTACACAGACTGTATGTTCTGACAGCCGAGATAACCGAGACATCTGGTGGTGGACAAAGCGGCGTTGTTGCATACATGAAACACAACACAATCAATCCTAAATTTTGTAAAACTCCGAAATGGTATAAAAGAGCTTTTTCTTTCTTTATATATATATACAAATTACCCGCAATCTATTGAGGGCGATCCAACTGACTAGAGAAAGGTTGGCTAGCTATTTGAGATCGATTAAAAGTCCATTCTTTGTCTACGGCGAGCTCAAATTCGCTCTGGCTCTCTTAGTTGCTAGATAGCCTTCTCAGTATGATCTTACTCACATTTAAAAACGAATTTCTCTCTCCAAGGTCGATATTGATTTAGACGCAAGACGAGTTAGATGTAGACACGATCCAAATGTCTCGAAGAAGAGGACTATGACGCGCTCTACTCAGTCCATATATTATCCTTGAAGTTAGCATTAGGTCACAGCCGAAAGAATGATTTTAGGATGTTTTCAGTGGAGTTTTTGTGAGGTCCTTTAAGGAGTGGATCGAAGAAGGATATAATTTCTTAGGTGGAGAAGCTACACTCAAGAAACATCCGTCACATTAGTGGAGAGTGATAAGGTAATTAAGATAGAGAAGTAGTTTGAGCATAATGAATCAAGAGGCCACGAAGTCAAATGGAACAGAAGCACTTAATCAGACGAATCTGGAAGTCTATTGTTGAGGGGGTGCAATTGAACACTAGATTTCAAGGCTAGGCCGGAATATTGAATAATGACACTTCAGTTATCGGCATCCCCGGAAGTAACTAGCAAATCGCATATTACGGATGGATGATGACTTTCATGCACAGGAAATTTATATCTCCTGTCAAGGTCCCAGTCCCGGCGAATATCCCTAAAAGGTAGTATGCAAAGGTCACAAAGTTGGCCACAGATACTCGAAGTGGCTTCAAGGATATTTCGAAGGTGGCGAGTATGATGTTGTTAAGCGTAGCTGGTTGGGCGAGTAACATACTTATTATAATAACTAGTATAAATTCCAAATATGAGAATTGACCAGCTCGTACAACATCCAACTGCTACCATAATAACCAAGCAGTGGGGATCCCCGATGACAGATGTATTCGCAGGCATGGTAGTTATTCTCAATCATATTACTAATACCCACTATCCCTAGCAGGATATTTCATTACCCATAAGCAGCACTTACGTAGCCCTGTTTCATTTCACAGTTGTTAGCTCGCGCACAGCGGGCTGCTGTGGGAGGCATTATAAGCGGGGCTACGACTTGCAACACGCCCTGTGAATGACTAAATAGCAGTTTAAAGGTGACCGACCTCCCAGCCTTAACTAAAACAGGGTAGAACAGGTCAAATCGTAGTAATTAGTACTGAGATAACGGCCCATTGCATTAATAATTGCTTGGCAGCGTATTGGCTCGTTATCAATAACATCCGCGAAGCCAGATGGCCCACATTAGCCAATAAATCCAGCATCGACACCCCATAGAGCACTACCAGGTTAGTTTGTAATTTCTTATGTTATTCTTAATCTAACAAAGCTTGCTTGCAACTAGCACTTTTAGGAATTTTTCAGTCTCTTCTGGGTCTCGTTTGAATTCCACATTCCGCCAAACACGCAGCTTCTAAATGTCCAGCACAATTAATCATGGATTCTACAAGGCCAACCGGAGATGCCCTTGAGCTTGGACTAACCAGATCAGCTGGACCAAGCGCATCAGTCAGCCAGCAGCAAAGGGCTCAGAAGCTGTAAGAAGCCTACTCTAGCGTCTCTCTGACCAAGTTTATTCTCGATTCGGATGCTAATCAACTTTGAACCGCAGACAGCCAGTTCTGATTTTGCTTGGGAGTTTCATTCTGATCTTCACAGCATGTGGTCTCACATTCTCATTCGGTGTTTACCAGGCATTATACGAGGCGATGGCTCTATCTCAAGATACACCTTTCACCGGTGCTTCCTCTGCCCAGATCAGCCTTATCGGCACACTCTCTGTTTCACTGATGACCATGGGAGCGCCATTTGTTACCACCTGGACAAAATTGTACTCTCCTCGGGCTGTTGTGTGCATTGGCGGAGCAGTATTTTTTGCCGCACACCTCTTCTCCAGCATTAGCCATAGATTGTGGCAGTTTGTATTGTCACAAGGGTTACTTCTTGGTATGGGAGCATGTATGGCTTATATACCGGCTGTCACGGTAGCGCCAGCTTGGTTCGATAAGAGACGTGCGCTAGCAATGGGCATCATTATATCGGGCACGGGTGTTGGAGGTGTCATATGGGCACCCGCGCTACGGGCTATGATCGATCGAATGGGCTTCCGAAATACGATGAGAGTGTCCAGCTCGGTCTCTTTCGTTCTCATTGAGGCTGCAGGATATTTCATGAAATGGGAGCCAAATTTTCACACCGCAGTGCTGGCGGAGAATCAAGCGTCCACTAGGAGCCGTGGCATCATGCTAATTTTGCCAATCAACTGGCATGTTTTAAAATCTAGAAAGTTTGCTGCGCAGGCACTTGGTGCGATGCTACAATCTGCAGCATATTCTACACCTCTGTTTTTCTACGCGGCGTATGCAAAGACACTGGGTTATAGCGAGGTTTCGGGTGCAAATTTCATTGCCTTCTCCAATGCGTCCAATGCAGTTGGCAAGGTCGTCATTGGTTTTGCAGCAGATCGCCTTGGAAGACTCAATACTCTATTCGTCACTACGTTCATTAGCGCGATTGCGGTCCTAGGGTTCTGGATACCGTCAATTATGCTAGATGGTGGTAGTACTACTAGTAGGGGGCTTTTTATTGCTTTCACTCTTCTCTACGGCGCCTTTGCAAGTGCATATATCTCGTTGTTTCCTGCATCCTTGATCGAAATATTCGGTATTCAGCATTTCTCCAACGTGAACGGTGTGTTGTACATGATTCGAGGCATGGCAGCTCTGGTCGGAACGCCAGTAGCAGGGGCATTGATCCCGACAACGAGATCCCTTACTTCCCCAGAAAGTTATTTCGGGGCTGCCACCATGGTGGGGGTGCTGTTAGCTGCTGCTACCCTTGCAGTCTTGTGGGTACGCATGGAAGCAATGTTGGGATCGAATTGGAAGTGGAAGCTTTGAGCTTCTCAACTTGAGAGTGTGACATCATAAGGCTCGCGATATATAACACGTCTATAGTCTCAATTTCAAACATAAATAGCCACCCAGTAGAAGGCGGTAATTATATACATTTGTGAGAAGATGTTCCACCAGCTACCTGGAATGATAGCTCGGGATTTCTACACCATGATATATTTTGATCAGCCTTATAGGGTTAATGTGAAGGATATTCGGGCATTCGGATCCGAACGGGTGATCTGAATATCCGTAACGTAGCTAGTGGCGGCGCACCATATATTGTGTGGTTATATGCAGCTTAGAACCTTAGATAACTCAATACAACTGATTCCACACACATACTGATGAATCCTTCGATCCTGTAACCTTTGACAGTTAATATCGATCTATTGTTAAAGTCACAATTTATGCGGGGGAGATAATCTTGATACCATTGTACCATCTAATCTCGTGGAAAATTGTCCATGGCAACTAGCTGCTGGATTGCTGCAATACATTCAGCAAGTATATTGAACAGCAGCATGTACAGAAGTAGGATAATCTTTGATGAAGACTGACATTACCCAGAACGAATTCTCGGTTGTATATGGAAACTCTGTCAGCCTGGAGACTGAGACAGTTTGGAGGATGTGCTCCCCATACTGGAGAATCTCTTGCTGCTGAAAGCTGATCATTGGCCCACCAATCATGGTGCCTCAACATGGAAAGTAGAGTCGATTGAACCATGTGACTATCTCAAGTATACAACCGAGTGACGGGAGAAATAATTTGAATATTCGATGCCGGTCCAGGCTGAGTTGCAGTGATCAGCACTTTCCTCTTTGGTTTCAACGCGCGTCCCTCAGCACCCAGTAGGATAAGCTCTGCAGTTTACTCTTTTTAGCTCTAGCTACGGTGGGATGCAACAAATTTGAACAACCACAAAAATAGCTAGTGATATAACTGGTCAAAATATGAAGTAGAGTGCGCGGACTGGCTTCGTCATATTTTTTCACTAGGCGGCATTCAAACCTTTTGCCTCCTACCCGATGCCCTTGATTTTCGCTTTACTAGTAGTCGGGAATAATCCACTACTTTAATATAGGGCCCTAGCAAACGTAGTGTACACTAGTATATATTAATTAATAGGGCTAGGCAATTTTGAAATAATTATAGTAGTGAAGGCATCGAATTACTAATAAAATTGTATAGGAACCGGCGTTTTGGCTACTACATCGCCTAGTTTTCGAGAAACTAGGCGAGAAAGGTGGGAAACCTCGTGATTAGGGGATTTAGTCGGAGATATCCCACATAGTAAGTGGCTCGGGATTTCGCGTGGGATTTCAATTCCGGGAGCTCCTCTAACGCATGGCCGCAGTCTATCGCATAGAGTCGGCTTTGTGTGGGGAATAATACGTGAGCCGCATCTTGTTTTAGCTCATTGATTGTGACATCTTCCGGTTTGGAGACCTTGCAGGAGTTTCCCCGAGTACCAAGAAATATTTATGATATCATAGAGCACCGACCTTAGTTATCGACAGTTTGGAAACAAAGATTCTCCCAAGTCTATTCAAAGTCGAATTCAAGAATTTAAATCTATACCACTCGAAAATTAGGTCTCGATATGTCCGATCTTATCCCAAAACCTCTCATGCCCAAATCCTTTATCGGACTCCATCACCTCAAGCTCCCTTGTCATTCCATCAAGAAAACACATGAGTTCTACACTACGATTTTCCCATTCAAACCAATGCCTCATGCTGATCACTTCACACCGGACCACCAATTGTTCGCCAAGCTTTGCATTCACGAGGCAACCAAACTTATTGTCGAACTACGTTATGAACCAACCCAAGCAAATCTACAGAAGGGCTGGGACCCAATCACCTATGCAGTGGGCACGCGAAAGGATCTGGAACGGTGGGGAGAGTGGTTTGATGCAAATGGCGTTAAGCACAGTCGTATTTTTACAGGTGTGAGCGCATGGGTTATGGCTTGTGAAGATCCGGATGGAAAGATTGTGCGTTTGTATGTAAGTGAAGAGGAGCATGAATGGACGGATCATGTTGATAAGGATGAGCGTTGGTTGGGTAATGTAAAAGCCGATCCAAATACTTAGAAGAGAGTCCTTTAAGCTACATAGATTGTTAGTTGAGTGTTCCATGTGAAATATGAGCTGGTTTTCTTCCATGGCATTAGCGAAGGGAATAGTTAGGCCGTATAGGATACCGACCCTGTAGTATAGTGCCAATTGTATTTAATACGATACAAGTAACCTGTACCCTAGAGATCTAGGTATAATATTGATCCGGTTTAATACAGGGCAGTAGCTTGCATCGCAGCTATGCACTGTGGTGGCTGATATGAGGATGATGCTGGTGTAGTTCTTCTAGCCGAGCCATTTACTTTAGCTTCTTGTATGCTCCAAAATCTCACGAGGAGATCATCTAGAAGAGATGCTGCATCATGGTGTAAATAATAAGATTCTGCTGGTTCGGATCTATGAGAACTAGCATCCTCGCCTTCCAGCGCTGCGAAATCGAATGATAGAAGGTGATTGTATTATTGAGTCGAGGACTTAAGATGGATGACTCATATTGAGGCATCACTAAGAGACAGTGCATGGAAGGTCACATCAGAGAATGCGCCATGAAATGTCGGGAAGTGGGCCTATATGTAAACTAAACTACGTTGCCTAACTAACGCTCAGTTATTTCGGTGTCGAGTATCTTATAGGAATCCTTTAATGCCACAACTGCTTACTTCTGTCGCCACTTTTTGTGGCATATATAACACGTGCGGATCAATTAGAGTCATTGGCAGCAGTAAATGCCTTTGCTTGTCGCTTCAAAGGCCCGTACGTGGCTGTCCATTGGCGGATTTGCTTCCCTTTAATAAGGAATAGGATGCAAAACAGGATAACAAAGAATTGAATAGCTACCATTTGACCGAAAGCCTTTGTGTCCAAATTAGAAAATTAAATTAGCAAACTAATGGAAGAATCTCTAGGGTAGTGACATTGGAGATGCAAGACGTCGTAAAATCGAGGAAACGGGTTCTTACATTCTCAGTCCCAGTAGCATCGATCCACTGAAAGGCAAAGAGGGCCAGGACACAGCCAAGGATCGCACGGATGACGAAGAAGAAAACAATGGTCTCTCCAGCAAGCTGCAAGAATAGGTTAGTATGGATCAGCTCCTATGGCGGGATTAGTTCTAAGACTTACTGAGAAGTACGAGTCAACTGCATAAGTCACCAAGACATTGCTAACAGCTGTCAGACCAAAGCCCTGCATCCCGTAGCCAAAAGCTAACCCAACCCATGACGTCTTCTTAGCCGCACAAATTCCAAATATGAGGATACCCATAGGACCTATAATGGCAGGAATGACCAAGCCCAGGAGACGATATTCTGGCTCACGCCGGCCGTGATTGCGATTGGTCATGCTGTTGGCGATCATGTCAATTAGCATACCACCAACGAAAACAGCAAGCAGGGTACCGATAAATCCAGACAGGGCAATGAGTCCGAGCGAGTGGACTTTCCAGAGATATGGCGGAGCGCTGAAGAGGACCGAGGTTTCCAGTTGGATGATGATATTCCTGTTACTCTTTTAGCTTCTTCCATCTCCACCAGGATGACGGAAACTTACCAACCAACGAATACTCCCACAGTAATTCCGGCCCACACTACTGGAGGATATACGGCTATAGAGATAATATTGTACAAGGAATTAAGAAACGATTCCTCTCTATTGTAGCCACGAGTCACCGCCAAGTGGGACAATAGTCCTCTCTTAGGACCGAAACTTGAACTGGGAGCATTGACATCTCGGTTGGGGTAGGAGGTTTCGCGGATGAAAAAGAGCGCTATCAACCAGTTGACGCCGCTGGCAATGGCAATCCAGCCGCATGCCCATTGCCATGAGTTTGTGTCTTGGACCACATAGCCATTGATCACCGGGCCGATAAAGAAGCCGCCACTGAGTGCTACATGGAAGATCATCATAACGAAGCCACGTTCATGTACGAAAAACATGTCAGCCACAACTGCAGGTACCGTGGCATCGCCGGCCGCTGCAGCGAACCCTGAGAGCAAGCGAGCTGCCAAAAGGCTACGGTAGGTAGTAGCTTTGAAACTCCAGACATTGAATACAGCGAGAAGAGCGATGGCTATAAGAAAGACTGGGCGCTTGCCGATAACACGCATAAGCGGAACCCAGAACAGGTTACCAACCCCGAGCATCAGAGTATTGAAGCATACCAGATATGAAATCCGGGTATTGCTTTCATGAAAATACTTGGAGAGTGTGACAATCGCCACTCCGAAATTACTGACATTAGTTGTAGCTAGGAAACTGTAGAAGCAGATTGTTCCGTAAGTTGTGTACTTCTCCCAGGAAGACCAGTTCTGTAAAAAAGCAAATCAGTACAGATCACAGTAGACAAAGAATTATGCTTATGGGAGGATACAAGCGTATAAAGACATGCCATTATCATCGACTCACCAGTGGGTCATTTGGATCCAGGGAGGGTTTAGGCCACAATGCCTCTCTTCCGCTCGAGTCTGAGATTTCAATGGTACCAATAATTTCCTCCATTCTATTGGCTCTCGACTCGATATCCTTCTGCATTTTGACAGATGGAACTAGCTGTTTTCCCAGCGGTAAGTCCCACTGTAGAGAAGATTGTATATTTTATGCAGCAAGAATTGGTCGACTGCTCATCTCAAGAGATCCGATTTTTTATCAATAAGTTTAGACAGACAGCATGCGATGATAGGTCTGCGATTATATATAAGATACCACACTTTAAGCCGAGTGCATGAACTGACACATATTCTCATCGGAACAGTCCCGTCTTTACATCCCGACACAACGGGAAGCGGATTCCCTCGATCCGCACGGTCTCCTCAAACCCCACGGGGGTGTAGAGTCTACCCCGCCCCTAGCTAATCAGGGGCTATGTTAATTTAGTTATTACTGCATTTTCTCCGCAGCTGCGCCCAAGCTTTCCGTTTGTAGCCGCTGCTATGTACTATTCAAAGGAACCTAAAACTCAATGCCTGATATAATTCTCTATCACCCTGAGTACTCTAAACTCAAATCAAAAGCAGCAAAGTCTGCTGACTCAAAACTAGTAGCTTAAGGTTAGCTAAAAATTATACTGTGCTGCAAAATTACAGAGACTAGGTGGTTTTGACAAGGAGAATAAACATCCAATGCAATGGGTGCATGCTGATGTGGCGGTCGTCCAGGGATTTACTTACCTTCGAAGGATACTGTGCAGGGTCGACCTTACCCTGTAAGAACTCGTCATAGATGCTTATTGCCTGACATATTGCTGGAATCTCGGCCACTTTCCTAATCCTGGTGTGGCTGTGACGGAAGCAAATTTGTGCTAGCTCAATCTTGCGACTTTCTCTTGACTGCCGCATAAGATTAACCCTCCTCTCACGCCTGACATCGCCACATCCTCTGTCCAGAATAGATAGGTATAGTCCTATTTCGGGATAGTCGGGAGTAATCCACCGCCTGCTCGGGTAGGTCCCGAATGTTGGGGTAAGGATACACTGGCACTAATCTAGGTGCGACTATTACAAATATTGATTACCCGGGTAAATGCATTTGGACGTCCGTAAGTACCCTCAACTGAAGCAAATAGAGCGCTTAAAAATGTATTACTTCGACCAATTAGACACATGGGATGTTTTTCTTCGCCATCGCCATCGCCGCTATTAATATATTGCCACACACTACCGGAACCGCTTTAAAAGATGGTCTAGACTGCAAGTATACGCCTTTACCGTACACGGAAGCAAACGACTTGAACGTGAACGCTCAAAGGTTTACTACGTATGTGATCGCTGGAACCTTGTATAATTGATAATAGCTGAGCGTATGGGTAGTTAGAGCCTGTTTGCTGAATCGCTGACCAGTTTGCCACGTCCAGGAAGTCATATCACGAAGAGTAGTAGCAAAGCTCTCTGTAATCTTCTATTCCATTGTAAGAAACCTCTATCGAGGACATGAATACAACAATGTAGAATATAGAATCGATTTATTCAAATAAACGGTCGACATAGTTAACTGCCGAGTTAGTTTTCAAATGGTAGCCCGCACTCCTCCCGTATTATGCCGAAAATGGCCAAGAGACTGGCATTCGGTCCTCGACTTTGCTCAAGGTGATCAACATGGCTAGTAATGGTGTCCAGCGCCCGTAATTTCGCTCCAGCCTTCTGTGCGAGGTCGCTCAAATGTGCGTTTTCCTTCACAGCCATGCTAATTGGCACCGCAGGCTAGCATCTCAAGTTAGGCAAATGATACTGATAATGGAAACTTTCACTTGCCTTGTCTAGTTTATAGTAATCTCCAGACTGGAGCACTTTCAACTGTGCAGTTGCTGGGCCGGGAATCAACGCCTCGGTGAATTTCAGGAGTGTCTCGGGAGCAAGACCAACCTTTTCAGACAGCGCGCTGGCCTCACAAAGCACTTCTATTGTAGAAAAGCGAATAAAATTACCAATGAGCTTAAGCAGACTAGCTTGTTGATAAGCCTGGTCGGCGAGAATTATAGTGTTCTTGCAGATACTATTGGCTTCTAGTTAGCATGCGTATCTATAGCAGCAAGTATCGTAAAGCCTTACACTCCTTCCGTAAATGGAGCAAATTTCTCTATAGCTGTCAGTGGTCCTGCCAGCACAAGTGTAATCTGTCGATCAACGGCCAGGGGAACACCACCGAAGACTGCCTCGTTAATTCTGTATTCACTAAAGTAAGTCCAGTCAAGAACACTCACTGGGACTAGCCAAGTATTCAGCACCTTGATTTCGCAGTCTTTCAGATTCCGATGCCGCTGTATCTGGATGGATGCAGGAGAAATCCACGAATAACTTGCCCTTGAGATCCGCGTCATCAATGGCAGTGGTAACCACATCTCGCACAGCGGCATCGTCTAAGAGGCAGAGACAGATAATGTCACCGCTACGTACAGCATCCGCGATTGAACCGACAGCAACAGTTTTTTCTGATTCAGCAGCCAGATCTACAGCAATTTGATGTGTGCGATTCCATATTGTAACTGGAGTTTGGCACGGCCCGTAGTTGGCGAGATTCCTGCAGATGGGCTTGGGAGTTCGCGTCAGTCGTTTATTGCCATGGCATGCCGCGTTTTGGAACGAAAGAACTAACCTTGCCAATGCTTCCCAGCCCTATCCAAGAGATGCGAGACATTTCGTATAAGGTGAGAGACACGAGTGCGGTTTGCTTGTTGCACGCCGGGGGATTAATTCTCCACGAGGTCACCGCTTTATCTTTTTTATCTCAATTACGCTAGCCGGTAACTGATTAATGCTGACGATGACCGGCTGACGGAGTCAGCAGTGGAAAGATGCCGACGAAAACGCATACAGTAAAATCTGGATAATCCGGAACTGTTCGGTCAAAGGATTATTTCCGTATATTCAAGAGTATGACTAATCTAACCCCCCCCTTTTTTTTAACCCTAACCTAGCCAACTGGCCAGATTCGACTGCTTCTTTAAGTTGGTCTTTTCGGCCCGTAAGATCTGTAACTCCTTCCGTAACTGGGCTGCGAGGTCCTGATCAGCTAGCTGATTCCTTTGCTCCTGGTATAATTTTAGTGCATTTAATGCTGCAATTGCTTCAGATACCGAGACCTTAGCTATCTCTTCAACACTGGCCTCTTGATTGTCCTGGAGGGAGTAGTACGCTATAATCTGATGAGTTATATCCTCTTCCGTATCAACTATCCTTTCGTCCTCTGAGTGGATAAAGCTCCTTATATCCGCTAGCTCCTTAATCCTTTGATTAGAAGTAGCCAGAGAGCTAGCTATACCTTGAATTTCCTGGATCAGTACAAGAGACTCGGTCTAGCAGCTATTTTTAAGCCCTTTAAATCCCTTTTACTAGCACTTAGTTATTACAGTCGAATCAACGGTCCCCCAGGCTTGAATACCCCACTCATAGCCTGTAAAACATGGTGTGTCTTAGTGTAATACCTCCCAGCATCAAATTCAGTCATAAGAAACTATAAAAGCTGCTTCTTAACCCAACACTTCCAGTTCTGAACAATCCCTTAATCTAATAGTTGGAATTAGACGTCATATTAGCTGGAAACCACTCAATTCAAGTCCACTTAAGTAGTTGGTTACTCTCTTTGATTAATTCTGCTGTAGCTTTATAAGCACTGAAGTTATCCATTAAAAGAAGCACAGGTTTTTGAGCCCTCTCACTCAAGAGGGGCTAGCGATCAGTCTTCCGCTTTGTGCAATACTATTCTATCACTGTGTTCTACCTGCGATCCTCCTACCAGGTCCTACCACTGTCTAACTCTATACTGGTCACCTGCTACTGGCCGATGACCCTTCTACTTGTACGAGAGGCTCCTGACGGATGAGCTCTTTTCTATACTGTTTCTCTATAAACAAGAAACCCAAGAGGTACCTCTAGCCCTTCCTGCCTTTCGATCCTCTACCTCCAAGCCATTTAATATCGTCTTCTCGATATTTAGGAGCCTTTTAAATTCTCAATCTAGCTTTTCTTCTCTATCTAGTATTTATTTCTAGCCGTTTCAACTAGCTTAGCCGCTATTATATAGTAAGGTCTCTATGATACTTCCACACCACCTTCCTCTTATTAACCTTCCAAATTTCCTCAACATATTTGAACTGTACAAGTAATCCATTTGATTTGCTCTACTATTAAGTAGATAATATTATACAGTGCTCTCCCTAATCCACATAGTTACAAAGAGTGTAAGTAAGAGAAGATATCCTTGATAGCTGAGGCATTTAGTGATAAGCTAAGTCGCTACTTATAGTAACTTATGTATCACAGTGAAACATACCCCCACGCTCTCTCCTCTTCTCTAACCTATAAGCATAAGCTTAAAAGCTCAATATGGAAGGTTGAATATGAGGTACTGCTGTTATAGAGAATTGGCGCTGCGCCACCACCAGCGCGGGAAACTAGTGACGGAGAGGCCAGAGAGGCACAATGGCACAGTGGTAGGGGGCAAGACCAGGGCCTCCTGGCTAACTATTGCAACGACGGCTATGTTTCTAACTATCATTCTCAAATGTCCGAGTAGCCCTTTAAGAAGCAGAAAGTATATGCTCCCTATCTATCTTGTGTTATGACAGCAATTCCATCTTTCTCTGCTTATCCCCCTTACTCTTTTATTATAAATAACTTTCTCGATTCCCTCCCTGGGGATAATAATCCTCTAGAGAAGTCTCTTCTTATTCTCTTTCTTAGACAGCCAAGTTTGCAAGTCATAGTCAGTTGTGCAATACGCAGCATGATAGAGAAGATAGTTACCTACCAGGGCTATGTCCAGACGCCTGCAGACGCTATAAAGCTTTTTGAAGCGTGCCGGCTGGGCCTGTTGCCTCGAATCCAGCGACGATTGTCAACAGAGGAGCGGCAGCTCATCACTTCTAGCTCAGTCTTTGTATGGGATGAACAGGAAGCTATGATGCGCCGATGGACAGATGGAAAGTTGTGGAGTGGAAGCAGAGTCTGGAGGAACTTTTTCCTCTACCGGGAGATAAAGGGGAAGAAGAATGGAGCCAAAAATACTCGAGACAGCAATACGGATCAAAAAATAGGTAGCGATGGACTGGATGGAAGCACATCCAAGCCAGACCGCCTAATGAAGCAGTTGTACAACGTCACAACCTCGACCGGCAACCACCTCCACATCATCTCCTATTACTATCAGTCACATCTCAACTAGCCTAATCTTCCACGACCTACAACGGACCCCAATCTTCGTCACATTATTCCTACCAAGAGAATGTATATAGAAGACCCTATCCGCAAATTTCCAGAACCAGTTGTGACACGGGCACTCCTACGACTAAGTCCATACGGACAACCGTCACATAAACAAATTGAAATATATGGTTCACGAGGTCGACGTTGACGTGCTCTAGCGCCACACGGGTATGCCCAAGCTTGCAGATTGCCTCAGTCACCAATTGATAAGCCCTCATAACCATATAAGTCACCTTATCCTCCTTTGAACCGCTCAGAATATACCCCCTTGTACTAGAATCATGACCAGCCTCATCAAATCCGTCCTCTAAGCCCAGAAGCTCATAAATTGGCACTTCTACCACAGCTATCTTTGTCTGAATAACCTGGTTTGAGCAACACATTTCTAGTTAACCAGCCAAATTCGAGTCCTCTTGTTGAGCAGTCAACAGTCACAGCCACCCAACATGTAGCTTATCAGCTAGCAATTGCTGAGCGAGCATTGGAGTCCGACATTATGCTCGATCAACGCATACCATGGCCATCGAATTTATTACCGCCTCTCCATCAATTACAGAGATTGACGACTCCTGAACAACAGCGCCTTATTCCTGTATCTTTAAACAGTTTTTCGAAATCAAATGTCACCATATCTCAAGCTCAGAGTGCTATCAGCATTTCTAACTTGATACATACAATTGATTCTGACTTAGAGCTGAGTCGCAATGATAGCAGAAGTAGGAGCGGTCTGAGAAGCGAGAGTCCGATAGAGATGAGAAACCAGAGGCTAGAGGGTATTCCACTTAGAAAGCCAAATACCTGGGTAGTTGATGAAAAGGCGATTAGGATTTTAGATCAGAACTTTGTATTCTAATATACAACCATATAGCCCTAGCTCTCATCTTACATTTTAGACAAGATGCGTGGAAATGAAATATATTGATGAAATGAAATCGCAAAGCAGAGCTAGATGTACTTGTTTGTACTTTAAACTCTAAGAGTTTCAGCATGGGTACACAAATGATGGCAGAGAGGAAGGCGATGACTACGAGAATCAGGTTAGAATACCTCTACATCGAGGAGGGAAAGCTCCACAGCACTGTTGACAGCATCATGGACCATGATGAACCGTACGGCCGATCATCTCGTCTCGCTAATCAGTGAACACTGGCCTGATCTATAGTAAATATTGTACGGTTTGCAGTTCAATAGACGATATCCCAGAACCGCTTCAGTAGAGGTCCTATAGTGGTCGCTTGATGAGATAATATAAGATCGATAGCATATTTTAGGATTTCATTGAATGTCGTGTCAGGTAATTCTAAAACCCTGATCTGATCGCGCTCGATTAGAAATGCATCACTACAAGAATAACGTGTTTAGACATCGGTACACTATGTTCTATATTAGATTAACTTATTAAGCCGAGATACCACAACTATTAAGTGAAGGATTTGAGATGGATGACATGCTACCTCCTCTGGTTATTCAAAAGTGGGGCAGACCACAAAACAGCGTCTTAGAGAGATAATGCAAAAGCAGAGCAAGCAGATTGGGTGTTCTAATTCTCGGTGCCGGCAAACTTGAATATAACAAAAGAAAGTACACAACCACTCAGGAGGAAAGGAGGTAGGCACTTATCATATTAGAATAAGAAAGTTAGTAAAGTTTTACCCCTATTGAGCTAAAACTTTTAATTATCCCCTTCGTGTTGTATCTATCTATATCTAGGCGCGTAAGCTAGTCGACTCCCAATCGCAAAGCCAGCGTGTCTTTACAGTCCTTCCGTTCAGCCCTTTAACATTAACAACTACGGTTTCTTCTGGTACTAAATCCACAAAATTGTCCTCCCAGAGAGCGTCTTCTCCTTCCTCGATTGGCACTTCTAGCATGACGCCTTTGACGGGTGCGTTTGTACGCAATAGCAGCTTGTCATCTTCCTTCGCCAGTGCTTTGACTTCCAGATCAGGTCGGAATCGCAAATATTTGTAGGGCTCCGGCCACGAGACCCAGCGAGCTAGATTTGAACTCGTTTCGGTGCTGTAGAGATATGCCACCAGAACCGTTGATTCTGCATGTGGAATCTCGACACGACACACTTCAGTCGACCGATTCGGCGTGAGAATCAATCTTCGCTCGGCGTCGCTATGAGGTAGAGGTACCGGCTGCCCGGTCTCAATGTCAAACGCAGCCAGCTTCAAAGTCGCTTTGACTTCGCGGGTTTCCCCATTCACTGACCAAACCTCGCATGCTCTTTTCTCAGGCTCATAATTGATCACCTCCTTTCCCCACTTTTTAGTGACCACCCGCTCAACACCGACTGTGACTTTCTGCAGTGCTCGTTTCATGACATACCAAGCTGCCTTTGGTTGGAGGTTAACATCCACTACAGCCCAGCTCATACAAGGCCAGATGTCATTTGTTTGCCACACCAAAGCTCCACCGCAGTTCTCTTCTTCAGGTCCCCGGAACTCGCGTCGCCACAAGTTATAGGCGTATGACATAGCCTCTCCTTGTAAAAATTGCGTGCAATAAACATAGGCATCGAGAGGCTGCATCACAAACCGAAAATTCTCTGACATGTACATCCCATACCGTCGGGTATGGCCTGGTGCCTTGTCATGAGACATCCAGGTGCGAGATTGCGAAAATCGTTCTTGTGGATTGGTAATGGCCATGTTGAACGTGCGTAAGGAAGGTGCAGATTCGAAGCCAAATTCACTAACGAATCGGCCCATGAATTCTTTGTAGTCTTGATACGGAGCCATAGGGCCATGCCATACTATTAGGAAGACACCGTCAGTTTATTTGGGCCTACAGGAGAGTTAACAGAAAGATTGGAGCGAAGAAGCATACCGTCCCAGATATGGACATCTCCTATGGTTGGATCATTAGCGTTTTTTGCCCCGCCATATGGGCTACTCCGAGTGTATGGCACATCCCGACCCAACCGCTCGATGACATCTGGTAGCACACGTTCGTATATCAATCGAGCCGGGAAATTTGTTTTGTCCCATGGCCCATTGTCTGTAGAGTCCCAGCTCCAGCCTCCGAGATTTGCAAGTTGATAATCTTCATTATTCCCTGCCCAGATCACTAGTGATGGATGATGCCCGACCCGAATCACTTGTTGCTCTGCCTCATTCTGGACACTCTCGACGAAGTCTGGAGAGGCTGGATAGTTACCACAAGCAAAGAGAAAGTCCTGCCAGATGAGGATGCCCTCACGATCACAGATGTTATAAAAGTAATCGTCCTCCACGATGCCACCGCCCCAGACTCGCACCATCGATTGATTACCTCTCTTGATAGTCGATATCCAGGACTCATAACGTTCAAGAGTCATACGTGGTAGAAGAAAATCGCCTGGTATCCAGCATGACCCACCGCAGAAAATTCGGATATTGTTTATTTCGAAAACAAAAGACGTGCCTTTGGCGTTTTTTAGGGCGTGCTGGAGTAAGCGCACTCGACGCAGGCCCACTGTTTGCTCAAATACGTCAAGATCGCCCAGCTCAAGGCGGAAAAGATAAAGCGGTTGCTCTCCATATTGAAACGGATACCAGATTTGTGGGTCGTCTACTGTAATTTTGACCTCAAAAGAGCCGTCCAGTTTATTGATAGGTGTTAGTTGTTTATCGATGGTGATGCCAGAGGGATCCAGCAGTATTGCAGTCAAATCGATAACATCTCGAGGACAATCTATAAATCCTCTGACTGAGATTGTGGCAGACTTGAGATCCGGCGCCATATCACGAGTGACCAAGACTTTGTCTCTGGCAATTCTCATCCGAAAAAATTCTAGGTAAATGGGTTTCCACGGCCCGCATGGCTGCACAGTCGGACCCCAGTCCCAGCCCCAATGGTACTGAGCTTTCCTCAGAAATAGACGTTCATCATTCCCAAACGTCATATTCTCGTCGCGCTTATATCCTATCCGTTCTCGTTCCTTTTGCGAAAACGTGATAGCACTAGTGAATCTGAGTTCGAGTGTGCAACGTGGTAGTTTTCCCTGCTGGAAGAAGCTAGTGATGTCGGCGCGGCGCGACACATGCATATTCTTGCTAGACAGGATCCTTTTTCCACAGAGGAAAACCTCTACTGCCGTATCCAGACCCTCGAAAACAATTATTGCTCTCTCTTCGGGATCAATGGTGTAAGGTCCCACTTGAGTTGTGCGGTAGGTCCAGTCTGCATGATTGACCCAGAGCGTTTCGAGCTCATTCTGGTCAAGATACGGATCCGGAATGAGATTATGATGCAATAAGTCGAGATAAGAGACGGTGGGGAACTGTGACACAGGTAGAAAGTCCTGAGCTACTCCATCACCCAGAGAAGTTGTTTGCTTGAACTCCCAGTTCTGATCGAGCTGAATGCGCCTGACCATCATGAAGCATCTACGAGAGTGTGAATGGACAGAATCTGAGATAGCAGGGGATCAAATGCAGTCTTATCGAGAATTGCGAGGACTTTTCATCTAAATTTCGACCCTCTACATTCCCTCATCCACGTAGAGCAAGTTGCGACGAACGTTTCTTAGAGATGAAGAGTGGATGGCCATAAGGGAAACCTGTGCCTGCACTACTATTTAGTTCGGTTCCACTTTCCCATGGGGTACTCCATACCCCACGCGGGTAGATTCTCGGGGAGATTTGGGAGCACACAGGACAAGAGTTACAGCTGGGAGGTTCAAAGCAGCTGACGCATGCCATAACAACTGTAAACTACAATTCACTTCCGCACAGACAGATTCTCGGTCCATGATCCTCTTTCTTTCTACTTCCAGAAAGTTGTACTTGACCCTAAACGAGATTACAATAAAGTCAGGTAGGCGAGGTAGCTTGGAGCTACTAATTCAAGGCGGGGCCCAGCTCTAAGTATGAGGTATGCCTAGTAGGTGCCCTAAAACCCACTACCTCAATGGGTGCCCCGTAGGTGAGGTGCCTGACCTCCGTGGGGAACCCATGGGGCCTCAGTGCGCAGCGTAAATTTGGTCTACTACCTATCGGATCAAAGACGTTAAATTACGAAATTTGTTAAGCAAAATAGGCAACCTGACAATTTCCCCTGTTAACTTTTCTCTACAATCGTTCGGCTATACCCCTCACCCACTTTACTGCGTGTAAAGTGGGTGAGGGGTATAGCCGAACGTCAAAAACAGCAATATGTCAATTTTACTTTTACCGCAAAAATCGCGACATTTGACCAATATATACTCAACCATTTCTTAATAAAATCTTATAAAATTGAAAATCCTGGTTATTTACTTATAATATAATAAATATTTAAGTCGTATTAACCTTTAAGTTTAATAGTTATTAAGATCTTTACTTAAGGGTTAAATTTATTAGTAAATTATTATATTACTATTTTTATTAACCTTAAGGATTAATAATACTTAAATATTTATTATATTATAGGTATATACCTTATATATATAGTGTTGTCTATTCTTTTATAAGTTTTCAATAAGAAATAGTTAAGTATGTATTAGTCAAAAGTCGCGATTTTTGCAGTAAAAGTAAAATTGACATATTTGCTGTTTTTGACACATTGCCCTCCCTCACCCACTTTACTGCGTAAAGTGGGTGAGGTTATGTAACCGAACGACTATAGGGTTTAAACAGCTTAGGAGAAATGTTGTGTCATAACGGCAAGATTCTCGGAGGACACGAACTTCCCCGCCTCGTGATGCCTTGTCTATTTTTACTATCCATTCAAATATGAAGTTATTGTACTCTGTAGTGTTAATAGGTAGAGGCTTCACTAAAAGGCTATTTTGTCAATTCTATATTAAACTGACCAGCAAATACAAATATTTCCAGTAAGCCCATGTCTGCCGCCTTACATCCTTCTCAGTGTTACAGTGAGCTTCATTCAAGTCGTCGCCGATCGCATCCTGATTAACGCGGCACTAACTTTGGCACTCTGCTACCCAAATCAACAACGCTCAAGCTTAAAACGTCAGGGCAAGCCAGTATCTAGCTAAACGACTGGTTTTTTCTGTCAACACTATGAAATACTCTACGCAGAATCGTGTGGCCGGCCTTAGTCAGAATGAGGACCATATTGATGTCGCGTCTCCACGAAATGACGAGGTGATCAACGAGAAGCAGCTCATTGCAGAGGCTGCGGCCGGTTTTGAGACGGAAAAGGAACTAGGTCCATGGGAGGCAGTTAAGGCGTACCCCCAAGCTATCGGCTGGGCTTTGGTTATGGCCCTCTGTGTTATTATGGAAGGCTACGATACCTCCCTACTTGGCAACTTCTACGCATACCGTATGTGATGTTGATACCACTCGCATAATAAATTTCTATTCGCTTACTCTAGTCACAAATAGCTGCCTTTCAGATCAAATTCGGTGAATTTGTCGGAGTTTCAGACTCTACCCCAAGCGGATATCAGTTGACAGCAGCATGGCAGTCAGGTCTGGGTCAGTCAACTAACGTAGGCGGCTTCTGTGGTGTTCTTATCACCGGGTGGCTCGCTTCGCATTATGGTCAGAGATTTGTTATTATGTGGTCACTAGTTTTTGTAGAGGCCTTTGTCTTCTTGCAGTTCTTCGCACCGAATCTGATCGTTCTTACGATCGGCGAATTTCTGTTGGGGTTAGTTTACACCTAAATAGAGTTCAAACCTCTATTGTTAAATGCGAATACAGCTAACCTAGCTTATCTTGCTCTAGGATTCCATGGGCTACACTCGCCACTTGCTCTATCTCTTACGCTTCTGAAGTCCTGCCCCCATCTATTCGCACGTATTTAACATCATATACCAACATGTGCTTTATCATCGGGCAATTAATCTCTGCGGGCGTTCTAAAAGGATTTTCTGGTCACACAAGCCAGTGGGCATACAGGATCCCTTTCGCCATTCAGTGGGTGTGGCCAGTCATTCTTATACCACTCGTTTATATTGCCCCCGAAAGTCCGTGGCATCTCGTAAGGATGGGCCGTTTGGATGAAGCTATGAAGTCCCTTGAGCGTCTGAAAAGCAAAACAGCCACCAATGTCAGCACGGCAAATACGCTTGCAACTATCATCCACACTGATAGTTACGAAGAAAGAAATAAAATTGGATCAAGCTATCTGGATTGCTTCAAGGGGCCAGAGCTTCGTCGGTCGGAAATCGCGTGTATGACCTTCGCGAGCCAGGCTTTCATAGGTATCCAATTCGCTTATAGTAGCACATACTTCTTCCAAAGTATTGGTGTTGGTACCGAGATAAGCTACGATCTTAATCTTGGCGGTACCTGCATGGGGCTTTTTGCCTGCTTCGTTAACTGGTTCCGTAAGTATTTAGCTTTTTAAGATTCCACCTACCTTTCGCCATCCCTCTATGCTACTATATGGCGCTACATTTGTAACTAATATCTGTATTCTTAGTTATTATGCCATACGTCGGTCGTCGCACAATTTTCTTGTGGGGTGTAGCCGGATTGACCACCTGTCTGCTCCTGATCGGCATCCTTAATGTATGGACGGACCGAAAATCGGTAGCTTTGGCGCAAGCTGTGCTCTGTTTAATCTGGACCTTTATATTTGAAGCTACCGTTGGCCAACTTGGATGGTCGTACCCTGCTGAAATAAGCTCTACCCGCCTCCGTCAGAAGACAATTTGCGTCGCCAGAAATTTTACTGAAATTTGTAATATTACGGCGGGTATATTACAGCAGTATATGATGAACCCCACGGCATGGAACGTGAAGGGCTACGTTGGGTAAGCAATTGGTCTTACCGGTTTCAATTAAGTTGAGCTGTGACTGACTCTTCATTTTCAGATTCGTTTGGGGAAGCACTGGTATTCTATTGTTTATCTGGAGTTACTTCCGACTTCCAGAGGTCTGGAACCGTCCTTTTGAGGAATTGGATATTCTTTTTAACCAGAAAGTATCTGCGAGAAATTTTGCCAAGACTAATGTCGATATCATGGAAGAGAATAGCGAAACCTTGGGATAGGTTAACGAAAAGAATCCTATGGATGTGGTTGCGTAGACGATAAAGGTGGCCCGTAAGAAGTTCTTATTATTGCGAGTGCTAAATTGAAGGGCGGGAATTGCTAGGAGGAAATTTTCCACAGATATATATTTATAATACTTATCAGCTGAGAAAATGTAAATATACCAGAGTCACGTGTATGATTTGCTACCCAGCTCTCTCGAGCCCTCGACACAATCGGGCCTCTATCAGAGACTTCCAATTGTATTTTGAAGCCATCCGCGTGCAGATCTAGTGAATGTCCTATTTCTTCAAGGGTACTTTTCATTAGATCTGCTACGCTATTTCTCACATCTCACACTCTCACTTATATCTACGCGAACTGCTTTTCATCATTTAATTGAGTTGTTTCCATTTTTTGTAACTTTGTTGATATTCTGGAACGTTGCAGTATAAGGTATGAATCTAAGAATATATATATAGAATTATCTTCCAACAACGCAGCAGCTGGGAAATTGGCCCCTTGATTGGCCAAAGCTCAAGGTTATAGGTGGGGTTGCCTTGTGTTCGAGCTGTATTGTATAATTTCCAAAGGTGAGCATATATAATAACACGCACTCGGTGTTCCCGCTCCAAGCTACAGACATCAATCAACGTTGAGAAATAACGCAACGGTTCCATTAGCAGCGGACATGTCACCAACTACAACTACTGCGAATGGTAAGCACATCTACAAGAATGGAGATCCCAACCTCACAATTCCAGAAGGTATTCCAAGCGGACCTCCTTCATTCTCAGACAAATACAAAGAGAGGGCATATCTAAAGCACCGCCTCGCACTCGCGTTCCGCATCTTTGCCAAAGCCGGCTTTCGGAAGGTGTTGCTGGACACATCACCTTGTGGGATCCTGTCGATCCGAACAACCTCTGGGTCAATCCTTTGGGTAAGTACTCTGAGCGTAATTGAACGAGTTGTGTATATAACTCGAATAGGTCTCCATTTTTCACTGATTACACCCTCTGATCTTATTCTCGTGAACTATTCAGGAACTGTGATTGACGGGGGCAAAAATCGTTTCCTGAACTACGCGGCATTTGCGATACATTCAAAGATTCACTCAGCACGACCAGATGTAGCTTTTGCAGCTCACTTGCACTGCGTATATGGTCGCGCGATCTGTGCTACGGGGCAAACACTAGATCCAATCATGCAGGACTCCTGTAATTTCTACAACGGCCATTCATATGTCACATTGTAAGTTTCAAAATCTAGAGAAACTGAGAATGCTAACCTACCAATAGCATCTCAGTCTACGGACAGAAGCCTAGAGGTATGTCAGGAGTCGCAAGGCCCACACCTCAAGATAGTCAGCTGTAGTTCTAGCATTACATAAAATAGGTCCGGGAGGTCCCGACATTGATTTCAGACCACAGAAATTTAATACTAAGTAATATAACCTACATATAAATAAACCTCAGAATATACTTACGAGATTCGGAAAAGGTTTATAAGACGCAACACTATTTGGCCTTAAGTTAAGATCGTGCAAACTGACCTATATATTATAGCAGTATAGATACCACGAGTTTTGAAATCTCAAAGCCACTTATATAGAGTTACCAAATGCCTTAAGAGCTCGAAAAAAATGCTAGAGGACCTTAGAGGAGGCGAACCTAACCTATAGTAATCCGTTAAGTCAGGATCGGCCGTTGCAAGATTTCCTCTACATGAAGCGGCCGCCGATTCATGTTGAATCGGCGGCCCAACCGGCTAGTGCGGCTTAGGGTTAGTTGGACCAGATTCAAGTATGGAAATAAGAATAGAGTTATAATCTCCAGTGTTGGACCTCGCGCAGTTCTTACTGTCCTTTTCGTGAGTTGCCATCAGTGGCTCTGATATGCGGGTGATGAGGAAAAGGGTCCTTGCCAAGAGTAGACCTTAATAAAGACCATCAGGCTGTTGGGGACGATTGCATACTAAGGAGAAGAACTGAACCCCGATGCTATACGAGCCCGTCAGGGAGCGAATAAATCGGTTGGAGGTGAATTTTGTCCACCGATGAAACCAGGTCATGGGGCATAGGAAGCTACCCTCCAGCTACATCTGGGAGAATACTTTCTCGAAGTGCTTCTACAGAACTATAGTGTACTCTTCCCCGCTAGGCAAGCCCTCGCTAGCGTAAGGTATTCTTCGAATTGCGGCCATGAAAATCCTTCAGAGTTCCGGATAGCTTCTAAGTTATCTTTTGGTAACTACTGCACATATATAAACTTTCGAATCACATCCTTGCAAATAGACCACAGTCAGTCGACTTTCACCGGAGTATTCTCACGTGCTACTGTAAATATAATGGGTTCTATGTTATATCCACAAATCTGGTCTGCAGCTGGATGTGGCAAATTAGAGTTTCTCGACAGGCGATAGAAATGCGCTGCATTTTTTGGCACCAAAATTCTGGGTCATTTGTATAGACCCTTATGGACAGGCTTTCCGGTAATTGCGTAACATGAAATTAATTGCAGACAATCTTTAACGATAAGAAAATATCGAGAGGAATTCTGGCTCTGACGCAATTAAATTATTGTGAAGTTACGTGCCGCAGTCAGTTCGGTCACGTCGAATGGTGGAACATATTCTAATCTCCCAAGCTCTGGCTCCCTGGCAAATCGGTGACAGTGATGAACCGGTAGCGCTTGTAAAGATGCTTCCCGAGAATACCCTGGACTCCATACCCAATTGTCATAGAGTTGAAGCAAATCAACAGGGAGAAATGATAAGCATGCGATGAGCTTGAATTGGTCGTCTCCAACAGGCCTCAACACCCAAAGCCCACCAGTTCTGTGAGGAGCGGGACCAGCTGTGCCGCTGCTATTGGCTTGTCTCCGTAGTCCTTTGCATCCCATGCTGGTAAAACTAAGCATGAAAACGATAAGATCTGTCTGACAGACATCATATTCGAGTTTCCAGACCGGCTTACTATTAAATCGCTGTTTTGTATCCCATATGCACTTACCCTCGGCGCGATATGTTGGATCCTCAATACCACGCAGGATGAGCTTGGTGTACGGAACGGTACTACCCATGTTGTCTTTGCAGAACTGTACCTGCGCGGCCGGAGGAGGGCGAGGTGTCACCGTCCGGGTTGGGGGGAAATATGATGATATGTTAACTACCTGGTTTGCCCAGGCATTTTCGAGCTTCAGAGCAAGATCTATCGCATGAAAGTTAGGTTCTTCAATTGATCCTCTGACAAATAATCCAGCAGCCAAGCGCCAATCTATAACCCACGACGGAAGTAAATGCTCATCAGTATCATCATTGTTAGCGATAAAAGCTTTGAATTTGGCGATTACTGCGAGGCCACCCATCATGAGCGCCGCCCATGTTACAGCAGAAAGTATCTCAGTCAGATTAGCAGAGTAATCAATCGGTATGAAGACTTCATGCTGTCTTGCTATCGTCCACTCTTGGATTGTCATTGCTTTGGCAGGAAATCCTGTAATTCCCACAATCCCGTAGATGTAGTCTAATGGATTTGTCGCCTTTAATAAACCAGTGTGTAATAGTGTGTCGATGAAATCTGGTGGCTGACGGTTTTCCTTTGAGAATTGCTCGAAGCAATTAAGACGGAAGTTGTATAGCTGCTCCAGTTTTGATATGGTTTCAAGTTGAGCGTTAATCTCATCTGGCACTATTCCAATAGACTTCTTGTTCTCTTTCTTGCCTGGGAGTAGTTTGGATATGGTTTCAATATGAACGTTAATCCGATCTGGAACTTTCATGAAAAACTTCTTGCCCTGGTTTCCGTCTGTGAGTGACTTTCTGTAGGGTTGTAAATGCGGAAGCCTTAAAAGCAGCCTCGGTTTGGACAGTAAATTCATCCAATCAAACCGAAGATCACCACATTGGAAGTCTAGTTTGCGTGCAGCAAATATCTCTTGTTGGACCCATATTCGTTCGAACCAGGGTCTTGTATAGAGGTACGTCAATCCGGTAGAAATACTCCAAAAGTCGAACATATTCTCCGGTGCAAGGCTCACGGAGATCGATGAAGCTGCAACTAAGACATTTTCTATATCTGACTCTATATCTGACGAAGCGGCTCCCAGCCAAGCTATCACCCGGGTAGCATTTCGGTATATTGAGAGCATGTTCCACACCTGCTCGCTCTTTTCCTTGTCGTCGCTCTGATTAATACAAATTGCATCCACCCATAGATACCGGACCTGTTCCAGGGGTTGTCGGAGAGTCTTTAAGGCTTCGAAGAGGGTTTTGCTGACTAGAAGTTTGACATTATTGCATAATATAACCTCTGTGTCGTCTGAATTTCCCCAGCTATAGGAGAGAGCGTCATATTCCTCAAGGTGATCCTCCTCACCGCTGAGCGATCGAACGCCAAAACCTTCATATTTGGGATGCAGAATATCGGCAAGGAGAAGATCGCACTTCAGCAGAGAACCGGGCGAACCTTGGTCGCCATGGAGACGTATTACTCTGGTTTGGTACGGTTGGATGGAGCGATATACAAGGTTCGGCGCAGGCCCCGCAGACATCGCTGTTGAGTAGCATGTACAGAATAGGAAACTGCATGGAGTGTGATGATTGAGCTTCAAGCTGTCGATTTATTATCATCACCAATTTCGGAACGCGATAACTCCACCCGCAAAAGTAATGAATATTTTCTAAATTTTCGAAAGTTACGTTGGCAACAGGAGAGACCACGCAGTCTCGTATGACTACGTGGTCTGTTGGATAAATAAGTGTACACCCTGCTCTTCGCTTCTAGGACCTTCTAATCGTTCGGTTACGTAACCAACCCCCCTACTTTACGCAGTAAAGTAGGTGAGGGAAGGCAATACGCCAAGAACAGCAATGCGCCAATATTTTACCCTGAAACTAGCTAAATAACCTAATACACCACCACCACCTTATATTATACCCTTATTATATTATCTCTATAAAGCTCTCTTTTAGCTCTTTTAGTACCTTTAGATAATTTTTGCGCCAAACCTTCTCCTTCTTCTTAAGACGCATATTGACTACCTCCTTCTCATCCTCCTCCTCACCCTGAATCTGTATACATGCATGGTAAACCCTTATTTCACCATACTTTTGGACTACTTTACCACTATTATCCTTCCTCTTCTTACGTGCAGCCTCTGCACTAGCCATATCCTGTAAACGATGCTTTGAAAGGGCCCCGGCTAACATTGAGGCCTCTGAAGCCTTCTCAACCTTTGCAGCCACACGTATTACAGAGGGTGTAATCGGTGTTCCCTGTTCTAGGGAATCATTATGCCGCTGTCTAATATACTCAACCCCTAGCTTCCGAGTCCTCATAGTTAAAGGGGTCTGAAATTGAGTCCAATCTGGTGGTGGTGGTGTTGTAAATCTAGGTGAAGAAGAGGGTAGTAGGGGCGAAGACCTCTGAATAAGTGGCGGTGTTTTAGGACGTTGAAGAGCCCGATACTCCTTTAATTTTAAGAGGACTAGCTGTAGATCAAGTGGGATTAAGCCTGTCTTCCGGAAAGCGCTCTTATGAATCCGTGGATTTTTGAAGGTTTTATCATGGAAATACTGAAAAAAGGCAAAGAAATCAGTGCGTGATATTTCCTTAGCACCTAAGAAGACCTGCTTCCGAACCTCCTTCTTAAAGTTATGTTTTAAGCTTTGAAATACACCAACATCTAGAGGCTGTAAGAGGTGTGTAGTATAAGCAGGGAGCTGGAAAGGCCGAATATGGTGCTGCCAGCAGAAGTCTAGGAACTCTTGAGTAAGGTGACTCCTATGGCCATCAAATATTAACATCCGGTATTTACCAATACTCTTTGATTGAGTATAGTAATTAAAGTGTTCAAGGTATTTAAGCCCTAGTGCATCGTTTGAGTAGCCAGAGCTTGATCGTGCAAACATAATACCACCATCTAGGTCATTCTTAAAATATCGACGCAGGTGATAAGCCCTAGCAAATATAATCATAGGAGGCACCTTTCGACCCCTATAATTAATAGTCTCAACTGAGGTGATTAGCTCCTTATTTTCAGGGTCTGCTGTATATACAGCCTGTATATCCTTTGGAACTAGGACCCTTTCACCAGAAGAGATACCGATTTGAAAGCCAGTCTCGTCAAAATTATATATATCCTCATCCTGGATCCCCCAGTAGTCCTTACACCTCTTAAAGGCCTTAAAATAGCCCTCAATATCCTCTATTATATGCGAGGCTAGGCGCTTTGCAGATAGTGGCTTAGATTTCAGGGTATCGATATAACTAGATTGGCGCTTAATCCAGGCCTTAGTCCAGCGTACCGAGACTGACTTTTCAGCGTCACCAGTTGAGTAATAAAGCAGCCGATTAGCAGCCAAGAGGACTGCTTCAGCATTAGCTGGAGTCCCGCAGCTATAAAGCATGAATATATAGTCTCGTAAAGCCGTATCTTGTACTGAATTCAGCTTCTTATTATGTCCCCCTCGACTATTACTAGCCGGAACGCCAGTGCGGCGCCGACGCAATGCATAATATGATACTGAAAACTGACGGGCAGCTTCAGAGGCTTTCAGACGTGGATTAGCATCCATTGCAGCGCTAGCAGCAGCAATATTAGCCTCGATTTCAGTGGCATTGGATGGCATTGTGCGCGTTAAGTTATGGAAGGTGGGGTTTTCGGGTAAAAATTGGCGCATTGCTGTTCTTGGCGTATTGCCTTCCCTCACCCACTTTACTGCGTAAAGTGGGTGGGTTGGTTACGTAACCGAACGATTATGTATATTATTGGTGGAGATCCCCTGAAGCGAAGAGCAGGATGTACATTTTATTCATCCAACATGCCAAGTAACGTAGTTGATCAGTAAGCTGGACAGATCAGTAAGCTGGACAGGTTACCGAAAACCACTCTCAATTCTCCACTCTTGACTAATATTACTCCACAACCAACGCTCCAAATGTCTCAAACAGAGGGCCGAATCGCACTTGCACTTCAAGCCTATCAGCAGGGCCAATTTTCAAGCATACGGGCTGCTGCATGTATATATAATGCTCTATATTCAACCTTGTCTACCTGATATTATAGGATTACCTCTCGACCTAATTCTAGATCCCCTAACCTTAAACTCACTTAAACTGAAGAAACAGCACTTATTGAGTAGATATTATCCCTTGATATATATAGCATACCACTAATACAAATCTTAGTATATCAAATAGCTGAATTACTTCTTGGAGAATATATCCAGAATATATTAATCAAACAGACAACATTAGGCTAGCGCTAGGTCTACTGCTTTATAACTTAATACCCTGAAATTAAATCCTGATATAGTTGAAAGTATAATTATAAGTATACAAAATATAAGGATCCTAAGGTTATTCGGGCTTGGTTTTGGCTTATATAAAATATAATAGTAAAATATAGGATTTTTATTAAGGATATATATAATTTTAATAAAACAGGATTCCAAATAGGTATAATTTCTACAGTAAAGGTAGTTACTTCTGCTAAGAGGGATTATATAGTATCACTTCAGCCTAGAAATCGTGAATAGGTCACGATAATTGAATCAATTAATACAATAGGCTGGGTCTTACCTCCTATAATTATCCTTAAAGGTATTATACACTAGCTAAGCTAGTATAAGTCTATACTATAGTGTATTGGAGTTAGTAATAATAGCTAGACGACTGATAAATTAGGCCTTACCTAGCTTAAGAAGGTCTTTAATCTATATACTTAAGGTTATATAGTTAGAAAATATCAGCTTTTAATTCTTGATAGATATAGAAGTCATATTATAGCCGAATTTGACTAATATACCAAACAAAACTCAATTATTGTACTCTATATACCTCCCTACTCTTTGTATATTCTGCAGCCTCTAGATATAAGCTGTTTTGCAGTCTTAAAACAACTCTACAGACAGGCTATAGAAGTATAAATACAGGTCGGAATCAATTATATTGATAAGGACGACTTTCTGACCCTATACAAGGAGATCCGCCTGGCTGTATTTTAATCAGCTACAATTTAGAGTGGTTTTAGAGCCACTAGGACAGTTCCCTTTAACCTGGATTGAGTTTTGTCAGAATTATATATCCAAATATAGACACCATCACCTCCTCAAGTACCAACTCAAGCCCTATATCCCTAGGACCCTGAAACACCATATAATATTGCTGAATTGCAGCTTTAGACTAAGGCTATTCAACAATTAATTCAGTATTGTACACAAAGTCCTCCTACTCCAGCTATCCAGGCAGTCAATCAGCTAATTAAAGGCTACTAAATAGCTATATATAATACAACAATCCTTACAGCCAAGAACAGGCAATTATAGGCTGCAAATACAAAGGTACAGAAGAAGAGGGCTAAGAAAAGAGCATTTATTAGTAGAGGAGGGACTTTAACTGTATAAGAGGTTCAGTAGGGTCAGAATCAGTCTATAATTTATAAAGAGGTAGGAATTCAGGTGGTTGAGCCACCTATACTATCTGTATTAATATATGCACCACGGACGTGTAGTGTATATAGATCATTAGAACATACTGCTTATACGTGCCTAGAACGTCAATAAATCGATTAGTTTAATTAGCTAGTTAGTATTCAAAGTGGTTGATTTTTAATTAATTAATATATATGGTAAGAGTGGGAACCTGTCCAGCTTACTGATCTGTCCAGCTTACTGATCAACTACGTTAGATACGTTAGTAATCATCCGACTCTCCAGCTAGCCTAATTAGGCTCTGGTTGCTCCATGATGGGGGTACTCTGGATAGCCGTATTGTGGCAGAGTTTATAAGAGGGCCTACACTACGTGTGGCTGGTGTTATGGCTGGATCGAAGGATACTGTCAGAGATTGCTTATATAATTGATACCCAATCCAGTGGATTGAAGCCCAACCCTAGAAACATATAAGCCTCTAAGCTAGAGGGAGGGCACATTTGCTTGTACAGTACAACATGGAATCCCAGTTGGAGATCCCGCTTCCCGCAGACAGGCTGCAATATGCTTGAATAGTCGGAGAGACTCGGGATTTCTAATCATCGTTTCGCTTACTACGACCTCCATCGCATTTGCTTCTAGTCGGTAAAAGCAAGTGCATCCTGTAAGCAAGTTTGTCCGGTCAAAACTGCCTTCGGAGAGATTATGCAATGCTCTGGTTGTCATGAAAACTGAGGGGTGACTGCCTCTACTTATAACTAGCCATGGAACGTATTGAACGATAAAAGGGTTTCGCTTGAATAGCTAAATAATAAGCTTAGAAGACTGTATAGCTGAGGTATAGCTGAGAGTTTCTGTAGTCCTAATAAGGGTGATGATTGCAGGTCTGTACGGCTAAACGTTAGAGAATCTCTAAGGCTTATCTAACGATTATTCAAGACGTAGAGTCCGACATCATAAACCTCCAAGGCTTCGCTATCGATTATTTATGGTGGGTGAGTTGAAGGAGCCTCGCTAGTGAGTTCCTGGAAGCTCGAAGTAACGAAGTATATTTTACCTAGAAAGTCAAAAGACTAAACGCTGCTCTTCCCTGAAAGGGGCCTGCCCCTTTATATACATAATATCTCACTAATATAGTCCTTGATTCAAGCCACGTGCAACCAAGTCACCTACCCGTGACCCTCCGTTTAGCCACCTGACAGTTATGAAGGTAAAGACGCGGTAGCTTAGTAGTGGCTATATTAGTAGATGGTAAAAAATTAGCTAGCGAGTTAAGCAAAAGCCCCTTGAATATCTTAGTAACGGAGTCTATAGATTGCTTATTATCCCCTCGTCTGGTACGAGCTGCCCACGCTAGCAGGGGTACGCTAAAGTTTTTCTTTGCTCGCTAAAATGATAGAGACTTTAAGGGCTGTAAGCACTGTAGTACATAGACTTTAGCGATACTCAGCACTATGGAAATAGTGTATTACTGTACCCCTGCTAGAGTGGGCAGCTCGTACCAGACGAGGGGATAATGCTCTTAGAAGTGGCGCCATCTTGGGACAGGTGGGTTTAGCTAGGGTGCCTCGATAACAAGGTTACTGAGCCTGCTGTTTAGTGGTGGCGATAGCGAAAAGCAAACATACGGAGTCCGTGATAGCTGGTGCAAGAGCTTCTGGGAATGGCGTCCTCCCCTGCTGGCTCGAGTGGCGCCACGGTGTCAAGAGCTGGACTTATGTACAGTAGAGAAGACTTGCCGGACGGTTGAGATGTGGATTGAGACATGGATAGCTGCCAAGCAACATCCCAAGTTGACCGCCTTTACCAGGGGATGTCAATCTATTAATAAGGCACGGTCACGTGAGCTACCGATTCGCTACTGCCAATAGAAATTGGGGTATTTGGGCGCAGGTCACTGGCAGATACGTGTAGGAGTCAGCTGGCAATACAGGTAGCATGGATAATAACAGCACATACCATATACGGTAATATGATCTGTGCGCGAACCGACCCCTGGCATTCCTCCCATGTTTTGCTCACCGCTTTGGCGACGTGGCTGGAGGTTGTTTCCGCAGCGGCATGGCTTACTGTACCTCGTATAACAACGTTATTGGCGTTCTGTATGGTAAGAAATTAGTGCACTATGATTAGCGTTTAACAGATCTGGGCCAGGCGTTTGCGGCTTGCTTACTCCATAAATCCTACTGGTAATCCGTCGACCCGAAGAGGCTTCGGAGGTACTTATTTCATTGCGGCCAGGCTGGGCTGCATGGTTGTTTGCCACTTATCTGCGACCAATTACAGGATCCACTCTCCGCCGACCCGGCCAGCCAGGCGACGCTACAGATGATCCTTCCCTCCCGATTTCTTGTTGGAAATGATGGCGGAGTAACAATGCATGTCTAGAAATACGTCAAGCCCTGCAAGCCATCTATATGTGCTGGCCCGCCCATTGTCCGGCCCAAGCATATATTAACAGAATATCCATCTGCAGAGTCTAGAGCCCACCAACAAGTATTTGTTTAATATGCATGTCTCTACGTCTTTCCCAACCCTGTTGGCAATCTTCGCCGCCAGCGCCTCGGCAATCCCCATCACCGTCTCAAAACAAGCGGCACAGACCACTCTTACTCTGCAACAACAGCTTGAACTCGCAGGAACTGCTGTAGACCGGCTCGCATTAATCCCGAACGATCAGGATTTTGTGTTTGATTTCAATGCCTCAACGACAGGGATCACAGCTGGCCAAGGTACTTTACATAGCATCTGCTTCCGTCCTTCCTCGGAAGCCTTCAAGAAATCCTCGATTCTAACTCATATCATTAGGCGGTAAGACGGTCAAAGCAGACCGAGATACATTTCCCGCCCTTATTGGCAGCCATGCATCCATGACCCTGGGTTTCCTTGGCCCTTGCGGTTTCAACACTCCTCATGTCCACCCCCGTGCTGCAGAGCTCAATATCGTTGTTCAAGGACGTCTGATGGGAAGTGTCACAGCGGAAAATGGCGCGCGACATATGCAACATACACTCAACCAATATCAAATGACTGTCTTCCCGCAGGGTGCCCTACATACGGAGTGGAATCCTGACTGCGAGCCTGCTGTATTTGTCGCAGCCTTCCCAAACGAGGATCCGGGCGTTCAACAGGCTGCTCAAACCTTTTTTGGCTTCGAGGACGACGTCATTCAGGCTGCGCTAGGTGGTGACGGCTCTGTTAATGGTCAAGACCTGGACAAGTTCAAGGCACTTATTCCCCCGAATGTGGCACTTGGAGTCGAGTCATGCTTAAAAAAATGCAATATCGGCACGACGTAAGTATCTACCCAGGAGCAATTCCCCAATTAAAGAGAAGGCACGCTAAAGGACTCTTTGCAGTAGAACAAATGCCGTTTCTTCCTATATCTTGAGAGGGCTCAATGATATCTAAACAGCGGTTGAGAATAGACTGTATATTACGGGAGGCAACTCTTAAATGGCGCTATGGGGGCGTATAGATTGTTATAATTCTGAGACGACGGCAAAGATTCAGCGGGTGTGGAGCATATATCCATAATTCAGTCAATATTTTGTGTACATGGTTTTCGAGAAACGTAATATAGAAGCGTGGGATCCGTAATTACACAACACGGACATGGAAATATAAGAAGTAACCCAATCCAATGATATTTCACTTAATGATATTTCACTCAACGAAGACACGTTAGATACTGTGTTCTCGATTTCAAAATCAAGAGGATATAAGTAGAGGCTGCTGGAACGCTAAACTTAGGACGTGGCATTATCTAGAGATAAGAAAGGATTATCTAGGCGCGACTATATCCCCTCTGGAGGGTTGTAACCTCTCTCGCTAACACGGCGGTAAGCGGATGACGGTAATAAGAAGCTCATCCCCCTATCGTTTCCATCAATATCTGCTGGTTCCAGGCGGTTTAACTCTGTCTCTTCAGAGTCAGGAAGGCCTGGAGTACTTGGAAAGCTAGGTGGCCCATCGAGGTTATTTGGAGATTTGGATCCGTTCGTATATGATGGGGTGATCAAGCCACGGTACTCGCTGTCTCTTTGTTCAAAGCTGCGAGACTTTGGACTCTCTGTTCTGATATAGGCGCTAGGTGTTCTTGAGACTGAGATGGTATAGAAATCGAGTGCCAAGCCCGCAAGGGTTGTTAAGCTATATGAAATCAATAAATAATAGTACTGGGCCTGAAAATGAAAGCTTACATTGCAATAACCTCAAATGAGAAGAGCGTCTTATAAAGGCGACACACCATTATACCCGTGGAATTGTTCCATGACTCAATGCCGCAGCTTTTAGTGAGCGTTACTCTTAGAGTACGTGTAAGAAGTCCAAATGAAAGCGCCAAGAAGGCAAGGAGAGCGCCGTTGAGGATGATGGATATTTTTGAAGGCGGCGTTGTTGCAGCATAAACACTGATTGTAAAAGCTAAGACGACAGTCGAGATAGTAAACCCGGTAAGATGCTATTGGGATTTAAGTTATTAGCGACTGCTAGATGTTGGAGGTCTTAAATGCTCCTTACGATAATGAAAGTCCAAGGGACAGGTGCATAGCTGCTCCGCAAATTCGAGATAAAGTACGCAATGATTGCAAAATCCACGACGCAGGAGACCAGCTGCAATAATTTTATTGTATAAAATGGTATTCGCTGGTACCTCGAGCGCCGATCCATTCTACTCTTGAAGCGGTCTGCTAACTTCATGGTGACGGCTCTCACTCAGCACAACTTGAGCAATAAAGACGACGAATGTTGGGAAAGTGGAGAGAAGGAATATTGAAAATGCTCAAGGAAATGCAGGGTAGTAGAATGGTATACAACAGAAATTAGAATAAGCGCCACGCAGGTGGGCGCGGCATTTTCTTGGCGGTGGTAAGCACTACGGGAGGCACCATAATTGGAAAAAATGATCACTCAGCCTTGTGCTTCGCCTCGACATCCCTGCCAACAATCTTGGCGATGCTTCACGTGATCAACGTAAGATCGAGCCCGTGTGTTGCTGAGCCCGTAGTAAGGTTCGAATATAATCGAATTGACTACTGCCCAACTGCAGAGTATCTGTGCAACCTCCTTATATATCTAGTAAGTGGCAAATACAACTGTAATGCAGCTTTAACTGGACACAGTCTCGCAATACCAATACCTATGTTCTCCAAGTACTTGCACGTGTAGGACATATATTTATAGCACCTTTCGCCCCAAAATATTTTTGGGCGCCACGACCTTTTTCTGCCCCCAATCAATCGTCCTTGCTCATATGCGGCCGAAACCCTAGCGAGGGAAATGGACAAAGCACGTGATCGTAGGATTAAGGACCACGGTTAAACTTCTCTATAGAATGTGGGGTGGGCCGAGAAGAAACTGAGAATATTTGGAGGTTATTCTTCGAGTTTTGGTGGGCTTCACTGAAAATTACCCCTGCGGGACCGAAAATTGTATTCTTATTGCCCAGGCTTTAATCCCTTGTATTCTTATATCCAGGATTTTTATAGGGAGGTTTTATTGTAGCCCTTATCCCTTTGTCTGTCGCAAACAGCCTTTGCTAGTAGAGGTAAGCGGTTCGAACAATACATCTCATTTAATAGTTTATACCACGGAGGTGGTTTTTGAGTATATCTTATAAGATTTGTAATTAACTGAATTAGGGGTAACTGTAAGGGTTGTGCAAGCAAATTAGAGCCGAGTATTCCGAGAAACCCCACTAGCCGTCGGGCTCCATCGGCCGACGATTAGTGGAGGCAGTTTGCGACAGACGAAAATAGACAGGCGGCCATATTACACAACCCTTAGGGAGATATATTTTTACCTGCGAAGGATATTTGCGGATTCGGTCCTCGCGGATGATTAGATTATCCGGCAGCCCGTACAATGTAAATAGTGTAGCTACATGCAACCTACAACCTCAGACAAGACAATGACAACGGTTCCACACCACATCAGGATGAACCAGCTCACCCTGTAACATCTGACATTGCCTCTATATCTTTAACAAATCAAAAATATATATATATATAATATCTAAACTCTACTTTACTCTATACAGTACATGGCTGAATCCACCTTGACACTTACGAAAGATCGGAAAGTGCTGCCCTGGCCTTATTAATCTCGCTTGATTAAAGAGGGGCTTCGAAGACTTGACGCCGCTAACTAAAAAAATAGTCACTCCGGAGAGCATATGATTTGTTATTGTAGATACAGTAAGCCTCCGCTTACTGTATTTATAACCCCTGAGTGGTACTAACTTAACGTTAACTTAGTTAATAAGCAATAAGCACTTGGTTATCAATCAAATCTCCGTTGATGACCCTGCATAATGCCGCCTCCGTTAAATTTCATATCTGCTCCTCTATCGTGGCAGAATGATCCTTGAGAGTATTCAGAAGATATGGCAGCAGCGCTTAGTCGGAAATGCTAGTCCGAGGGATTTAAGATAAAGAAGGTTGCGATTCGAGAAACGGGTTGGATGATCTGCAAAGGCTTAAGATAATTGATAAATTACAACATAACCGCCTCTCGATCCAAGCAGCATCCATATGCCGTCTGCCCGCAAAAATTCATGTCCCTACGGAGGTATGCAGGCATTGATTGGGCGGTAACTGGGATTCCACCAACGTCATCAAAATCCTTCAGGAATTGATATTGCCAATTATTGAAGCATATGGCAATAACTAATGATAAATTGAGAATCAAGAGTTCACCCAGTGTTTGCTGCTTAGATTAACGAGCAGTGAACCATGATCATCATCAATCAGCATAACCAACAGCCATCAACCATTACCATGAGAATATCCGTGATCAAACCTTGACTCCGCGCCAACATCGTCACTATTGACCAACGCGATTTGACTAACACGATTTGATTACCACAAGTGACCAAAATATTCCCTATGACTTCAACGCCTCAGGACCATGGTTTAGTCGTCAGCACTATCCGGGTCACAAACGGCACCCAAGCTAACCATATCACGCCAAATATTATCTTGAAGGTGGTAGTCGTCGAGCAGTCTCCTCATCGAGGAGCATTGTCGTCTAAGAAAGCATTGTAATGGAGTGTGTGGTCGGGAGGAGGGATCATTAGTGGTTGTTGAGCAGCATCGGTGGCTATATTGTATGAGGGAGGGGATCCTACATTAGAGCAACTATTAGCTATTGAGGGGTACGGAGGCATTGGACTGACGCTGTCATCGTGTATAATGGCCGGATTCGATCTCCATCAATGGGGGATTCGGGATAGAAGGTCAGTTCTGTGATTTCGAGAAATACAATGGGCGATTCCAGCAGCTTGGAAAAGAAGTCGTAAGTATGAAGGCTGGCGATTGTGAGTTGGAAGGCGCCCGGGGTTGTTGGTCGCATGGCGCAGCAATTTGTTGGTTGGAAGGCGCAGGCAGTTAATGGGTTCGCTTGATGTTACAATTTGCGGGCAAGTCATTATTGTATCTGTTTGTTCAAGCGCCCTGTCAACCGTACGTTTGGATAGGAAGCAGTGGGAAATATCTCTTGCCCTGGGAGCAAATTCACTACCAGCAGCAGTCTTACGTGAAGTATACCTGAAAAGATGAAAATTGTACAGCCCTGTGCCTGCGCCGATGAACTACGAAGGTATACAAATGAATGACTGTGATACGGAATAACAGGAGGGGTAAGATGAATATGCGAACTGCTTATTAACTCTAGGCGATTTACCAGAAGGGCAACTATTACTAGTCTGCAATCATAATTCTTAATCTGACTCCATATGGAGCTCCTCAAGCCCTTAGAGTGTCTATTTCTGGCTTGCGTCGGTGGGGAAGCTTTGATTGAAAAATTTATCCCTTCAATGGAAATATCTCTTCCCATACGTGCAGCTTACCATCTATCTCGTGTCTATACCGTGCACAAATTAATCTTCCGTAACCAGGATCCTCTGATATTGCCAGGATGACATCAGAGAAGCGTGCCAATTCAGGTATATCGTCAGATTTCGATAGTTCTCCACAGTAATTTGCAGCCGCTTCCTCGAAGTCCGCAACTTGTTCAACATATCGAGCAATTATTGAACCCTCCCACATACCTTCTTGGCATGTTGCACGATAGAGCATGGATATCGCCTGGCGTCGCAAAATTGGATCGCGGCACTTCACTGAAATGAGATATAACGAGGGTATAACCCCAGACTCAAGTGTGAAAGTCCGATGTAGTGGTTCTGATGTTGAGCTTTCCAGGGCTTTGTCCTTTAAGTAGCTCATGGAAAGTGCTAATATCTTCTTGAAGTCGTCGTTGTAGCTGTCACAGCTCATTTCTTTTGTGGACTGACAATTTGATATCAGGAAAGACACATAGAAATGTTGAATCTCTAGCAGTCTGATCGCTCTAGTGTCCTCAAGACAAAATAAGGATTTTGGGCGGTTATATGCGTTCAGAGCCGAAAGCCAGATAGCCAAACTGCTTTGCAATATTCTGAGTTGACCGAGCAGTACCGGGAAGCTCGACAGATCCAAGCTTCTTGCTATTGCATGTTGCGACAAAATTGCCTTAGCAACATCGTCGATTGGATCTGTTATGGTCGATTTGGCCGCCTCGAGGAGACATCCTCGAAAGCGGAATACAGCACTTGACAAGGTGTCTAAATACTGTCTAGCCTCCTGGATATTAAAAAATGTTGCTGGTACCCAAGCATATGGCATCGCCACACTCTGTTCTGGAATAAAATGCAAATGTGGCGATTGCTGTCCAAACATAGTAGACTCATAGTCCAATCGCGCAAATACGTCAGTCAACTGATCAACAACGGTATCCGGATCATGTTTTAAGACCAGTTGTACTGGCTCAGAACTCAGGCTGTCGTTCTGAGATGCCGTTCTAGACAGGATCCTCAAGCCAGTTTGAAGATGCGTCAGTGCTCCAATCCGCTGCCCTTGTAGCATTTCGAGGCAGATGAACAAGAGGCATGTAATGAGAGTCACCTCTCTAGTTCGAGAGTCCCCAGTGGTCTGGAGACGAGTTCTCAAACTCCCGATCGCCTTGACATATTGTCTTAGGCTGAAAACATGGGCAGGATCGTTGAGGCTTGTGGTGCTGGTAGACACTCCTCTTTCTTTGTACTTCCTGTGCATGGAGCCAAGGGCTATCGAAGCGTGGAGTATCGAGGGCTCTTCATGGCTTATTTGGAGAATGAGACGATTCCACAGGTTCGATTGAAAACAGCCACGAATTTCATCAACTGTTTTGCTACGGAAGAAATACCATCCTTGCGATTCATCGCTAGTCATACCGAGAGGTAGGCTGAGCTGGGGTGGAGCCTTTGGATTCTGTGGAAGCAAAATCCGATTTGATACGACACTGGTGCACACAGAAACAGGTAGATGTGCAGCTGCAATCACTTCATAGCCATCACATTTTCGACCAGTCGAGGAACATCTGAGGCACGAAGGACGCAGTTCATCACATTTTATACGTCGAATCCTTTGTTTTTAGTTTAAGTCAGCCCTTGTCACAGTTTAGGAAAGATGTTTCGGTCTGATATCTACGACCAGATAGAAATACATACTTGCAAGTGCGGCAACCAGTTCGAGTTTTTGGCTTGCGTGTCCGCACTCTTGTCGTCCGTATAGTCATAACTTTCTATCAATCGATCCCGAGGGCGTAAATATTAAGGTTGGATATAGGAAGGGTCAATGGAAACGACCCGGGGCCATTGTCTGATAATATAAAGAGTTGTTAGTTGTTGATATGCAACTTCAGCGATCACCTTGCCAATGTTGCAACGCGTCACGATGCCATCATCAAACGAATGAGCATTCAAAGAAGGAGAGTTCGAAATATCAAGCAGAATCTCTTGTCCGAGTTTAAATGAGTGATCAAAGGACGTTGCAGAAACTCGCGTTTGGCAATTTGACGATTAGAAGTCAGCGTCGACCTGCCTAAAGTGGGGAGGGGGATTTACATGGTCTCGCACATATCAGGCTCGCGATTGGTTTTCGTACGAACCCACCAATCGCCATGCAAGTACGAAGTACAGGAGCGTTATTTCGACCCCGCATCGACAGCCCCCATGTCGATCGCGTCGCAGCATCAAGAATGACTTTACGAATCATGACCATACGAGAGTCCTCAGTTACCCGTACGAAAACTGTAGTGGAGTCAATTATACCGTTGAGCTCGTGGACTACAGATTCTAAGTATAAAGGTAGGCAGCATTTCGCCCTCAAATCCTGCTCATCAAATTTCACTTCCATTGTCACATTTCAAGATTAAGAAATCTTTCAAGCCCAAAACTCTTCAAATCTACTCAAATTGCTATCTTAAGTCATGCCAAAATGTCTCTCCTCACTCAAGTCATCAATATCCATTACAAAGGAAATTATCTCTCGCTCCTTGCCAGCGACAACCGCACGCCCCTCTACACCGTCAAAACGTCTAGCAGCCCACCTCAGATGACGATGATACGCCACGGCAGCGACTCGAATGACCCCAGTACCACTGCATCTTTCAAATATTTCAGCACTGAAGTCTCCATGAGCATCAACGGCCGTTCGATCCCATTGCAGCGTGCCAAGTTCCTCAGCCGAACCTCGCATTTCACCAGCTGCACGGGAGAGGTTCTCTACTGGAAGCCTGACGGTGCTTTGACGGGGGACTTCAAGCTTGTTGATAAAAAGGAGGAGATACTTGCGAGGTTTCGGAATAAGGTGTTGAGTACGGCAGAGGTGGGAAGTTTTGAGATTGTGGAAAATTGGGAGAAGAAACGGGATTTTGTGGACGAGGTGGTCATTAGTGGATTAGGAATGTTGATCATGGTGCAGAGCGGTGGGTTGGCTATGATGGTTCTTTTCGCTGGTGATTCTTAAATGTTTAGATTGGCGTCTTTTCGTGTTGATGACGTGGCAGGTGATCGCGGAGCCGATGAAGGCGTGTATATACTATTGACCCGCGATAAGAAGAATAAATGTTACAATGATATGCCACCAAGAAACGCCAAGTGAATTCACGTGGTCGGCCGTGCTGCCTGTAATTTGGCAATTGCTCTGGCCCCTCTAGCCTGTAAGCCAACTATTGAGACTTGAAATCAGCCGAACACAACTGTGAGGATTTTGAATGCACTGCTGCCTGGAGGAAATTGAATTTGGCTCAGCATCCGGAGACTTGTTGGCTCTGACGTTTCTCTTTTTAGCCATGTGTTTTAAAACTTATGGGATGCGGATCGAGCAATACCTTAATGGAGCAACAAAGTATTGTAGTGAAAATATTGTTGATTTGATCAGTTACATGACCACGTATATCAGTTGGTTTAAAGAAGATAGGAACGAAGAAATTGAACCCTATTCTTCTCGATTACAAGATGAGGATAGTTAGGGTTTTGTTGATTGTTGTGTTGAAAGGTGAATTTGCATATGATACGAAGGACACATCAAATGAATATCCAGAGGACGACGAGGGGCCGTACAATCATCTCCCGTGGCTTTAGAGAACACGCCATCAACGGAAAATATTTTCCGTTGCTGAGGGCTGTATACTAGTGGAAGTGAACGAGCCTTCGTATTGAGGGAGTGATTATACAAATCGTACTCTTCGGCCCACACATGTGCTCCACTACCCATAATTATTGTCTCGCATTGGTAAGAACGGAAGTTACAACCGGGGATATTATTACAGCTAAGCTAGCAGCTTAGGAAATTCCATCCAAGCTTGACATAGGGAGTGAACAAACGCGAAAACTAGAGTCCACACTAGCGAAAAGTTGTTTTATTCTCCTAACCTTTGGCCTTTGGAATGCAAGGTAAAGCTGTCCACATTTGGAGATAGGGTGTGAAGGATATTCGGATATTCGGGTCCGCACGGATAGTCAGTATATCCGTAACGGGCCGTTGCAGAGCGAGTGTGCGCAACCCATAATAATAATAGTGTGGTTATATACAAATTAGAACCTTAGTCCTCAATACAACTGATTCCACACTCATCACGATGAACCATTCGATCTTGTAACCTCTAACATAAGGAAATATACAAGTCTACCTATCTAGACATCCCTCCGTACCCAATCTAGAAGGTATCACTGGTGTACTCGTGAGTTGTCGGCCAAACGTCTAACCGCTGACAAACCTAGGTAGAAATTGGATTCCGCCAAAACCCCTTCGCTGGCAACATTATTTATAGCTTCTGCGTATTTTCATCCATTCTACGCATCCTATTTTTTCCCAGATCCTGCTTCGGGGATATTGGATTGACATGTCTCAACTCCAGTACTATGCATATCCCGGATCAGGTGAAGCAAAGCGCACCCAATTCTCCTACAGCCAGGCCGTACGCGTCGCTGACCGCATTGAATGTGCGGGCCAAGGTAGGGACCCCTCCTATCTCGCCGCGAAATCAGATTCTATCTAGCTAAGCACATAAATGATATGAGTAGGCGGATGGGATCCGACGACAGACAAATTCCACCTCGAGATTAACGCGCAGATCGATCAGGCCTTTGCAAATGTTGACCTGAACTTGAGACATGCAGGTGGCAAGGGCTGGTCACAAGTCTTCCGTGTCAATTCGTATCATGTGCCTCTCAATAATGAGGCCCTCGCGGCTATGGTGCGCAACTTCAAGAAGTGGATGCCAAACCACCAGCCTATTTGGACGTGTGTTGGGGTCTCGCGACTAGGAGAAGATGACATGCGTGTCGAGATTGAAGTTTCGGCCTTTGATCCAGAGGGCGCAGTGGCAGCGCGAGACGAGAAGCAAGGAAATCTTATCTTACAAATCAGAGAATAAAACCTTTCAGCAAAGCTAGAAATCGAGGGGTGCAAATCTCAGTCTATTAAGAGCAACTTCAGAGTCTAGATACACTACAGCAAAGTAAACGCTGCAGGAAAGTCACTTTCTGTTAATCTTTTGACCACTTACCAACTTACCCGAACTATCTAAATCCGAAGTCCTAATCCTAAGAGATATGTGACCTGTGCTTGAGGTTACTGTCAAGAAATTTCCCAAATGACTTGTTGGCACAGGTTTATGAATTATCCACATGTCCTTTACATCAAATCTTAATTCCTCTTATTCATTGTTTAAAGCATATGCTGAAACACAGATAGCACCATGTGAGATCCTCCTCTTGAACCTACGGCAACTACGATTCCTTTGCCCCCTGTCCCGCCGCATCTACGCCTTAAATTACTAGCCATAAGTGAGGGCAGTATACGACTGATTTAAAGAATAATTAATGCTGATGCATAAATCTAGATATTTCTATCTTAATACAAAAGGTTATCACTCTCACAACTATCAGTCACAGCAACTTTCGACCCTTCAATAGTACTGATAGTCATAGCAGACATATTAACAGATGCTCCTCTCTCAAGTCAACTTGCCGTCCAAGTAGGACAAAGTGTCAATGTGGAGCGAACTTCACTTGACGTACTTGTACCATGGCCCTGCGTAAAATATAAATAGTGGGTCGTTTTTTCGGGTCGGAATGCCAGTTATCCGAGCACATCTTCTATCACCACGAAGTTCCGAATAACCGGTTGAGCATTTATTGATAACTAACATGTTCATCTAACAAGTTGATCCTCCTTCATTGCAGTTATTATTCGTCGAAGCAGAATGGAGACCGATACATCATTCAAGGAACCAAACCCTCCGCCCAGCATATCATTTCTAGATATCATATGCATCGCAAAATTAATATGCATAGTCGTGCCGTGGACAATCATGTCAATATTCGCACAGCACATGCTCTCCTTGAACCATAATCCCTTACCACTATCACAAGATCTGGCTCGCTCACTGATGAGACGGTACTCACCCGAACCCTGGCAGCCCTGCATACTAACCAAACCCAGCGCGTTTTACTATACGCCCCTTCCTATAATAAAATAACCTCATCGACCGGAATGCAACCAAGGCCCTCACCTCTCCTCGCTACCGCCATCTCACGGCCCAGCTCTACAAACCTATCACCCCCCTCTCGTTCACTGGTTACTGGCTATGCCGTGGTCTCTCTCCAGTCCCGATACTTCCAAGAGACTGCGGCATTGCCATATTCTACCTCCACGACGGTGGTTACGTCGCAGGCCACCCTGCGGACAGTTTTATATCGCTACTTGACATTGCCGAAGCTATCACCAAGAGAGGCAAAAGCATAAGCATCTTCTCACTAGACTACACCCTGGCTACGAAGTCAAGTTTCCCAAAACAAGTGGAAGAGACAATGGGAGCTTATGAGCATTTGGTCAATGACGAGGGGATCGACCCTGCTAAGATTATAGTGCTAGGCGAGTCGGCAGGTGGGCATCTGTTATTATCTTTCCTAACGAATTTGTATCTCAACTTAGTTGAGGATAGTGCCGCTGTGCCACCACCTCGTGGACGGAAACTGCCCAGGCCTAGGTCGGCGGTGATTTTGAGTCCGTGGATTGATCTGTGCATGAGCCATCCCCGAGCAAGGGAGTTAGAGAAGACGGATTTCTTAGGGAAGGATGCGCTAGATATGTATAGCAAGTTGCTTCTCCGAACAACGCCACCGAATACTGTAAGATTTTATGATAATTTTGGTAAGAAAATGATGGATAGGGGCTCGTGGAAAGATATTTTGCCAGAAAAGACGTGGATTTCTGCTGGGGAGCGTGAAATAGTTATTGAGGACGTGAAGGCCTTTGTGGATGGTGTTAGGCGGGATGGAGGCAAGATTGAACTGGAGATCATGATAGGGGAGACGCATGCTTGGCAGACGAAGTATGCATTTGCCGATCAAGGAAAGTTCCTTGCTACGAGTATGGCTGCAAATACGGACGGATTGGTGAAGAGCTTTGATGGGGTTGTGGATGCCATACTTGCAGGGCTCGATCATTGACGATTTGCCTGGGCGTAAATCCTCATGGTCCAAGGCTGATTGTACGTACAGAACTGCAGTCATAAGCGACAGTGACAGGGGCTCTGGTATGTATCGCGAATATTCCGAACACGAGCGAACACGATAAGACAACCATGAACACGTGTTAAAAACCTGGAGTGGGGTTGACAATAATCGCCATGATCGTGCACTACTTTGCTCGACTTGCTAATGGAAAAGCTCTGGGTTAGAAATGAGGTTCCAACTAAATCGAGGCCTTGCTCAGCAAACCGGAGACAGCTGCATGAAGCGCAAAAGAAAGAGAACTAACCTTAACCTTTAAATACATCATAATATGAAGATTCCGGATACTCCTCGATGTCCCCAAGGCCGACCTTAACTAGCCGTAATCTTTGAGTGTTTTGGGTTGCGAAGAGCGCTCAAAAGCGCAAGCTATCCCGAATTAGGAAAAATGGCCTCGGTATTAAGTGTGGCCTTGATTTGGCTGGGTTTAAATGAGGAGTACGTGGTACAACTTATAAATAGGTACGGGATTTCCGACAGTTTTGTCCTTTTTCCTGCTTCGACACAAAATTGCCACTGTTTATTAATCATGTCTCTCCTAATTACTGCGTTCTCTTCCATCCTTATCACCGTCAGTGCAGGAACCACAACGTTCAACGTCCCTCTAAATCCATTAGGCTCCGCGACACTTGATGCGGCCCCAGTTGGTATATCGTGAGTATAGATCTAACGTTTTTCACAAACCCTTAATCCAAAAGTTTGTAGAAAATAATTATTACTAAAGATATGAATTCTTCCAATTCCCTTCCTACCTCACCAATGTAAGTCATACATGGAGCTGCTCCGCCCAACTACAGCGCTTGACCGGAACATGGCCCCGGATTCGGATAGGTGGAACTTCCCAGTACGTTCTTGTTTGCTTTCGCCTTGAATTTCTCACTTCTGTGACGGTACCGCAGCGCCAACGAACATATGAAAAACGTTATGCAGTCATGATAAAGAATTTCTCTAATATTTGAGGCAGAGATCGGGCATTATATGATCCTTCACTCTCAGCATATGTGCTGTATCCTGGATACGAAAACACTTTCTCTGGCCCCTTGAATTTCACATTTGGTCCTTCATTTATAGAGCTTGCGGGTAGATACCCGGGGACTGTGGTCATGGGTATGTTCATCGCCAATTGAGAGGGGCGAGGTGTGCTATTCTGATGCAATTTAGGACTGAATCGAGGGGGCGATAATTTAACTAATACAATCGAGGCTGCTAAGGCGGCCGTAAACGGGATGAAAAATCTATATGCTATTGAGCTAGGAAATGAGCCTGTGAGCCACTCCACTTGGAATTTACCCTGCAAATATATTCGATTTGATACTAAGAATTACAGGATAGTATACTTGATCCTCTATCTAAGATGACCAAACCTAATTGCTTACTCTTTGTAGTTTATCCCTACACGGGCTTCAACAACATAGCTCCAGACCCAGCAACCTGGACCCCTGCAGCCGAAGCTGCCTCCGAAGCGGAATGGCAACTTGCTGTCGGTTCTGCCTTACGCCAAACACATATAGTCCAGGCAGGTGTTTTTGAGAGTTCGCCAGCGAATTTTAGCGCCGTGGAGCTGATCGAGAATGAGCGAAGTGCTAACAGCCGAGCATTAAGATATATCAAAGACTTCTCGCATCATAATTATCCTCAAAGTACGTACTTCACTGTAGATCTACCGAGCCTGATGAGTCATGAGAGTGTGGTGAGCAATGTTAGGGAGTTCGAGAGGGACGTGGTTGCTGCAGAGAAAGAGGGATGGGAATATGTTTTTGGCGAGACGAATTCCGGTGAGAGATTATATCTAATGTCAAGCCGTATCTAGGCTTAAGAGAACTCTAACCGGCCCATTTAGTATCAGGAGGGGGGTCCAACGTCACGTCCCCGACCTTTGGCAGTGCTCTCTGGCTCCTCGACTACTCCCTCCGTTCAGCTAGTATCGGAATTAGACGTAACTACTACCACCAGTGCACTATCGGTATCTGCTACTACTCTTTCTGGGACCGTACTAATATCAATGCACCATTCTATGGCGCGTATGTCGCGACGGCAGCGATGGCAGGGGCCACATATATCTCAGGCCTTGATGAGGGGACGTCAAACTATGGGGGGTATGTGGCGTACAGCAATGACCGAACGATGATGAAAGTTATTTTGGTTAATACTGATTACTACTCCGGCAATGCGGCGAGACCAAGCGAGACAATTGTAGTGAAAGGGCTTCAGGAAAGGAGAGTCCGCACTAGGAGATTCACGGCACCCAGTGCACTGTCAAGGGTTGATGAAGGGGAGCTGCCCAGTTTTGGAGGACAATACTTTGACAAGGATAATTGTGACCTGACTGGAAGGGCTGTTACTGAAGACATAAAAGTGATGGAGGGGACAGCTTCATTCAATGTGGCGGCTTCTGAAGCCTTGATTATAGATCTGTGCGAGTAAGAAATTAGTATCCCTAGGAAATCCGTTGCTAGCCAGGCCTATTCGCCTTCGGTCCGATGCCAGAAGTTGTTCCGCTTGGAGAGTTCTCTTAAGTACAGCCAGGCTCGTGAGGGGAAGTCAGTTTAATGCGATGTACGAATACGAGATACGAATACGAGACCTGGACACTAATTACAGAGCCAAGACATCGGTTCCGCGCTTTGTGTCTGTGTACTGAAATGCTGAAGGACAATCTCGCAGTTCTTGTTTTCAGTCCGTAATCCTCTGCATACAGGCCACAACCCCTTACTGTAAGACTAAACTTGTCGACTCTCTATCGCGTATTACAGTAGTTCTGAGCGGTTAAACGGAATCGTTCAATCTAAGGCTAGAGCGTGTCAGGAAAATATCCGCAGAGCGGAGAAGGGGGCAATTAAAGACTGGAAGAGATTTGTAGAGACGAGTAAGAGCGAGGGGCTCAAAGTTGACAAGTAGTAGATATTTTACAGTAAAAGATCATACGACAGGAATTACTGTACAGTATCAACTTGGAATTTGTGCCTTGCCCTCGATTTTTCTTGATTTCATTGTTCTGTTTTTATGTTGTTATGTTTTATTCAGCTAAACCCAGTATTGTAAGGTTCTTGCTCAGTGTGTCTTTACCTGGTCTGAGCCGTCAGAGACCCGCTATAGCCAGATCTTCTCCTCCCTCATGTTCTCCTCCCACCCGACACCCACCGCCGTTACCCTTCCATCAGCTCCTATTCTAAACTCAACGGGATAAACGTCATCAAATAATGCTCCAAAGTCCTCAAGATGCTTTGACTTCGCTACAACAACTCTCCGCTAACATGCTTAAAGGTAAGTTATTCATGTAAAATGTTTTGTGAGCGATTGGCACGTAAATGATAAGCTATTGCATTTGTAGATAGCTTACCAGATGACAAGGAATTTAGCTACCTTGATGAATCGAGGTAGATTGTGAGGTCTTTGTAGGCGGGATGCTGGTAGGTCCCTGTGTATGAGGGCAGTGGGAGAGTCAGTGGCACAATCGGGGATGGGATAGAAGGATAGAGGGTTTTGGGGTTGTCGGATCTGTGCTTTCCCTTGGAGATTGTGCTCCGGTTCCTGATTCCCTGTAAGTTGGTTGTCGCAAAAGTCTTCACAGAAAATGAGAGGCTGCAGGTACAGGAGAGCAAACTAGCACTAAGAAACGTCAACAGAGTTGCAATTTACCTTTTATTCCCATCGAACCTCTTCCCAGGAGGCAAATTCAGCTTCTCATCAACACGATGAAATGACAGCACCTGATCCACAAAATTTGAAGCTCCAGCCGTATTTAACAGTGCTACGACACTGAATTCAATATCTGGAAGAGAAGAAACTCTACATCGAACCCAATAATACCACCCGAGTGCTCATAGAACCGCTGTCCATGATAGACGCCTGTACGCCACGGCCTGCAATGTCCTGGCCTAAGGCAGTAGCACTCAGGCACTCAGGCACTCAGATCTCAATGCAAGGAGGAGGAGTTTAGGATAAAAGGTACTTCCGCTCCGACAGGTCACGTTATGTTTACACCCCGCATTTGGTCGAGGATCTCACCGATTAGGTATAGTCGGATCCGCTGCCTCGGCACGTCCATAATGGCCGGCGAGTGCCTGAGGTAAGCAGGCGCGGGATAGCCTCAAACTCCAGGCAAATTCTCGTGAGAAATAACCGACTCATTAAATGAACAAAACCATCGCCTCTCTATACAGACTTTGTTCTTCGAGTCCTGATATCTATACAGAACGCAAACATGTCGCTGCAACAGGGATCATTAACGCACCCATGCCAGTCAAGGCGGCTCACGACACATACGAGCCCACGAGCTTTGAGATCTTGCGATCGATGTCATGAGGTCAGAAAAAGGTGCAGTTTTGAAGGAAATACCGACATATGTCATCGGTGTGAGAAATACCGCATAGTCTGCGTGACCACACGCAGTAGGCAGCGTCTCGGCCGCAGGCCGAAGAATATGTCTTTCTGTCCGAGTTCCGCTGTTCAGGTGTGGGAGCTGAAGGGCTTATATTCGGGCAACCATAGAGGGCAGGATGACCCGCGCTGCAATTCTGTGGCGGAGAATCCTAAACCTGAAGGTCGACAGCTTGAAAATGTGATAGGAATGGCCACTGTTAAACAAGCTCGCATCCATCAATCCGGCGAATGGTGTTTGCAACAGCCTAACTATCAGTTCGATATGGTGGAAAAATTACTGGCAGCATGTTTATCGAACGTCCACGAGTTTGAAATAGCTATGGGCCTGTTTATGTTCGGGCCTAGCTTTGCGCATGACTTCCATGCTGCAATTGGACATCTCTATAGCACCTCCACCCTGCTGCTGCAAGATATCTATATCGCAATATTGAGTGCACTTCAGAAGACACGGTATAATAATGGCTCAATTTGCGGCGACGACTTAACAAAGGGAGCCTCATCTATACGGAAACTTCGCACTGCAGTTATTACTACATATCAAGATGCTGCAGCAGTTACTATGTTAGGGCAAGGAATTGCCGCTTTTGATATGCTGGCCTCGGGGACCAAGTCAAACATGTTATTGCGTTACTCTCTGACACTGATAAGACCGTGGTATTCAGCACTCTTGAGAAACCCCTCCCTCGACCCTATTACCATTACTCCAATCTTCTGGGATACGGTTGACTGTTTGATAAGGCGTGAAGTCCCGATTATTAAATTCTCAACCAGAGACCCTCAACTAGTTGACCGTGTGGCTGGACTGTGTTCGACTTTATTGCCAATCCTACAAGAATTATGTGTCGCGAGCTACAATACCAAAACACAGCGATACCCGAATGATATCCTTGATCCGTTCACAGGAATAGAACAAAAGCTACTCTCATGGTCCATCACACCACCCCTCGATATCACAAAGACATATTCCACATCAGAAATCCGCGGAATGAGGACACAGGCTCTAATGTACCGTGCGTCTGGCCTCTTGCTTATCCACCGGCTTAGGAACCCTTTAGGAATAAAGGATAACGTCGCAAGATCTTATGCAGATAATATCGTTCTCGAGCTGCTAGGATATCTCGCCTTAGCTAAGCCGGATGAGAGACTTCCAAACGCTGCGCTTCCACTGCTCCTTGCTATGCTGGAAATACCTGGACTGCCTAAAGGCTTGTGGAGCAAAATAAATACCCCTTGGATTTGCATTACGAAGTTATGCGCATTTGTCGAGTTTATTTGGACTGCACGGCGGAATGGCTTCGCCGGCTTATGGTTTGATCTGGTCGACCAAGGATTGGATTTCGTTATTCTTCCTTAATGTAAGAAAATTCGGATATGTGATTTAGTCAGGTCCATCTTCTCGGGAGCAGGGATAATAGGGTTTAAAATTGTTAGATAGTAATCTATGTAGGACTAGTGCTAAACTCTTGACAGTGTTTTGCCTTTTGAGTTCCTTACCCCTTCCTGGAGCCAGCTAGGAAGGCCACGTAAGGTAGACAAGAGCCCACTAAGCCGCCCCGGCAAAATTATTTGTGCGCTCTCTCCGCGAAGCACCTGCTCGACAATAGCATCCGCGACGGTTCCTGGCTCTAAAACAATGTCATTGAAGCCTGGTTTACGTAGCAACTCATCGATCAGCGGTGTCCGGATCCATGTGGGGTGAATGACACTAGAATCTGCATTAGCTTCCACTAGATCTTGGCCTGCATAAATTTATTCAAACTGACCTAGTTCGTACTCTCCTCGCGCTGTACCTATGCTTCAGCTCTTGGGCAAGTCCCTCGTGGAAAGCAAGTGCTGCAGCTTTAGTACAGGAGTAATCCACATTTGACGCCAGCGTAATAAAACTGGCAACACTTGCCACGGTAACAACATGGCCATGATCCGTCTCAATCATGTGAGGCAAGAACTCTTTGATCAAGTTAAAATGTGCAATGATGTTCACGTTGAAAGTCTGGTGGACTGTTTCTATTGGTTCATCAAGAATAGTCATTCCAGCTCCAATACCTGCGTTATTAATCAGCACCGTCGGATGTCCGATCTCTTGTTGGATCTTTGCGCGCTTTCTTGGATGGCATTGGCATCTGTCAAGTCAACCTCATAGAAGGCCACGCCGACCGGGAATGGCTTGTTTGGCGGCTTCACATCCACAACAACCACCTTAATACTAAGTTTTGCGAATTTCTGGACCATCAGCTCGCCAATGCCACTGGATCCCCCTGTAATGAGGACGATCTCTTTTTTCCAGTTCCAGGTGTCGCGAACATAGTTGTTGAGTGCCCGGTTGCTTAGGTAATTGTTTGCTCGATAGATGGTGCCTAGTCCGATGAGGATTTTGAGCCCGGTTTGGAACGTGGATAGTGCGGTCGACTTTTGGGTTATGTATCCGAGCGACTTTTCTATCTGCTGAGGTCTCTTGATACTTGCCAGGAACAGTGCGCCTGTGAAGACGGGCTGGAGAAATATTTCTCGGAAGGCGACGACAACTCTTTCGAGAGGGAAAGAGCTCATTTTTTAGTTATTAAAACGATTCAAGAGGAGGTATTGAAATTTTATGAGTACGAAAAAAGGCTGTCGAGGGACATTGCGTCTCCTACTTAACTCAGCCCGAACAACCATATTGCGGGGTAATCGATTTGGTACCAGGCCACTCTGCCTCCATTCCAACGTACTCATCCGGTCGCCCCTCGGCAACCGGAACACTACTTCCGAATCAGGCATGGTCGAATATTTTTCATCCTGTGATATTGATATTAAACTAGCATAACGGAGATCCGCAGATCTAACTTAAGCTACAGTAAGAAGGCCTACTGCGGGAGGATCAAACGAGTACTAGGCCAATTCTGGCGCTGCAATCTTCCTGCGTCGACCGCAACTTTACTTCTAAATCCAGGAAGAATTCGGCGTCAGCCGATTAGCTAATATTCTTTTAATTTGCTGCCTGAAAAGTCTAGGCTTTTCTATTCTGGACGTAATATATATTGTATAAACAGGACAGCTTACCAACTAAATTTCTCACGTTCCATTACGAGATATGCACATCATGGTGTCTTCCGAAAACTTATCCATTTCCAGTTCTCGCCCAAACCACCGTATCTCCATCTCAGTTTATGAGCCGCCTCTATCTACGGGCGGTCTCATACCCGTGGTGGTGATGGCCCACGGTATTGGTGCCATAAAGGAGGCTGGTTTGGAACCTTTCGCAGCTGCTTTTGTCGGTGCGGGATATGCAGCAATCACCTTTGACTATCTACACTTCGGTATGAGTGACGGCCAGCCACGCGGTTTGCTGAGCGTTCCCCAAGAACTACGAGATTGTAAAGACGTTATTGCGTGGGTCCGCCAGCAGCCCCGCCGCTTTGATATTAATCGGATTGTTTTCTGGGGCTCTAGCTTCGGTGGAATGCATGTTGCGAGCTTGCTAGCGGAGGATCATGGACTGGCTGCTGGAATTGCCCAATGCCCTTGCGTGGATGGACTCGGGGCTAGTCTGCAAATACCTCTTGTCACCACTATGCGCCTTATATCTGCCGCGCTACTTGATTATCTCTCATCTTTCTTTAGCGATACTCCAGTATATATACCGCTCGCTGGCGACTCATCAACGCTGGCATTGATGATGGGGGAGGAAGTCGTAGAGGGGTGGGCAAGGATTACACCTCGCGAGGGCGTTGACTTCCCTAATAGGATTGCTGCAAGATCGATTTTAAGTTTGAGCTTCAACAGGCCGTTCTTGAAGCTTCATCGAAGTGTCAAACCGCTGCTGGTAGTTTTGCCGACTTGGGACCATCAAGCCCCTCTGGGAGCTGCTGAAGACGCAGTCCGTCGAGCTCCACTTGGAGAGAGCCTGAGAGTAAGTGGAGGACACTTTGATCTCTATAAATGGGGCCCTAGCTATACTGAGAATCTGAATGGCCAACTTTCCTTCTTGAAGCGAGTGATTGGTTAGAGTTCTACCTCATCTGGTAGCTCCCTAAAATATATAATCTAGCGCACGTCAGGGTCCATAGAGCCCATCCCCTCAAAGTTCACGATGTACTCTCTTTGAATATTTTAAGTATCACGGCCATATAGGCTTAAGCCAAAATTCTCTTCCAGATACCGTAGAGACTTTAAAAAAGCACATAATATAATTTCAACAATCTCTGCTCGAACTATTTAGAATACATTAAAGTCTTTAGGCTATAGCTGCTATAAACTAACATATATGCCCAGCTTCATAAGGAAGTCTAAAGTTACACAATTTAAATTTTACTTAAAGTATAATACTGGACACTAGAAGACTAGAACTATATTATTTAGACTAACGAGATATCCATTATATTGGATAGTCAAAGAAAGATAAATCGCGTTTAGCGTTTAAATTTAGAGGCATATAGCTACTACTATATAAAGCATTAACGGAAGGGGTTTATGAAGTTTATGTTTATGGGTCTCTTATATGACAATAAGGGGCCTTACTATACTTAGGAAGAGATTGAAAAAGAGAAAAGGAAGCAATTAAGCAGCTTAAGAAGAAGAATAAGGAGACCTAAGCCTATTGTTAAAGCTTATTGGGAGATAAGAGAATGCTATGTGTTACCTTCAAATTAGTCGATAGAGCCTTACTTGGAAGCAGACAAAAAAGATGGTGTAGTAGCTGTGAGTAGGCTAGTTTATACTTGAAAGCCTCTATAATATGGAAGGCAACTCGAAAGTCACTTTGATAGGCACTTGAAACTGCCCTACATGAAAGAAGGCTCACCATCCACCTCTAGAGCCACTACTCCATGTGGATATCATTGGGATCCATGACTGACCTTCACCTTGACACCCAACTTCACTCTCCGTATTGTATACTTCTCCCATCAAGATGTATTAGACCACTGGTGTAGATTGTTTGCGAGAAGAGACAAACCAAAACTTTTTACATAACTTACATCGGGATATCGTAATTGTGCGGATTCTAATCCTCCTCAGATCGCTCGCCAGTCATATTACCAAAGGGGGGCACACTTCTTTTGATCATGACATAGATACTTAATTGGTAATATCAACGGCTCTTCGGTGGGCATTTTCCTGTCTGGCTGGTAAAACTTCGTATTCGTATTTCCATATTAGTATTCGTATTTTCGCATTAGTATTCGTACTTCCGTATTCGCATTTCCGTATTCGGAACCTCGTATTTGGTTGTCGATCCGAGAACTGTCAGGAGCAAAAAGAGCTTAGAGTGTTTTGTCCCTATTTTATTTATCGCTGGTCAATAAAGCCTTTATTTAAAGTAGAAGGGATAGTGACTGCTCATTTGTTCTCTATGACAGAGAAACTAACGTAAATATCTTCCGTCCTCTCCCTGTTTCTGTGTGCACACGCATTATTAGCTCTAGCTATGGTGTACATCGTGTCCACTCAAGTGGAGGTCAAGCGCAGCCCTGGACAGGTCAGAAGCGCAGTGAGTTGGTATAAATCAAACAGTTTGAAGACTGAACTAAATAGGAGGACAACTAGTTCCTTGATTTTGATCGATTTTCAGAATGGCACGGAGAGTTCGCTCTGCGGCGACTTCGTGTAGATAAGCCAGATATCGAACCAGGAGACATAATCGAATTTCGAATCCAATCTGACCACATATCGGTATCTCCTGTAGTTCTTGTATGTTGTATATCACACCACAAAGCCTTATGAAAATGCTCATATGCCGTCTAGGTGAATACAAGGGATGAGTTTGGTTGGGAATCATCCTTTCACGGCATTGGAAGGGGCAGGCACTACTTCCGCTTCCAGTCGAGCAAGAAGACACCAATTTCAACTGTAGTAGAGCATTGGGAGGAATTCTCGGGTCTAAATGAACTTGCATTCAGACTCGCCCCTTCGCTAGGGACGAAAGTCCGGAAGCAATTTGAGACATTTAACAATGATCTCAAAATGAGGGTAGAGAGTTTATGGCCCGAGAATACGCAATTGTTCTAGTAGGTAAATGGATGAATTCAGATTAGTTGATATTTAGTAACATTGTGTACTATCTTTGATAGTATACGTGGTGAGAATTGCTAGGACGCCTAGGGAGGTTTGGAGCGGACACCCATTTTTGACCAGGCGCCTCTACACAACCAAAAGTTCTCGCTTTACCTCATTCCTCTCATCCATCGTATCGTATGGAGGCCGACGTAAAATAAGCTTCTACAGCCTCTCACGCCCCGGCATTCGGATGCAGCTAAGTTCCGGCCGGCCAGACGCATCCGCCGGACGGAGCCAACTCCCGATCCACTATCCGTCTAGTAATGGTGCCTTGGCATGCACCATTACAATAGCAGAAGCTGACGTCGCCGCCGCAACAGGAATCTAGGACTTCCTTTACAGCTTTGGAATCATATAGGGAGTTTCTATCCCTGGTGTTGCGTTCAATAATCGGTTTTCTCAACTCGCGACAAGAATCGGCGACCCTGCTACGCGAGAGCTGTTAGAGGACGGAGGAGCTTATGAACATGCGACGAAAGCTTTTGTCGACTCATTCTCAGACCAGCCAGTCTTGAAAGCACAGATTATCACTATTTAAAACGACAGTTTAATGCTTGTCTGGCAAGTTGCGATTGGAATTGCGGGTCTGGCTTTCTTGTTGGCGTTTGTGGAGCAGGAGATCGCACTAAGGACTGGGCTTGAGATGGAGCTTGGAATCCAGGAGAGGTAAAAGAAATCCGAAAAGGCTGCTGAATTAGAAGAACTGTATGGGGCAGCCGTGACTCCTGGACTAAGTTAAGTTAAATTAAGTAGAGCTAAGTTAATTGTATAAGATTCTCGCTCTAGGGCTATAAGATGTCCCACGTTCTTCGGTATTGGCTATTGCTTCTGGGCTTAAAAACTCACCGCTCGCAACCGGTTGAGCCTAGGGTCCAATCATTGTTGCTTCCACTTAACCGTCCATCACCTCCATCTTCCTGCGATTGAAGCTTCTCCGTTGCTTTCACAAATTGAATCGCCGCCTTAATAGCTTTCATGTCGGGTTTCAATTCTCTTTGCCCCCCTCAACCTGCTTCTCTGTTCGTCTCTCGATCTGACCACTCCATCCACCCAACACGCGAATGACATGTCACATCCCTATTCCCCTAAAGCTTCCTGCAGCGTTAGTCTAGGCTCAGGCTATTGTGGGTACTGGAAGAAGGGGTGCTGCACCGTCTACATCTCCGCCCTACACTCATACCGTGCCGAATTCGCTCTACGTATCCGCGTCCAGTGATTGTTATCGTTTTGGTTGTGATCTGTGACAGAGAGGATGGCATTAGTTGCAGGATTTAGAATGTGACCTTGACAATGGATGCGGTGATGGCCGGGCCGGTACTGTTGTGTGATTGTTATACAAATTAGAGTGGGAATCCCGACAATTGGATCGCCTCCGCACAGACATGGCACTTGGCAGTCGTTCTTCGACTATGTCCATATGAGCGTCAACTATATTGTTGCAGTAGTAGGGCAAGTGGCGCTATTAATCGTTTGCTTGATTGTTGATTGCGGGCATATTCAGATTTGGAGTGGCATTGGGAGCATAAAATTGGTTAGGATTGAGGAGAGCTAGTCATTGACTTAGCAAGGTGTGGTTTTAACTTAAGAACAACAAAACTTCTCCTCTGGGAGACAGTGTTGGAGCACGAATAGCTAGAGTGACATTGTATTTAGTATCACGTATAGGCGCTAGACCACATTCATCTATAGATAATATCCATTGGATATTGGTTGATTTCTCTGAAGCTGTGAGTCTCCGGTTAATTGGTGTTGAATCACATCACGCCTTGGCACTTTTGACGCATCTTCGGATTGTTGATTCAGAAATATTATACGCATTTACACAAGCTCTTTTGCTTGAAAACTGGCTAGCTTTGTAGGCCTGGACTGCTAGAGCAATAAGACCCTCGTTTCGAGCCACCCTTCTACCCTGTCCTGGATTCACAACAACAAGTGCCTTTTCAATCTGTAGAGTGTTCAACCGTTATTGCCCTCTCCTTCTGTTCGTTCTCTGCCAACCTGTTTTCTAGATCATGGGTTTCAAACTCCTCCCTCCTCATAGTCGGAACGAACCATGAGGAACCGCTAAATAACGCATTCATCTCCTCAAGTGGGCGCTTCGCAGTCTCGGGCATAAAGGCCCAGAAGAAGACGGCATTGGTAAAGTTGCATACAACAAACAGTAGGAAGTAGCGCCAGTTAATGTTGTCGATAGCTGGGCTCGTAATTTGACCGATCATGGTGTTGAAAGCAAAGGACGTCATAGCACCGATGGAAACACCCTTGGATCTAGTCTTTGTATCGAAGATCTCGGCAGGAATGATCCATGATAATGAGCCGCAGGTGAATGAGAATGATATTTGGTACACCCAGTTTGTGGCAATGAAAGCCCAGCCTAAAGAATGTTGAGTTGATGTGGATACATTTGGAAAGGAGGCAATTGCGGCGGTGACGATGATGAAGCAGAGACAGTTGATCAGATTGCCGATTATCAAAGGCCAGCGACGACCAAGTCGGTCAATGAAGAGAATTGTGCACAGAATTGCAAGAGTAGATAGGATATTGCTAACACCTTGGTACTTCAACGCATCCTGTGTAGGGATTTGTAAGGTGGCGTATATTTGCGGCGAGAAGTACTGAATTGCCGAAACACCAGTCATCTGCACGGATGCTTGGAGAGCAGTTACAAGAACGAGACGTCGAAAGCTTGCCTTGTTTGTAAACAGATCATGATACCCTTTAGCCCCGTTTTCATGCTCGTGGGCGATGGCGGCTTCGATCTGCTCATATTCGGATCGTACCCAGATGTCCTTGTCGTTACCACTGGCATGTAGTCGAGCTAGTGTTTTTAAGCCCTGATCCGATTTGCCGTGATCGATAAGCCATCGAGGGGATTCTGGGAAGAGCAGGATAAGAATTGCTAATACTCCCGCAGGAATAATTTGGATTCCAAGAGGAATGCGCCATTGGTTATTATTTGTTGGTCCGAGGTGAAGATTGGTGCCATAGGTAGTCCAGGCTATGAAAGTTCAGTACAGCTGGAATATTCTGGTAAGGGAGAAGGCACCTACCAGCGACAGTGGCTCCAATGGCTAACATAAATTGTTGGAGACCGGTAATACGTCCACGAATAGACGGATGAGCAATTTCAGCTTGATACAGTGGAATAATCATAACCATGATCCCAACGCCCAGCCCCGCAATAAGCCTTCCAGAGTATAAATACCCGAGACCCTGAGCAGATGTCTGGAGGCTACCACCCAGGCAGAAGATTATAGCGCCCATCATAATAGTAAGTCTGCGACCAAACCAATCCCCGGTCGGCCCGGCAAAGGCAGCACCAACGAAGGCGCCGCCAGTAAAAACGGAAACCACAGCGCCGCTGAACGACATTTAGCTAGCATCACGGTTTGAATGTGATCCGTACGTACACCTCATTTGCACCCGGGTCTTTAAAGGTTGACTCGAAGGATTTAGATGCAACGACGCCACCGATTACACCGAGATCATATCTGCACGAACTTCAGTGGTTGAATTTTGAAAATTATTATTCAGATACGTACCCAAAGAGGAAGGAGCCCAATGAAGCGAAAACCCCAACTAAAAACTGTTTCTGTAGCATTAGAAGATGCAAAAAGCAAGCAATAGATGTTCGACTTACTTGATAGGTCCTAGGATTGAGCACCATGTTAGGAGATATGTGTGACTTGTAGATCAACGGCAAATTAAACAAGCTACTGGCTAGTATTCTGAGGGAACGGAGTCCAAGAAGTGGCCGACGTCGAGAAGATGTTGCGAGTCTTATAGTATTCCGGGGGAGAATACGGGGGGCGGTATGTTATCGAAGAGCTCCGAATGGGGTGCCCAATTCTCCAAATTTGCTCTCGGGTTGTGGGGTTCACAGAATGCTGCTCACTCCAAATTATAGATCCCGGAAGGCCAAGCAAACTTCGCGGGGAACTGTTCAGGGATCGGGTAGGGGTTATCATCGGACGGTGGGCTGCCGATACTCCCCAGCTGAATCGTTTGAGAAGCGGAATATCGGGAGAAATGCAGCAAGGTAGATTCAGCACCAGCAACTTTATGACCCACAAGAAATATATTTAATATTTAGTAATCCAAGTTTTTGCAGAAGATTTCTTGACATCATATGCCTTTAATAGTGAAGCAAACTAAAGAAAACCGAAATGAGAGTAAGATTCAAACGCATTGAAGCTTGCTCTCCTTGTTATGTATCACTCCTCCCCTCCGGTCTTTGAGAATAAGCTCCTTGAGCAACAACAGGATATCGACCACTCCAGTCTCGGCTTCGACCAGAGATGCCAATTGACGAACATCATGGCACCAGCATACACATTTCGGCATGCAATTCAAGCCCTTAAGAACGGAGAACCTTTGTCTCGAACAACGCAGCGACTGGTATCTGAATTGAGCAAAACCGAGCGTCTCCAGCTTCTCGACGGCGATGTGCCATTCTACCAAGGTCTGCGAGAAATTCTCTGTGACCGCTACAACCGGGTCCCTTTTGTCATGGGCGCAATCCCACGCCTGGAAATCCCTGGCATCCGTTTCACGGACGGCCCTCGTGGAGTTGTTATGGGGGCTTCAACCGTCTTCCCGGTGTCCATGGCCCGCGGCGCAACTTGGGATATTAGTTTAGAGCGACGCATCGGGGAGGCCATTGGCCTAGAAGCAAAGGCACAAGGTGCGAATTATTTCGCAGGCGTGTGTGTCAATTTGCCGCGCCATCCAGCATGGGGTCGCATCCAAGAGACGTACGGTGAGGATCCCATCCTCTTGGGAGAGTTCGGTCTTGCCCTTACACAAGGCGTCCAAAAACATATCATGGCTTGTGTTAAGCACTTCGCGCTGAACTCGATGGAGAATGCTCGCTTCCGAGTGGATGTAAAAGTTGAAGAGAACGTTCTACATGAAGTCTATCTCCCGCATTTTAGACGCATTATTGAGGGTGGCGTTGCATCCGTGATGTCTTCTTACAACGCCATTAATGGCGAATGGGCGGGTCAGAATCAATTTCTACTCACAGATATTCTGCGGCATGAATATGCATTCGATGGGTTCGTCATCTCGGATTTTATTTTCGGCTTTCGAGACGCTCTAATGTCACTGAAGAATGGTCTAGATATCGAGGCTCCTTTCACGCAACAGAGAGGCATGTACCTTCTAGAAGCGCTGACTTCCGGAGAGCTTGACTGGTCGACCGTAGATATAGCTTGCTCACGAGTGCTACGGAAGCAGCTTGAGTATGCATCGAACAGTGTTGCCAGTCAGATAGAATCCTCTGTCGTGTTCTGCGAGGAGCACCTGGCGTTGGCTCGGGAGGTAGCAGGTCGATCGATGGTTCTATTGAAGAATGAGCGACTTGAAATTGATAACAAGCCTCTGCTACCACTCGATACAAGGAAGATATCTAAAATTGCCGTGGTCGGGCGATTGGCAAATGTTGCAAATACTGGTGACAGGGGTTCTTCTCAAGTCTTTGCTCCTCATGTGGTAACACCAGTCGAAGGACTAAGGGTTGCCTTTCCTCAAGCTGATGTTATCCTTGAAGAAACAGATTCAGTGGAGCAGGCAAGAGAACTTGCAGAGAAGGTCGACCTCGTTGTTTGTGTGGTTGGATACGATGCTGCAGACGAGGGTGAATACGTTGTTCCTTCATTACAGTCTGATATCTGCTTGCTAGACTTATTTCCTCCCGCAGAAACAGACGAAGAAAAAGATACTCTTGCCATTATAAAAGGTGATAGAAACAATGACAAGCTGGACTCTGCACTTGAGGTTGGTGCCGGTGGGGACCGTAGGTCGCTGAGGTTGCGACCTCGAGATACCGAATTGATCGTGGCTGTCACTGCTGCGAACCCACACACAGTTGTATCTATAATAGCAGCTGGTGCCGTTATCATGGAGGAATGGATAGACCAGATTCCTGCCGTGCTTATGTCTTGGTACGCGGGCGCAGAAGGTGGCCACGGTTTGGCTGATGTTTTGCTTGGGCGCGTTGATGCGAGTGGAAGATTGCCTTTTTCTATTCCCAAAGATGAGAGCCATCTTCCATTCTTTGATATTGATGCTACGGAAATCAAATATGATCGATGGTATGGCCAGAACTTACTCGACAAGATTGGCCAAGAAGCTAGATTTCCTCTAGGGTTTGGCTTATCATACACCACCTTCTCCTTCGCGGATCTTCGCATTGGCGCTTTGGGTCGTGGAGACACAATACAAATCCATGTTAATGTTGCAAATGAAGGATCGCGCGCTGGAAGGCATGTGATTCAAGTCTATGGACTTATGAAGATGCCCGACTTCCCGTCTCGAGTGCTCTTAGGATTCCTTCCGGTAGATTTGGATGCTGGACAAGTCAAGGGCGTCACCATGGACGCGTCAGTAAGACCTCTTCAGCGATGGGTAGCGGGCGAATTCGTATTACCAACCAAGGAGGTCACAATCGAGGTTGCAGCTTATGCGGGTGATCTAAATGCAGTACGAGGGATTACATTAGTTTAGATAACGTAGTGGTAAGTGATGTTGGACGATACATGGTTGTAGCATTGGTCGTGTTCTAATATAGACCATACAATCTCTTGTATATAACAATTCCATTTCCATTATGATTTTACAGGAGAGTTTGAGAAGCCACAGTGCCGACATAGAGCATATTGTAAGTTGCTTAAATAATACTAGGAAAAGAGCGGGAGTTTATTCACAGCATGCTGAGCATAGCGATTGAACTGACGTACAACTTTCCGAAGAAGACTTTGAGTTTTTCTTATTGATCGCAAGCATTCGAAAACAGATGCTTTAACAAGTCAACAGTAGTAGCAAATGCTGCATGTCCTTCGCCATCGTTGCACCAGAACTGTAGCATCAAGATGGTGGCTTCGACCGCCCCCTGCCAGTTGGGTGGCAGCAATTCAGAAGTCGATGAGGCCTGGGCACCCGCCAGCAAAATGAATGCACTTCGAGCAGAAGATCGCATCATTAACCACGTACCATGGTGCCTGTGGTAAAATCCTGGCTGGTTGATATTCAATCTCTCGAGATGGAAAGCAAACCCTTTTGCCGCCCACTGTCTGACCCTTGGTGCCTCTTCTCCCTCGTTCACCACTGCATAGATGAACGGCCATGAGATCAGCTCGTGGAAGTATGTGGTGCGCCCTCTGAGAATAAATATAAGAATATCGCCGTCACCTCCTGTCGGAAACTCATGTTGCGCAATGCTCACACTGGGTGCCAATGAATCCTGCCAGGCTATGACTTGCTGAACTTTTTCGTCGGCTATCTGAGCTAGAGCCTCAAAGACCGGAGCTCGCATCTCGGTCACGATCGTTCTTATTTCATTCCTTGCTGCTGTCTCCAATCTCCAAAGTGAAATTTCAGATAGATAGAAGCACCAAGCCCGAAGACTATCAGCCCCACAACTTTCAGAACAGCTCGGAAAGGTTCGTGGCGTGCTAAGACCCATGTCATGAAAATCAGGGAGGCCTAATTCCCACCTTAGCTCCCGCTCTGACTTCCATGATGACCAGTAAATGCTTTCCTCCGCTTCTACAATGGATCTGGACCTGTCATCGCCAAAGGGGTCAGGTTGACTACAGTACGCGAAACTCTGACAGATGGAAAGCGATTGAAGAAACATGCGCCATGCGTCGAAGGGCCGTAGATTAGACATCAGAAATACGCCAGCAAGAAATAGACATTGTGCTTGCACAACACCATTGGATCCCATCGTGGGACCGAGTCGCTTTAATGAGGCTGTAAATAATGAATTAGAAAGCGATGAGGTGACATTATCGGTAGGCACAGAAGGACTCGACAAAGGACAAGCCAGAGACCCATTCGCGCAGACAAGAAGTACGAGACACGATTCGGTATTCCAGCCTACCCCTTCCAGACAGACTTTGCGAGCTAAGCGTCGAGTACTCTGCTCATTCAAGATCGGGTTCTTGCAGTGATCATGCCGGAAGAAGGCATCCAGCCACCGATTGCATGCCTCCGGGTGGAGCTCATCGCTGATGGATGGTGCTTCCGTGGAGGAACACAGAGGGGCTGGGCTGTATTTGCTAGAAGTTGGCACGACAGGCAGAGCAAGGTGCTGAAAAACTGGCCATTTCAGAATCACTTCCAGGTTTTCCGGTAAGAAGTTTCCGAGCGGTCTGTTATTAAGATGTACATTATTGTCCCTGTCATTCCCATACCTGGGGGCAATAGCACCATCTATAAGTGAGACCTGTGAAATTGAATCGAGTTTTCGTTGTAGACTGTCTAGTCGCTCGATGATCACAATGCTTGCCGGATCAAAGGCGGATAGTGACCCCGGATCCGAATTGCACTCCGCTCCAATACTCGCACAAAATGAACAGGAAGGCTTTTTCTGATCACACTTGGTTCGTCGAGCACGGCAAACTTGACATGCTGTGACTGCTCTCTTTCTCGGATAGGCCGCACTTGCCCTGCTGATTGAGCCAGGTCTCTTGGTTGTAGAGCGTATCTGACTCTGTGGTAGGGGTGGTTCCTCCTGCATCGCAAGCATTGGGCAAAGGATGTGGGTTTGAAGGGCGGATTGTCGGGCCATATAAATAAACCCTCACTCTACAGCACCTGCATTTCGTTCTAGTAAGAGTCCACAATGCGCCAAGTAGTTCGCGTATTCTGACCTCCTATTCGCGCGCCTCACTCGTCTGACACCACGTCCCCTCCCAATAGAAAGTGCGGGGTGAAGGCCGTTTCAATTGGACGCATTCGCTGCCGATACTCCGCATGCTCTCCACATGTCGCGCTGTCGCAGATAGATTCGAAATACGAAGCACGGGGAGAAGAATTCTCATGTCCATCAATAAATGTCACCCAACGAAGTCAGCATAGTCACCCATATAAGCTTTCGTAACCCATTACAGCGGTGCACCACTGTTTCATAATTAGGGTAATCAACCATAAGACCAATACATCATCCTCAGCAGGGAAAGCCATAATTCTCCAGCATTCTCCAGATTTGGGGAATAGAGAGTTCCCGACACTCCCCAAGAATAGCCTTGCGTATACTATGAATGCAGAACTGCTCCGCAATCACATTTCCCCGTGGGGAAGGATAGATTGGCACAGGGGATTACACTGTAGGCATTTCGACGAACCTCCTCATCTTCGAGGTGCAATCACGCAGGACCATGGTATGACTATTTATAAGTCCAACGGTTTGCTCTCTTGAGACGAGTCCTCCCAACAACGCATCCTACACTCTCATTTCCAAAAGTGAAATCAGCTGTCTCTCTCCATATCCGATCACCGCCATGCATTACGCCCAGCTCACCGGTTCCTTTTTCCTACTGCCATGCATCCTCACGGCATCGGCTTGCGTGACACCAAACCCGACCCCGGCTGCGTTCACGGACTTTAACGATAACATTTTTTTCTTTCCGGCTGCCAATGCCGTGCAGTGGAAGACTCTCTATGCGCGTTCTCTCCAGCTTGCAGACGAATCTCTTCTTATGACGTGGGAGAACTACCCGGCAGAACCTCCCTTGGTTAGCCACCCCATCTACAGATCGGTGGATGGCGGTGCAACCTACTCCAACTTCTCTTCCATCAAAGACCAGGTCAATGGTTGGGGCATGCGCTTCCAGCCATTCTTGTACACTCTGCCTCAAGCGTTTGGAGGATATCCCGTCGGCACATTACTTGCAGCAGGCGTTTCTGCCCCGGAGAGTTTAGTTGGTGGTGTCTACATCGACCTCTATGTCAGTAAGGACAGTGCCAAAACCTGGAGCTTTGTCAGCCATATCGCGTATGGAGCCGGTCCCGAGACTATTACCAGTGGCAATGCCGCCCTATGGGAACCCTTTCTCATGATGTACGATGGCCTACTCGTGTGCTACTTTTCCGATCAGCGCGATCCGGCACATTCCCAAAAACTCTCACACGTAACCACCAATAATCTACTTACCTGGTCTGCCCCAGTCAACGACGTCGCTTATTCTGCATATAATGATCGGCCGGGTATGACCACCGTTGCATACATTGCATCGACGGGGGAGTACATCATGACATATGAGTACTGCGGCTCAGCAAACTGTGCCGTACACTACAAGACGGCGTCTAACCCGCTCAACTTCAATGCCGCGACCGGCATTGCGCTGGTCGGGAATGATACCGCTCACACCGTCCCCTATGGCTCACCTTATGTCATCTGGACACCCAACCCTGCAAGTGCCAGCGGCTCCGGCGTCATTATTGTCAGCAGCGGGTCTCTTGAACCGGTTCTCATCAATGGTGATAGTGCTAATCCGTCGGGATGGGAGGTCCTCGATGTAGGACAGTGGTCCGCTTACTCGCGGAGCTTGAGGATCATTACGGTGCAGGGCAAGAAGAAGTTGTTGTTTGGTAATGGAGGAAATATGGGGAACCCGGCCTGCAACTCTGTTGCTAATGGTGTTATTGAGGTGCCTTATTAGACACCCGCCGTCAAACACTAGCAAGTAGTTTAGGATCTTAACGTAAGAAAAGACATTCTTAAAATAAACAGGCAATAGAACAGGTAGCTACATTTAGTGTAAGAATTTTTATCTAAGCTCGAGGGTATACAAGACTAAGTAACGTTTTCCCATGACATGATGTGGCTTGTGTTAGCATCTTACAACAAGACAATTAAGATCTGGGATGCAGGCAGTGACCAATGCCTTCGGATGCTCGATATTGGCATAATACTGTTCGGCATGTCATTTGATACCACTAGCTCGTATCTACACACTAAAATTAGTACTATTGCTATTGGTACAGAATCAGATTCCATTATAATACCGATGATAACGGATCCTCAAAAGCCTCGATACAAGGGGTGGGCTATAAGTTCAGACATATAATTTAGAGAATCAGTTGCGGCTACCTTTAGAGTATCGGCCATCAAGTTCGGCCGTCTTAGGAAAGAGTACTGGCATCGGTGTTAAATCCAGATTAATATGGGTATACAGCTATAAGGTTACCAACGCTTGAGAAAGTTTGTGTACTGTACAACCTAACTTTCTTCCGATAAGTTCTTGATCAGAATCCACCCGAGCATATTCACTGACACTTTCTGCCCCCACATCTCTATCTTATATATCTTGCCCTTCCCTTTAGTGTTACTCTTCCAGGCCCTCTGCCTTGCCTTCCTAAATTCCTTTTCCGCCTTGCGAAGCTGGACCCGTACCTGCCATGAACCCAGCTTTGCTAACAACTTCGTAGATTCCGCCGGCCCCGGCACCTCGAACGTGATGTCGCACACCCGCCCTTCCAGCGCCGCCATGTACTGCTGCTGCGGGGTCTGCGTCAGCGTGTCTTGGCTTAGCGGCATGATCAGAGGGTCCTTCTTCCCGATGCCCAGCAGCTTACGCATCCGACGCGTGCCGACCACTTGGACGTGAAGGCCGCGGGGAGCAAAGTATCTCTCGTTTGCAGCCTGTAGGTACGTCTTCTGTCTTGCGTACGATATGGCATATGTTCCGACGGATGCGATGAACCCCAGTGCCGCGCTAGTCGCTTGGCCCCATTCATGTGGCACTGCACCCACTCCTATGCTGGCGAGTTTGAAAAGCTGGAAAACGGCAATGGGCGAGGTCACCATATTTAGGTTATCGATGAAGGCGAGGAATTCTTCCTGTGTGAAGCCATGCTGGGTAAGTTCTGGTACCCACGCTCGTGCGAATGGCATGGTGTTGTCCGGGTGGACGCGGGGAATGAGGATGGGTAGAGGGAGCGGCGGGAAGGAGGTCGACGGAGATATGGCAGGCGGGATCGATGCGATTACTTTGGTGAGGAGCTGGGAGGATGTGACTGAGCTTTCGGTAGTGCATTTCTCGTCCACTAAGATTGGTTGCTGTTCTAGTATGGCTTCACCTGAAGTTGATGGGCGAAAAGGCCCATTAGCCTGAACAATCGCCGTGTAGGAAGGTGGGTTTGGGCTCTCTTCATAGTTGCTTGGCGAGACTCCTAGATTTAAAAGAATCCCAGGGTCGGCGGTCTCTTGTTGCATCTTCTCTCCCTCAATAAATGCGTTAGGGAGAAAACTCTCAATGTCTAGGAGGAGCGACGGAGAGAGCACAGCGGTAGCTGCCATGTTAGCCATAGTTGTAGAGCATTTGTCCTCTTAATCCTAAAGAGCAAAACAAACGCAGTGTTCACCAACTCTTCTGATCTCAGAGATAGAGGGAAGGCTGTTATATGCTCGTGCAGACCGTTAACTTCATTTAGCTAAGTCACAAGGCAGTAGGATAAGATCCAATGGGTGCACATTAAGTCATGACTAAAACCCTTCGGTTGTTTGCTCTCCCCTACAAGGCGGGAAGTGTCAGCGCCATTATTCGCGGGCGGGATGACAGGGTTTTGAAGTTGCTCGGGGAATGTAGCTAAATTCGGGAAAGGCTGGGCGCGGGTCGCATGAAGGACCGTCCGAAGCATTGCATCCACGCGGGAGCTGGGCGCGAATCTTACTGCACTGACCATGGTCAATGATCGTTGCCTGCTGTTATCTTACCACGATAAGTTAAGGCCCCAACCGAATAAAAGCAATCGCACGAGCAATAAAATACCTGAGCCACAGTACTTTTTCTTCGCGATCGCATGTACCTTTTATTCTCGAGGTGCGTTAGGGAGCGTTATATGGCCTACTAGTACTACTGAGAGCCTTCTGCCTTTAAGATACCTTCTAGTTCAGTACCTACTGCCCTTAATAGGCTACAGGAGCCTCTTTATATTGTTAATTCCGGGCTAGTTCGGCTACGAAACGGCCACCAGGATATGTATACTGCTGGAACTCAAGCAGAGAGGGGATATATGCGTGGTACATCAGCAATATATCAGCTAGATAGTCTGGTGGATGCTGCAACTGCAGTTATATCACTTATTGAGGGCCAAATTTTTGACTGTATGGAGCTGGGCAACGGTATTTAGTTAGTTTTAATATACTGAGCATAAGGGGTACATGCAATCACGCAGAAAAAAGTACGTGGCGCAGGTACAGGTGATGGGCGGAGTCGTTAATCCTAAAGAGGAAAGGTAGGCTGGGATTTAGCTATCTAGGGATTGCGATTTAGCTGATCACCTCAATTAAGTGGAAAGCTTGTTCTGAAGGCACAAACCTTCTTTCTGTGGTGTCACGTGATGACTGATAATACATTTTCGTGTTGCAATACTCGATCTGGAGTGAATCGCCCCTACAGTGGGAGAAGCCTATTAAATACATAAGCCGTACCAAATGTACTGTATGCCTGCGTATGTTGAGTCCTTCGGCACTCCAACATTTCGTTGCACCAGGTTGCGCACCCCTCCTAATGTTGCTCGTATCCTGTGACAAAGTAAGCGAACGGCGCAGCCTCTTGACATAAGATGCAGAAGACTCCGTAGCTTTACAACCTTCTTACTCCCTCCTGCTGCCTAAGTATCTCTCTGCTTGACTATCTAGCGCACCTTATCATTTACAATGGCTCGAACAAGACAAACTGCTCGCAAATCAACAGGTGGGAAGGCCCCTCGGACACAGCTCGCTGGCAGCATCAGGCACCCGCCACTATACTATAACTACGGAAAACGTCCGTCACAACAACAAATTATCTCGGAAACCCCTACGATTCCTGATCCAGCATCAATTCCTTGTGAAGCAATTAGTTCGGCTGCTCAAAAAACGGTATTATCCACCCCGGACCTCCTCGTCATCATTCTATCTCAGCTTCCGCACTCCTCTCTGCTCAAGGCCAAACGTGTTAATAGAACATGGGCAAGCGTCTTCGGATATGTGGAAATCCAAGCTGCGTTATTTCAGCATCCAAGGCCTAAAGGATCGGCTTTGTATGTCGAAACACATTCAGATATATTGATGAATAAGTTCTCTCCCTTTTGGCCGATCAAAGGTGAAGACAAAGCGGTCTTCTCCAAAAGTTCTACCGTGAAAACATTTCATCCCGAGGGGTGGAACAAAATACCTGTCGATGCATCGAATAGTCATGATCCATCAAAAACACGGTTGCAAAACACAGCTCTTCATCCGCAGCAGCATTGCCCCTATTGGCAGCAGTGGCGACAACTTCTCATTTGCCAACCACCCATCAAAGCTGTAGAGCTTGTTCAGGAGGTCAGCCGACGCGCAGGCGCGACCTTGGAATTCCGAACCGTCATTGCTCGTCCTGACGGTTTACGGATGGGCTTTCTCTACGACGCTGTCAAGCATTGGCATGAGGTCGAGTGCAGCCCTGTTGAACTGCTATGGAATAGGAGAACTGGGGACCTTGTCGAATATAACCAAATTTACAAAGACGGTCCTAGCTTCAAGACAATTGGAGACAAGCCGTGCGTAACAATTTGGGGACACACAAGTGTAGGATGTGGCCAGTACGGGGGGCTGACATATGCAAATTACGGGTCTGCGCAAAGAGCCCAGGTTATAAAAAGTGATGATGAAGAGGTGGAGTATTGTATGTCTGAACCTAAGCGTATAAGCGTCGATTTGAGCTCGTTCTATGATTCTATTGAGCAAGATACAGAAGATGAGGAGGATCAAGAAGATGAGGACTAACTTATTGGACGAAGATCGGCTTAATTTATTTATGTTTAAACACATGAAATATCGAAAGCCTGGAAATATAAGTTAAAATCATATCAGACACTATATAGTAGAAATGATCTCCGAAGCTTTTTTTTTTTTTTGAAAGATGAAGTTGCTTACTTTAATTTATCAGCCACTTCTCGTAAACGCCTGCCAGATCCGTGCTTTGAATTAACATAAAGAGGACACCGATTTCGCTCCTAGCTGTACTCTGGTTTCTGAGATGCCTCGACGCGCTTCTTGGTCTCTTTGTTAATCATGTCTCGTCCCCTATCGCTATTCGACCGGAATCTGCTCGACAACTGAGGGAGATACTAGACATCGCCAACACAGTAAGAGATGATTCGTTTAAGGCTTTAATTAAAGAGTAGCTATATAACTTAATAAAGAAGGGGTAAGTATCTTCAATTAAGTTAGCTTTAAAAGTACCCTTTTAAAGTTATATGAAAGTAATCTAGCTATAAAAATATACTCGTACCGGTCTATACACTCGCACCAGCCTGTATCCTTCCACCAGCATATAGGCTCGCAATACCACTTGAGCTCGTCTAACTCATGGGCTCGCATTAGCTAATTCGCTCGTCCCAACTCTTGGTCTCGATCCAGGCACACTGGGTTTGCCGGGTAGGGGCTGGCCAATCAGGTGCATGTCGAGGAGGTACTGAAAGGCTGCTTCGACGTTCTCGTGACGATGGGGGGCGGGGAGGTCTCTGTCTTGCACGGGCGAGGCTATCTAGTCACAGAGAGTCCAGCAGAAGGCCTTGGATTCGGCAGAGAGGCCGGTGGAACCAGTTCGGTAGGTGGGCAGTTTGACGAGCTGCTCGTGGGCGCGGCAAAGCCAGAAGACTATGTTGAAGCGCGCGATTGGGTCCGGGTCGTTTTTATGTCGGAGCGAGCAGGCGCGACGGATTCGACGGTATCGAGGAGGATTCCTTCGACGGAGAGGCGGAGGCTCGCTTTATGTGCTTTGATCGGGGAAAGAGATACGGAAGAATATGAAAAGAAAGCAGCTTGACTAGGGGAGGGAAGTGTAGGTGGTACCAGGTGCACATCCGCAGAAGCAATCATATTCCCAGAGGCCGCAAAACACTCGGCACCGATCGGCTAGATGTCGTCAGTGCTGCTCCAGTCGGGTACCCAGGACGACATTGAGTTGGCCACCTTGCTACGTGGATCGACCTCGCAGTACGACAGGAACCACAGATCGCCTTGTTTAATGTACGAGAGATCCAGAGCTGTATATAAGGTGCGTTGGCCGACATCGTAGTCGATACCGATGCCTAGCTTGTTGTCGTCTTGCTTAAAGCGATATCAATTGCTCTATACCGCACCAAGCTAGCGGAGGAATATCTCATGGACTAAAATAGATAAGCGGGGCTTGCAGGTATATAATGGAAAGACCTAGATCTCTAAGGCGTTTGCAATCCAAACTGCTATCCCATATAACTCTTGCGTCCCTGGTCTTCATACGACTGTCCTACCAGCTTTTCGCCGTCCCCGCATCAATATTCTGTACTCCTCGCTCGTTTGACTTTAAATAAGCATGAAAAACAATAACTTAATGTTGTAATTGTCCAGAATCTTACTTGCTCCATTGCGCAAACATGTAGTCAATGTGGTCTAGGGACCACGTGACCGTGGGGCTGAGCCTAGAGTGTTGGTGGAACTCTCTTCTGATTGGCTGAAGCAATGAATTACTAAGCATATAGGTTCGAATACAGCTGATATTTTTTGACTCTCCTAACTAGCTACAGAGCGTCTGAATAGCCTCCTTATATATTCGAATATTCAGTGATTCCTCCGATATTCGGCGCCGAATATCGGAATACTTATCCCTTACGTCCTGGGACTGAGTTCATGTTATCACCACTAAATTAAGCCATATTCGGATGCTAGTGACCCCTTCGCCACCTTAGTCAGCATCCATCAACATAGAGATCGACACTTGCTGCCCACGATGTCGACAAACGAATTATGTCCAGATTGTCGCCGCACGCATCACAACATGCCTGTGCCAGAATGCGCCTCCTCCGAAGTAAACCAGGCGGCGACTTCGAGTTGATCACCTTCAACACCGACGACGTTCCTCCGTATGCGACCCTGTTCCACACATGGACAGAAGGCGAAGAAGTCACCATACGATGAGTTGGTCGCTGGCAAGGGCAAAAACAAGGCTGGTTACGCCAAGCTCCGTTTCTGTAGGGAAAGAGTTACGAAGGATGGTGTGCGCTACTTCTGGGTGGGCACCTGCTGCATCGACAAGCGGCATAACAATAAGCTCAACGCGGCTCTCGATAGCATATTCCGCTGGTACCAGCGTGCAACCAAATGCTACGTGTATCTCTCAGACGTTCATGTCCCAGATGAGGTTATTGATGCACAAGGATTCCGGATAACATGGGAGGACGCCTTTCAAAGGAGTCGGTGGTTCACCCAGGGCTGGACATTGCAGGAGCTTCTCGCACCAGCCAGCGTGGAGTTCTTCTCAGCAAATGGCAAGCAGTTGGGCAGCAAGATAACTCTGGAGCAAGAGATTCATGAGATAATCCAGATCTCTATTAGAGCGCTAAGGAAATATGATCTTCAGGAGTTCAGCGTTGACGAGCGGATGAGTTAGGTTGCAGGACGCAGAACAACGGTCAAAGAAGACAAGGCCTACTGTTTGCTGGGAATCTTCGACGTCTTCTTGCCACTGATATACGGTGAGGAAGTCATCAAGCGGCAAAACATCGCCGCCAGGGCTTTACAAAACACCATCTATCGCCTCAACGGCCGTAAGCACTCGCCAAGAGATGTCATCAAGATAGGGCTGCAGATTATGGAGATTATGCATCAACTTCTTAGTTTGGAGATTTTTAGCATGTTGGAGGGGCGCCGGGAGCCGCATCATCAGGCGACCTTGAATCTTCTGGATACCATGCATACTTTCCCTGTCGAGCGATCATTGGACGCCGGAACTGACCCTGCTTCCATGTCACCTATCGAACTGGCCCTGATGGACTACTCATCCCCTGACGATCAGCGGAATCTAGAATTTCACCTCACATGTACCGTCTGTGTTGACGTCATTGCGAATGCAATATTTGACTCTCCTTCAGATGCCCTTCGGCACTTTGATTATATACCATATCTCTATTCAAATTTATTAAAGACTCACCAAATCATGGGATGTTATTCTCCAGTTATGGCACTTATCGCAAATATTACTAGAGTTAGAGACTGGAAGACTATTCAATTACGAGATCACACGCTAGACACAATAGAACTACTCGGACGTTTTCGATTGCTCTCTGTCCAGATTGAAGCGCAGGTACTACAACTTGAAATCCAGTCCACGACTGGTATGACAAAAACAGAAGTTAGAGGCCATCTAGTCTCATTACACTTCGCGTACGCGGCACAAGTCTACTTGCACGTTATAGTATTTGGTTCTAATACAGCTTATCCTGATTTAGTCAGCTTGGTAAACCGCAGTCTACCCTTGATGGAAGCACTCGAAAATCTTGCCGTCATTCGCATTAACTGGCCGTTGACCATAACAGGATGTATGGTTCAGAGGGAGTTGTATCCGAGATTTCGAGCTCTGATCACACGAATAGCGGGCGAAAAGCAACCGATGGGCATGGTCAAGAAAGGGTTAGTAGTATTGGAGGAATGCTGGCGATTGAGAGAGTCGGCGACTTCATTTGACTATAAATGTGAATGGAGGGATATAATAGACAGCTTGGGAAAGAGGATACTGTTTATTTGACGGCCTTCTTGCTGCCTCCAAAATCACCCAGTCCTCGCATTTCACAAATCATCTCCGAAGGAGGAAGATTCGATCAATACAACGAAAACCAGACCCGTGAGCCAGATGTCTTACCCTCCCGTCACTTGCTCTCCTCATTCGCAACTCGATCAATCGCCTCTCTTGTTTTTTCAATACTATTATTAAAAGCAAACTTCGCCTCCGGCAACTCCGTATGCACCGCATTCACGATCTTCTCAAAGAATGTAATAACAGAATCCGTCTTCCGTAATCCCACTGTTACATAATCAGAAAAAGTCTTGAGCACATGAAAACCGGAAAACTCACTCCCAACCATAACAATATCCCACTTCTTCTCCATCAACTTGCTCGTGACCAGCCCAAAATCGTCCTCGGGAACAATATACAGCATTTCCCAATCGTATCTCGAAGCCTTCATATCTGCCTCCATGGCATTGAGGGATTTCTGGAGGAAGCTACGTGCTATCCACGGCACGAAGGAGGCAGTGGCAGGGACGCCGATGCCAAGGACTTTAGGGGCAGCAATTGCGGCGCTGGTGCCCGAGGACATGGTTTTGTAGTACTGAGGCTTGAGTATGGGGCTGGTTTTGAGGACTGGGGCTGTTGTTCTGTGGATGGGGAGGAGCACTTTGGTGGATTGGTAAATTATGGGGGACATGATAAGAGGGATGAGAAGGATGATTAAATATGATTTGAACGGGTCGATAAGGAGACCATTACTTCACAATTCCTGCAGCGGACACCGTTCTGATCCCTTAATGGCATGGGCCAAATTGGACGTCGTCGTGCATTACGTACAGCAAGACGTGCTCGGTGTTTCGCGGGCGGTTCCCGAGCGCGGCTAGGCTAGCGGTTTCTGGGATAGCGGCATGCTGTCATGCATAAGAGACACTAGAATTAGAATATGGACGGGCGATCGAATACCAAAGTGCGTCCCCTGTGGTGGGCCACAGTTTTGTTGGTTGGCGTCGCATTTGGCTAACATTGGCTAATCACCAGACAGTATCCCTAGCAAAAATGGGGAGACTGGGAATGCGGCTCCGTTTTGCAGAGTGTGTGCATAGTTCACTGTAGCGAATTTATGTCGCAAATCATGACTTATTCCGCCAAAATCTAACTACAGCGCTTAGCAGAGGGTATTATATCTTGTCGACCAGTCGTCAAGTAAAAACATCATCGTGTTACGACCGACTAAATTCCCAATCGATTGACTTCAAATTTCTTGGCTCTACGCTCAAGGATCTCAGCAGGAAGGAGATTAAGCGTTTCTCCGATGGACTTTGAAGTCTTATCGACGAACCTTTGCGAGGACTTTGACGACGGAATAATCTAATTCTATGACCAGATCATTAAGATACATTGCCCCTCACATTATCTTAGTCTCCTTGCTCAGCAACGCCAGCAATAATTGAATATCTCCTGAGAAGTATATGAATTACATTGAACTCTGAAGATTGGAGAATAGCATTTTCTACCAAGTTCCAGATCTCTCGAATATTTTCACACCATCATAGGGTATGGCTGATATATTCTGCTGTTGCTTGTATTGCCATGATGGCGAAATGCTGAGCCGTGGAGGATGAGCCTAGGATTTGTAGCCGGAGCCGCATCCGCAAGAATGCCAAGCGGTAGGAAACGTTCAAACAATTCCCAATTCACGTATCTCCTGTGCCTTAAGTATGCTTTTCGATCTAGAGCGCTGTTGCCTGCTTGATGTTCGTTTTGGCACTGCTCCAGATTGAGACGGCGTACAGCGTCCATTCTGTGACGACCCATTGCGCTTGTGACCTTTCTTCGGCCTTCCTTCTGCAGACTTTGCAGACTTGACAGACCCCTTGTGCCTGAACCCTGGCTACGCCAGTCGATTAGGAGGCGCCTTTGGTAATTGATCTGCTACTGGGTTTAGCTGTGATGGTTGCGTACTCTCATCCCGTTGCATGAGCTGAGGATTGCCCCGGGAAAATGCCGTGGCTCCAATTCGTGTCCAGTCCATAGGAGTAGGTGCTGCGGAGTATATCATTGTCGTCCCATTTGCATTGCTTGCTATTGATGATACTCCAAAGCCCATCCAGGTGACATTGGTTTGTGGATTTTGTAATGACTGAGTTGGCCGAGTGGGGAAGTCGTCAAGGAGATCGCGAGCTGTTGGGCGCTGATTAGCGTCATCGGAGAGCATGGATGCGTAGTGAGGTTCAAGCAGGTTCAAATGTCTCTGGAGATACTGGTGCCACTGCTGCTACAGGGGATATCTAGCCCGCCTCTCATCTACGGACAGGAATTCTTCCAAGCACTCGAGGTAGGTTGCACCGAGGGCGTATATATCGACTTTTGCCGTCTGGCTACCACTTAACCAAATCTCAGGTGCCATATACTAGTCTGTTCCAGCCATAGTCTGGGCTGTATTGATAGGCTTCACAATACCAAAGTCTATTAAGAAAAAATCGTTACTCTAGAAAAGGATATTCTCAGGCTTAATATCTCGATGGATAATCCCACGTGCATGGATATAGTCCAGTATAAGTAACATCTGGCAGAACATCCTCTTAATTTTAGGCTACACCACCTCTTTCCGTATAAGTCTAAGTTACTCTAGTAATGTTTGGAGGCTCCCTTTATAAACCAGTATAAAGATTTCAATTAGCCGCTTACTCTCTTACTCTTAGTAATATATATACAGTACAATATAATCCTGATACACTTATTAGCGTGAGGCAAGCTAGAGAGCAGGCAGGTATAGGGAGCTTATATTACTTGCTTTCTTAACTATTTCCACTTTATCCCTAATCCTCCTTTTGAATTCTGACTCCTTATATATATTCCATTATAGTATTGGCTTCCTGAACGCAACGACTTTGTACATATAGTACTTGCCGGTATTGATATCAATAACCTTATATATATTACCTTATCCTCCTATACCCAGTGGCTTGACTGGCGCCCATTTGATGTCTTTACCCTATTTAGGTGGGTGCTATGACCTGACTCGAGTGCTAACTCGAGTATTGTAGGTAGATATTAATGCAGCAGATTGCAGGTCGTATTTACGGAGGAGCCTTTCAAGAGTGTCTTTATATGTTCCGTCATACTTTTCAGGGACTGGTAGGCTAGTAAATGCCTCAACCTCTCAGCTCTAAATTATACTTGGTATAAGGCGAAAATTTGCACAGCCTATTATAAAGTTCCACTTGCAGGTAAGTAGTATAATGCATATACAAGGGATCTTCCCTAGCAGATCGGGAATATCTTTATCCTAGAGCTTTGTATTGCTGTATAAGGATATATCATAAAGAAGTAGTTCTTTAGTCGTCAGATAAAAATCGAAATAGCACTGGTCATCCTTCAACCAGCCTTCTCTAAGGATTATATTGTTGCTAAGAGGGAATTGACTGAATTGTACAAGATTCCTAGGGAAGTTCGACGGCTGATTAATGCCGACCCTTAGGAACCGCTTTGATGGATCATTTGGATCGACACGTTTTCGCTTGCGGTTTGCGTTATCGTACACAATCTCGTCAGCGTGATCATCTTTAGGAACGAGACAAAAGACGGTCTGAGGTTCGTCTATTCTTGGAAGGCATCTTGAGAAGGAGGAGAGAGCGAGAATGCGACGGGACGTGAGTTATCTAGGATCTAGGCTGTAGCTAGAACAGCGTTTGGGCAGCCGCGGGCCGTTACTGCCTGGCACTTGGCAACGCCCTGCCCCAGCTAATCGATTAACGGTACAAGCGCCAGCCTCAGGAATATTTCAGCTAAGTCTGCTATCTCTTTTCCTGCCGCCGCCATCCATCTTTGAAGCATCTCACATCGCTAGCGACGAGTCATCAACTAAACACTCATCTACTCTTTCTTAATTCTTCTTGCATCGGCGCCGCTATGGCTCCAAGAAAGCGAGCGCGGCGTGATCCCAATACCGCCACGAAAGTCCTGTTATTAATTGAAAGGAATAGCGATCCTATATCTCCACTGCCTGACAGCTGCAACAGCGCCGAGACGGGCATCTATGAAGATACAAGTCAAGGACGCCAGGACCTCCAGCAGTGCGAAACCCGCGAAACAAAAAGGAAGTTGCGGCCTGGGAAAAGGGATTTAAAGCTTGGGGTTGGAAGCATTCTTGGGAGCGCTGGTATGAACTCCACGAAGCTCGGGAAAGCGAGAAAGATCACCTTAAAGACCCCCTCAAATTCTATAACATGTTTGAGGAAATGAATCATATCGTGTATAAGAAGGAACTAGAGCATGAGAGAGAGAAGAAGGCCGCATTGGGGTGTGCATACATACTGAACATTTTCTTCCTATTAAGCGATACCGATAGCGATTCTGTATCTCCGCTTCATAACAACAGTGTCGCCAGCAATGATACCTACTGCATCCCCTTCAGCGATACGGACTCTAGTAAATCGGAGCCAATGCTAGAGGATCCGAGGGAACGGCTAGAGTATGCTTGAAGACACCTCCACCTTTACTAGAGTGAGGAGGAGTATCAAGAAGTGAGAGTTCGGGTTGAAGCTATTGTGGAAAAGCAGTATAAAGAGAAGGAACGGGAAAGAATAAGGATGGCAGAGTGGCATGCAATATCAAGGCTTGTGGCGACGGATCATACGTAGTACGATTGTCGAATGAGGGTATACAGGCTTCAATACGATAAAGGGCTGACAGAGGAGCAAGCGTAAGAGCAGATTGAGGCAGAGGATCGAGAAAAAGAAGCGGCTAGGAAGGAACGACAAGAGCGGTGGAAGAATGAGCCTCTAGTAACTAGTAATTTTAGTTGGCTACTGACCCGAGAAGAAATGGAAGCAAAGCATCGCGCCTGGGATGCTAGCGGACTTAGCAAGGAGAGGCAGGCTGAGCTTATTTAAATCTTTGGATACCCTATTATAAAGCCTTTCAACACAGATAAAGGTACTGAGAGCAGAGTAGTATTGTAACCGCGAATATCCTTTTCTCTACCACTAAAATACACTTCTTGTAAGACCTGTAGCGGGAGAATCACGAAAAACGCCGCACAAAGCCCAAAAGCCATCCGTCCAGGCACTTAATCCCAACAGTCTGCACCAATATCTGCAAAAGCTCCTACACCTAGTAGTAGGTCAACCTGATCCAAACAAGTGCCTGGTGTGCTAGATAAGACTGGTGTCCGTACTGCACGAGCGCAGCACGGGTTGCACAGGAGTCGGAGGCTTGCTGGACAGTCACCTGAATTTGGTATACTACTAGGTAGTAGGCTGTCGAAGCCAATACTGGATAAGGGCTTAAAGCCTCAAGGGATTTGGAAGTCTAGGCGTGAGGGGACGAATCGTCCAAAGAGATCCAAGGGATCAGAGGGCTGAGTATATACAAGTTTGATGGTTGTTTGACACTGCTTCGCGTCTATGTACAGCTTCGTGACGATGGTGCGACTATTTGACCGATGTATTACATCAAAATATGACAAAATGCCTTTACCAATAAGCGGATCTCGCCACTTAGTGACGAGCACCTAGCACGCGCGACCCTCTATAATCGGATGCCTGTAAATCTTGTCAAATAGCAGAAGTCGCGATATATCAGTACAACTTATGATTTGAGGCTTCAAGTTAGGAGTGTGAACGTGGTGTGGGCATATTCGAGGGATCTAGGAATGGGTAGAAGATACTATTCACCAGTCTTTCTCCAGATCCAGTGGGTATATATATATATGCTAGGAAATGCCCCATTGTTACTGTTGTCACCAGAGCTAAGAGAGAGAATACGAGAAAGGCAAGGTATCTTGGCGGCCTGATTATAGAAGTGGACATTTCATGGTGCTATATAATGGATGTCTTCGTTATAACACTTTTTAAGGTCCGTCGATAAGACTGTATAGTGTATCGAAAAAACGCTTGATTTCCTTCTTGCTGAGGCTCTCAAGCGTGGAGTGATCTTTCTCAAGAAACTTGAAGCTATACTGTATAACCTTTACAGTCCGATTGCCCTTCCAGCTAGTGTCTATTACCTCCTTCTTCCTTTACAACTTCTTTTATGATAGCTTATTCGTGTCCTGAAAAGTTCTATTAACAGGTTTCCACTCTGTAATCTTGGACAATATTATTATCAAAGACTAAATATCGTGGAACCAGAGGGATTGGCCTGCCTGATACTTAGGGTGTTTATAGATACTGGGGAAAGAGGGACGTCCCTAATCTGGAAGGTAAGGATTGGTAAGATCTGGCTTTTTGACATTGCTGAAGAAGATGAAGCTCTCAGTTTGTAAGCCTGTATACTGAAGTCTATAATAGACATTAAGGGATCTAATCTGTATCGCAATTATACCAGCAAATTTGCCTCTATCGTCCCCAGAAGGCTTCTCGATTGTTAGAAGTACATCTCGAAGGTTCAGAGATTTCGGAGGACACTTGTAGACAAGGGCAGAAAGGGATTGTTCTTGGATGGTGAGAATGCCTTCAAATTTCAAGGTGTGAATCTCTTCAGGCCGGTTCACATCCTCATCAGTCGGAATATTTTCTAGTGCCTTTGTAATACGTGCCCCTAAGTCCGCAGAGGCCGATTCTCTTCGTCTTCAACCCCTCGTTTCACCATCTTGATCCGCAAGCAAAGAATCTCCTTTTTATAGCGTAACAGAGTTCCTCCACCACGGCTCTACCACCGAGCTCATACCATCCCAATACTTATAAAGGGGTCTCACATAGGTAGGATGTCGCGAGCTGGCGAGGGAGTGGAGAGTTGAAATGGTACTATGTCAGGCAACAAGCAGGCCGCGGTGGTGTAGACTCCTCAGACGAAACACGCTTTCATCTCGTTCGAGAGGTCGTTAAGTTTGCTAGCGGAATTAACTCGCAGCAGGCATGATGTTTCACTGGGTTCGTACTGCTCCGGTAAGACAGATCATGGAGAAAAGTATCATCAATCCATGCCTCGCAACCACGAATGGTACTTGCCACCTTCAAATGCAACACAACAATATCCGATTTTCCAGGACGACCGCAGTGCTTAGTTCAGCCCACAGCGCTGTCAACTGGCAGGAGGCGGAACACTCTTCAAAGCTTTGAGTTGAGAGTCTGGCCCCGACACAAAGACTGGTTGCTAATGACTTGCAGGCGAACCATAACTCCATCTCCTTCTATTTTGCGCCGAGAATGCTACAAACGTTAATTGTATCCGATTGTATAGTATCACCCCTGCCTCCAAAAACAAAATCCGATCTAAAGGAAGAGAGAAACGATTCTCTATCCTTTCGTGCAACAGTCTCATATCATCCGCGCAACTGGTACCCTCCATGGCATTGGCGCATCGATTGTCCGCGCCACTTCTAGCTCTGGCTCATCTGCCTCTAGCGCAGCACTTTTACGCTTCCGAACACCCTTCCCCTTGCTCTTGATGACGTCCTTCGCAGCACGCGCTGCTCGTGCCACCTCGATGTCCTCAAAGCTCATTATCTTCGCCTTCCCTACTACGATTGACCTGGTTGATCGGCGAACTTTGGCTTCGTTGTTCATTCTTATCAACATCTAATTTTGATCATGGAGGAGGGTACGTTCGGCAAAGGATATTTGGGCAGTATTACGGAGAGGCTGTACTAGGGTTGTTTAAAGCATTTCTAGGAGCTTGGCCACTTTCCGAGGAATGCACAAGTCATTTCAATGGAAGCCTGAATCGAATTTCCTGGCCATCTCCTTACTCTGCCATGGAGCAGGCGAAAGAAGAGTAGATAAGTATACACAGATGCTCCCAATCAGTAGCAAGATTGGCTAGGGAAGATTAACGTGATGCCATCTCTATACATTGCGAAGCATATTGCACGCTCACCTTTAACAATAAAGTCTTCTATCCCTTGCTTAAATAATGATGCTGTCTTGGCGGCGTATATAGGACCAGTGCCAACATACTTTTGCTGATGCATTGCATACTCTTTTGACGTCATCCATCTGAGATGTTTTACGTATAGCCAAACGCGCCTGGGGTGGTGTTTAAGGATTATATCCAGAACGCACGTCAAGGCATTCTTTCGAAGGTTGCTCTCTAGACCGATAGTCCATTTCATGATCTGGGATTCGAATTGATACAACCTCCACGATTGTTCGAGGTCTTTCAAGAATGTTTGGCTTGTTCCGCCTAGATTAGATGCTTGTCAGCCGTAACCTAATGAAAAGAATTTGTCCAGAACCTATACCTAACAAGCGGTACGTTTGCCAGAATAGGGTTTCGCTTCTATCGCAGGACTCTTCAGTACCTTCAAACATTCTCTTAAAGACCTCTAACCAGTCGTCATCAAGAGAGCGAGTGAATGGCTTGCTTCCCTTTCCGGTTTCATCAGAAAAGATGGGCACATTCTCGACTCCTAGTTTCTTGAGTACAATAGCCAATTTCTGTAAACAGACAAGGCGGGTTGTCTTGGCACCATATTCTCCCACGTCAATCTTTTTGAAGCCATGCGCCTGAGTAGTCATGTACGCCTCCAGTGTCTGCCGAAACGGGATCCTAGAACCGAAGACAATGCTATTGCAGCGCAAAAGGTTATCCAAAAAGATCGAGTTTATGATATTCACGTGATTTGTGGATATTGGCCAGAATCGAAAAGTGAATCTGTCTCGAGACCGAGGCGTTCCTGACTCCCCAGGTGCATATTCAAGTCTGCCGTTCACTACTATCGAATAGGAGTTCATGGCTTTCGCCACCGGTAAATCCTCAAGAATAGACCTGACATTTTCCGGTTCTGGAAACTGCGCACTTGCCGCGTATAACATACGTTGGCGAGCTTTCTTCACCTTGGAATTCTTGTCTTCCAGTGCTTCAGGTAATGCGCTGCTGCGAAGGATGATTATAAGTCGGGGGGATACAGGCCCGAATTCGTGGAAGCACAGGTAAGTATCCCCAACATAATCCCCTGTCTTGGCACAGAAGGTGTTATGGGTGGGGCCTTCAAAGAGATTATAGCCTTGATCCGTGAGAATAAACTCCTTATCTTTTTCTGCAGGTGTGCAGAATGCAATGTATGAATATTGAGCGTGGAAGATAAACAGGGATGCATCGGCAGGGAACATTAAATCTTGTAATGTCGTCATCCACTTCCCCTCGGCATCCATATCAAGATAAAGTATGGCACGGAGATTGTGCAGCCATACGTCTCTAGGTGTGATAAACCCCTTTTCGGCCATGTAATCCCTCAGAGAATGTTTATCCTCCGAGGTGTATGCTTGTGGATCCTCAGAGATGTATTTTTCGAAGAAACCGGGGCCTCGGTATTTCATGATAAAGAGAAACTTCCGCAGCTTGTTCCTCTCTACCCGTGTAAGACAGATTCCGGCATCACCATTCTCGTGCGCCTTCTTAACCTTCTGGAGTATGACTGCAGTCTGAGATTCAAGTTTTGAGAGTTCTTGCTCCACGTCTTTCTTTGCCTTGCTAGTATCGAAGACATCGCTGTACATTTCCTCCTGCCCAAACCAACGAGATACAGGTGCTTCAATCAACTGCGGCTCATCCGAGGTAAGGTCCACGACATTGAGCACCTTATCTCCTTTGTGCTTGCCCTTTTCTACATGACGGTGGCCTTTTTTCTTCGCTCCATGTCCCTTTGGAGGTTGGTAAGGATGGGAAAAATTGCGCAGGAGAAACTGAGGAATGTAATGTTGATACTGCGCCATTGCGTAGTTGGTCTATGATTCGGAATTATTTTGGGGACTTCCCAGCCAATTTTACTCCTCGTGAGGGTGTGCGAAACTTTATCCTCGTGCTCAAAGAATCGTACACGGCAGCCTTCTCGAGCTTGAGTCATCTGGCAAGGCAGCTGCAACATGCAGCAAGGGACGAATCAAAGACAGACAACTCAGCTGGGCAGTTCCGGAGCTGTCCCGAATCGAATTCAGTTGCATGCCGCGATTACAGTACCCCTCTAAAATAGTCGATACCCACGTGAACGATTGAGTAGATACGTGGCTCCCTCTGAAACTTCTAGAAGAACGCCACACTTTCACGTGACATATATAAAGTGTGTAATAAAATACGACTAGCGTAGCTGTAAATACAATATTGGGTAAGGACGATAAATCCTTCCGCGCTTTTCAAGATGCTTGGCATTTTGTGTACCTCCCACTTTCGTCCGGATAAATCCGGCAGGCAGGTTCCCTTGTGCTCTATGTCTTCAAACCTTGGGGCTATATTTGAACTTATTAGAAGCTCTATACCAAAGCCCCGAATTCCGGAGACAGGTCGATAGTAATAATAGAGCAGGGGGTAATAGCTTTTGCAGCTCTTAACACTCTGAACAGGACGATCGATAGCATAACCAAACTGCAGTATTTCCCTAACCAGAAATCGAGCCCTTGTAGAGAAATAGCTAAAGAACAAGAGCAAACTGATTATAAATTTATATACTTATATGGTGGAGATTTAAACCCCCCAAACCATGGAGCTTTTTCGGCACACTGGGCTTTCGGCACGCAGGGATGGACGTTAGTTGTCGACAGGTGATTTTGGTTGGTTCATCCTTGTTCGCCACCCAGCGCTAGTAATCCTAGCGTTTTCTAGATTCGGTTTAGCTTAATCTAGTGGCAATCTTCCCCACTGGGATATGGAACAAGCGTGTTTCTACAGTAATTGAGCATCCTATTGCAGTATTCGTCGCCGACATTGATCTCTAAGTTTTATTGCTGGATTGGTCAATTGATATGAGCGGTTACTTCTCTGATCACTGTGCGTGGCTTCTTTCCCTGTGCTTTTGATTCCCTGCAATGGTGAGCTGCGCCGGTATAAAACGGGCCTGGGGATTCCTCTCACATCCCGAATCTTAAGTCAAAATATTCATATCTTCTCCAAGTCTACGGATTCGCTTCAATTAGTATCGTATGCCTTAACTCCCTGTCTTTGCCTGCTTATTATGACATCTCGTTAACCTCATAGACAGAAGCTCCAAACTGCAGAACACCTGTACCCTTTCTCTTTCCCAGCACCTCTCAATACTGAGTCAATTATGGCTCTAAAGCCAAACATCGTTCTTATCCACGGACTCTGGATGACCCCTCTCTGCTGGGAAGACTGGATCAAGCACTTCAATGCCGCTGGCTATACCGTCATCGCACCAGGCTGGCCAGGCATCGACTCCCGCACACCCGAAGATATCCGCCGCGATCCCAGTGCACTCGCTGGTCTTACTATTCGCCAAATAGTAGACCACTACGCATCCATCATCAACGCTCTACCCACACCGCCTATCATCATGGGCCATTCCTTCGGCGGCCTCTTCACGCAGATCCTGCTCTCGCGTGGCCTCGGGGCTGCGGGTGTGGGGATTTGCCCAGGCCAGCCCTCTGGTGTCGTGGCTCTGAAGCCGTCGACTATTAAATCCGGCTTTGGCGTCCTGGGACACCCATCCACGTACAACGCCGCAGTTCCCATCACAGAAAAGCAGTTTCACTACGCATTCGGGAACCATCTAAGCGTGGCGGAGTCGGCCGAACTGTGGAGCAAATACTCAATCCCTTCAGCTGCGCACATCTTGTGGCAGGGTCTGGAAGGTGCGTTCACTTCGACGGGCAATGTCAAATCAGATGGACATGTGGACTTTGCGAAAGAGGATAGGGCGCCGCTATTGCTAATTGGGGGCACCAAGGACAATGTCGTACCGCAGGAGGTCGTAAAATCAGAACTGAAACATTATAAAGGCTCTGCGGTGGTTGAAATGATGATTTTCGAAGGGAGAAGTCATGGGATTGTGAATCAGGAAGGGTGGGAGGAGGTTGCTGATTTCGCTCTGAAATGGGTCGAGGCGCACATTGTAACTTGACAAGATGGAGCCTTTCCTTCTTCTAATTTAACTATTGGCTTTTAAACCCTAGTAGTCTACATGTTAATTAGTATAAGATGATTTCTATAAATGAGGACGAATTTCAGGCAACAGCTACACCCAGCAGGATCAATGGCCAATAGAAGAGGTCGGATGAATACAATGATGTCAGAATATTAAAAAGTATCTGTTCAGCTGTGTAATAAGACGCGATATGTCTTGCTTTAATTGCGTATAGAAAAGTTGTGTATTTTTTGCTATAATATTTGAGCTTTGTTATGTCACTGCTAGCTATCCGTTGCGGTTTGTGACCTGGCCGCCGCTAACTATTGGTACTCAATGTCTATTATCTTATACTGCCTTGCCTCAGATGTTTACATTAATTGCTTTCGTGACAATCCCAAGCCCAATAGCACTTACTCTTGTCTCTCCTCACCCTTGAGGCTTCATAATACCTTGCTATATTTTCTCATCGTCGGAGTCCCTGCAGAACACTACTCATGGGCATCGTCTAGTAACAGCTTCTAACTCTCCTTCCCAATGGAAGACAGCCACAATCAGCAGCTCGACAGGGCGTAAACTGCGGTATGTTCAGCATACTACAAAGTACACTCGAGGATAGCTTAGTGGGTCTACTCTCCAACTGGCTCGCTATAATAATGACGCAAACATTGTAAAAGCCAATTGAGCGAATAGATTTCTTATTAGTTAGAAATCAGCTAAAAAAGTTAAAATATTTTCCTCACTAAAATCTCAAGTACCTTTATATATAAATTTATATATAAAGGCATAATAGATCACTCACTTATGGGGTGCATTCGCTTTTATAGCTAAGGGCATGCACTTACTTCGGCTAGCGTACTAGTCCTGTTTTATCTAGTGACTTGTGCACGTTAGCTGTCAGCCTAAGCAAAGGATAGGTGTCCATATAATATATGCAAGAAGTGTACTTAATGCAACGTAAAATATCTAGATAGAAATAGAGGGGCGGACAGACCAGAACTAACGTCTCTCCCTGCGTGGCGGAAAACCCTATGTGCCGGAACGACTTCATAGTTTACGGGTCTCAAATCTCTACCATATAAATATATAAAGTTACAATTAGTTTACTATTGTTCTTTAGCTATTTCTTTACAAGGGTTCAGTTTACAGTAAGAAAATACTATAGTTGTGGTTATATGATTAATTATCCTGTTAATGGTGTTGAAAACTCTTTTAGCTATTCCCCCCACTCTATTATGACTATTAGCCTATCTCTAAATTTCAGAACTATAGTATAAAGCTCCTATCAAGAAATAATATAACTCTAAAGTTTAAAGATATAAAGCGTAAGGCAACTTTTATGCCGGATTTATCCGGATAAACTAGGAGAAGGTACAAATATGCTAAGCATCTTAATAAGCGAAGAGTTGCTTAAGTTAAGTTATATAATATTATACTTGCAGTTACAGCAAATGAATTGTATTATACTGTACATCATATAGTCGGTAGCGAAGTCAGTCTCCGTATGGAAATACTCAAACCAGCTATATTTGCTAGCGCTCTTAAGATGGTGGCTAGATGTTTATACAATCGAGTGAAGCTGCTGTCTAGCTCTATGTTCATCGTGCTTCATTCTATGCTTTCTTGGCTGCAATAAATCTTGAAATTAACGTGGAATATAGAGAGGGAAATTGGGTAAATGTGTAGCTTTAATATAGAATTTCGGTATTTCTATTAAGAGGGAGCTACCACTCTTTGTATTTCTATCCAAATATTCCCGTCCAGCTCGGATTTACCGTTCCCTCAGGGTTATATCTCAGCCAATACCAAAACATACAGACAATAATGTTAGTTACACAAAATGCTAAAGCATACACCGCACTAGCATCCACAGCCGGCGAACTTTCCTGGCCCGAGGATACTAGGAGGGTCTCTCCAAGCCTTGGACTCAAGCTGCAGAGCTTCTTAACTGCCCACACAAAACCTAGCATACTACAAACACTAATAGGGAAAAACCCGGTATCCGTCCCAAAGTTCCTCAATGTAAGCGCAGTAAGTATACATATAACGGATATCAGAGCCAAATAAAGAACAACAATATAACTAATCCAGAATCGTTCAGACCATTTTCTTCCATAACCTCGGGTATAATACTCATGTTGTAGACTAGCGACACCATAAATCCCTAATAAAAGCCCTAGGAATGGGATACAGAAAATTATACTTGTAGCCAAGAAAGCCCATGTATTAACCAGCATGAGAAAAGATTTGTATAACATATCATTGGAGTACATATCATTGGAGTAAGTTAAGCATCGAAAAGCCCATATAAGAACGGTGCAATGAGCTATCAATCCAGCGTAGTACAACCATAATTCCACGGATTCGAATTGTCGGACAACTCGCGCGGAGGAATAGCGGATTCCAGGCAAAGACGAATAGACTGAAGGGATTCTTGATCTTCTATGAAATAGCGCCGCCACCTCAGTTACCAGAAACGTGAATAGGAACATGGCTCCCCATACTTTGGTCCACGGTACACCTTGCATTGCCATCAACTTGATTGATGGGCCTAGGGTCCCGACCATGAAAAACACCCAGCGTAACCATGTCTGCTTCTCTAGGCTTTGGAGCCCTTCACTCGTATCCTCAATGTCCTTATACCGCTCTCGTAATACAGCCTCCAAGGCTTGGTGGAGGGAGATAGGGAGGAGGCACGGCGTAATAAAGACTCGTAAGAGGAAGGCGAGCGCATCGAGAGTGCAGATAATGGGTGAGCTGCGGAGGTAGGTACGGTAGCGGCTAGGGAGGGAGAGGACTCGACCGGAAGGTTGGGTCATGACGTTTGTGACGAGGGGCATGAGCGTCCAGAAAAGTGTTTGCCATGATATGGTAGACGAGCCTACGGTGATTGTCAGCCATACTCAGGGATTTCGGGGAGATCGGACTAATATATACCGTCAGAAGACATTGAGCCAGGTTATTCAGTTCGAAACTCTTCTTCAGAACGCACCACAGTTGGTTGACATATCTTCAGTAGTGGTAAGGCTACTGATGCTTCGTGAATTGCAAGATTTAGGGCTGACGCCTTTTGCTTCAAACCCGATCACGTGCGTGACAGCCCTCCCAGCCACTATTGGCCCTTATTTATGCCTATGACACAATTAAAATTACGGCGTAAATATTACCGGGTTGTTTTGTACTGACCAAAATCGTCACTCGCTTTGATCTAAGGTACAGATCCGCATAGCAAATCATACAAAAATGTGCACATCATAGCACCACAAGGCTGATAACGATTTCCTGAATAGGTATAAGGGCGATGACGAGAATGTGATTTTCTAGTAGAAGGGGTTTAGGGTATCTAGGAGTGGCCATGGAATATAGCTTATCAGAAATTATTAGAGATATCGAGGTATACACAGATTTTAAGATACTTGAAGTCAAAGTACCTATCACTTTTTCTGGCACGTAGGGGTTTCCGCTACACAGGGATGGGCATTAGTCCTGATTTGTATGATCACGTGTGTAATATGCATAACTGCTGATACTGTATAACCCCTGTATAACTATTGACACTGTCATGGCTGACTCAACTGCAGGAAAGTAAATTGCTCCGCCACTCCTCCACAAAACAACCGACTTCCGTGTACGTTGCCTGTTAGGATGAAGTAGGTACAGCCAGCATATGCATTAAATTTCCAGCCTTAATCATGATATGAACGTCGAACCTGGTGTTCAACCGCTATCGATGCCTGAAACCGACCGTCTAACCGTTGGTGAAGACCAAGACAACCAATATAGAATTGAAAATGCAGAGAATAGTCAGATAAATTCACATGTGACAGAATTTCGAGAAGTCCCTAAACTGACCGAGCAAGTAGTTCCCAAGCCTGATATTAGCTCTCAAGTGAGGATAAGACAATACTTTCATGGCAAACTTGCAAAGGAAGCTCCACAGCTGCGCTTTATTACGATAACGAATCCTAAGCAGGATAAGGATTTCCGGACAAGGAAGATTGTCCGGTCACATGTAGCTCGCCAATACCATGTTATAAGACAGCAAGCGTGGAAGAATGAGGGAGACCTCCAAAGTGAGAATCAACTCCAATCCCCGCTTTCGAAATAAACTCGGGCAGATCCACTTGCAAGTGTCTCTCAGAACCCCACCAGTTAAAACGAATACGTTTTCATGGATCTTGACTTACGGTTATAGGGGTTGATAGTGGTAACGGTCCAGATCAGGCCAACGCAGCAATAGTGGCACAGGGATACTCTCGGCAGATGCTTCGACAGTCAACCAGATGCTTAGCTGCCGCTGTTGGCCCTGGGGGCTCTGATCCATTTTCTAGTTGTTCATTGCCCGTCACGCCTCGAATAAATATTCTAATAGATCATTGTAAGATCCAATCTCCTTCGATCTAGTTTCAGACAGTCGAATAATCATTACTCTTCGAGTCAAAACTCGGGAGTTTAGACTATATCATTGGCTTACTTGGGCTCATCAGTCTTGACCGTCGTTGGACCCCAAATGAACTCGTTTCTCACTAGCTCAAGTAACACTACTGATTCAATGAAAACGGTCTATGTCCCATTCAGCATCTCAGACCGTTGTGTTTTCCACGGTCTCTTACTACTCTCCGCCCGAAGCTTTGCCAAAATATCGGGGGATATGAGCTATCATGTTACTGCTTTGACGCATAAGGCTGAGTGCATCCGGTTGGTGAATGAAGCCTTGGGAAATCCTAGGAGAGCGACAAGTGATGCTACAATCGCAGCTGTTTTGATGCTTGCAGTTGAAGAGGTGAGTTTTAATTTCAACGCTCTATATCTTCTGAATTATGTATTACTGGACCCAGGCTCACGCACTTCTAAGTTTTTACTAGGAAATCTCGAAGTGTTCAAAGCCCATATGTGTGGTCTCCATTCTATCGTGTTAATCAGGGGTGGCCTCTATACTCTGGGCCTAGGTGGGATTCTGGAGCAGTTGGCATTGAGGTACCTGCCTACTCATAATGTAGATTATAAGACATTGCTGACGGAAAGTTTCTTTAGCTGTGATCGTGCCTGCGAGATATATATGGGCTCGAGGCCACTGTTTACCTTCCTCGAGAGCCTTTCAGAAATAACCACAGTAACCGCGTTACCACCAGGCTTCCGCAACATCCTTCAGTCACCTGATATCAGTCAGCAAATAGCTACGTTCGTTACTGATGCAAATACCACATCTCTAATCAAAAGTTTTTGCGGATTCGAAGTGACGACTGGCGCCGAGTTGCACTTTTCGGACACTTGTTGCAACTCTATTTCTCAACACATTGATCAGATATCGTCCCCATATATGATCACCAGTGAAGCTATTGAGGTAGCCCCTACTTTACTTGTCGAAAAATGCCTCAGTTATGGACTTTTGGTGTATTATATGGTGATGCTTCGGTCCATCCCGCCTGAACCCTACCTCTCTTCTGATGTCGGCAAGCAGCTGAAGACTACCTTGATGCGAATGGATCTCCTGGTACATTGGCAAGGCCACCTTGACCTGTTGCTCTGGATAGCGTTTATGGGTGCGTGTTCAGCAACTAAAGGTCCACTACGAGACTGGTATATGTTTCTACTGAGTGGAGTTAATTGCCAACTAGGCACAAAGTCGTGGAAAGACATCAAAACTATTTTGGAAAAATTCTTATGGGCCAGACGATGCGACAGTCTGGGAAATGCTTTGTGGTTAGAGGTAGAAGCCCTTTCTGTAGGCTCCCTGTGCCTAAGCCTTTAGTTTTAGCTAAATAAAAGGAGTGCTTGGGTTAACACATTGAGACATCTGTGATCACTGATCCTGAAGGCGTGACGATAGACGCTCTATCTTTCGAGAATCTTTCGAGAATTGTCTCAATTCCGCCGTTTCCTCTAGAGCGCAAGAGTCGAGCAACAGTTAGAGATGGTACAGCACACCCCGCAAACGCCATTTCGGCGAAATAAGACAACATGCCTGTGTACTAGGTATTGCTCCAACTACAGCAATGCTAACCCTCTTGGCTTTATCGATCGCCAGTTTCGTGGCAAAACGGGCCACGAGATATCCTAGAGTATCTTTGCCATCAATTTGTGCTGAGGTAGGACTCTCTCTCGTGATTTTAAGGGCGCTGTTGACTTTGCCGGGCTTTTCCAGCCTATCTCGAATACTGATTATCCTAGCCAGGCCAGTAGATGGATATCCTCGCAATTCGCTATCAATTAAATGATGAGTTATGACTTCCGCATCTGCATTGCTGTACCCCGTATTCTCCAGGACACATTGAGCAAGCTGCTTTGCATCTGTGATACGAATTTTCGTCTTTGTTGCCATGATTTATTCACAGGAGAAGGTATCGAAGCGGGATAGACAAGAAGAAATGGTGTTGATGACCGAAATTCAATGGTACAAAGAAATATATCAACTGCATAAGGTTGCGAACCCACCCACATGAGACACAAAATGCTCCCAGCGCTAGAACCTACGGTGGCACCACCCAAAATAACCGAGTTGTAAGAGCTAGAAAACGTTTTGGCAACCAATCATGATGATTACCGTCCGTGTCGACCTCTATATATTGTCCTCACTGTTGCGGGGATCTCTGAACTCGCGGCTCCCCAATTCTCCAGTCGACGTTAAGTGGCGCGAGCCACAATCACAACCAATAATATCGAGCACTGTGCGAGGAACTTGGAGATTTAGTTTGACCTAGCCAGTCAAATTTGCCATAGCTGAGCCCCAGGAGGACGGATCGGAGCTGGTAAGCTGTGTTGGGATTAATATTCCTTCCAACGGGTGTGCGGAGAACTGCTTTATTTCCCACAACCGGAAGGGTGGTGGTTCACTAGTCCGTATACGTCATGATCGAACTTCAGTTCGCCCTGACTCAGAAGCCTCCAGAATACTCAAGTCCCTACATACCTTCTAATCGAAACAACGTCCTGGTGTTGTTAATTTGGCTGGGTTGATCACATGCTAGCTTCGAGGACAACCGAGGCATTGCTCAGTATTAAAACTAACTAAATACAAGTGTCTACCTCAATACAGTCAAAAACCTCGCCCTCAATAAGTGATATAGCTGCAGCTGCAGCATCAACTAGACTATCTAGCTGATATATTGCTGATGTACCACGCATATATCCCCTCTCTGCTTGAGCTCCAGCAGTATACATATTCTGGTGGCCATTTTGAGGCCGAACTAGCCCTGAATTGGCGATATAAAGAGGCTCTTGAGGCGTATTAAAGGCAGGAGGGCTTGAACTAGAAGGGATCTCAAATGCAGAAGGCTCTCGGCGAGTATTAGCAGGTCGTACTACACCCCCAAGAGCTCCACGTGGGCGTCCTCGACCCCGAACTAAGCATGAGGGGTACATACGATTACGCAGAAAAAGTACCGTGGCGTAGGTATTTCAGGTGTACCGAGTCATTTGTCCTGAAGCGGAAAGGTGGGCCAGCGTTACACTCGCATCACCTTGGCTGACGAAAAATCGAACCACTACATATCAATTACCCTTTACGGCTGCATGGTACGAGTATTAGTCATCAAGTTAGCTTCAGGCTACACTCACTAAATTTACAGAGAATGCTCGCTAAATTTATAAGGCATACTCACTACACACTCTATATCTATATTTAATAACTAGAAAATACTAATATTTATTATAATATACTATAATAAAGACTACCAGAAGTAGACTATATTATAGCTAAAATTAATATATATTACTATTGAGATTATAGAATAATATTATAAAGCTTATAGTATATTATCACTAAAGTTTTGTAGTCTATTAATTACAGTAGTATACTATCACTAGAACTTTCGTATATTGTCACTAATGTCCACTAAGTTAAACGCAACTCGATGACTAATATTTGCACCATATGCAGCCGTAAAGGGTAATTGATATGGAACTTAGTGGTTCGATTTTTAGTCAGCCAAGGCGGTGCGAGTGTAACGCGGGCCATCTGCAGACGGGACACGCAACTTGTCAAACATACTGTGTTAAACTTTTAGGTATCAAACCCGCAGGAGACCAGATGTAACTAGTTTCCCTATTGTTACATCTATTTGCGTCCTTGCTTGTAGTAAAGGCTGTGTCGCGTATCTGCCCCGACACGTCGTACTGCTGAGGTCGACATGGTTTTTACTTCGACAGCGGCTCATAAATCGGTGCTGAGTGGCGATACTCAGACCAAATCTAGGGAGAAACATCTAATCAAAAAGGAGCCAAACGAAGATGCTCAGGATCCAAAGAAGACGAAGCTTAAGGAACATACGGACTACACCAGATGGCGGCTCTTTGATGAAAAGGGAAGACAAACATGGCACTACCTTGAGAATGATGATAACGTAAAGGACTGGCCTCAATCTACTGCAGACAAATACTTCCTGGGTCTGCCAACAGTATGTTACCATCCTCGAGCCGTCAGTTACTTGCTGACATGGCATAGAATCTCCCAATACTTCCAGAACCAAAAACCTCTCTCGATTCCGTCAAGAATGGCCTTGAATTCTTCCAACACCTTCAACTTCCGCCAGGCAATTGGGGCTGCGAATATGGTGGCCCAATGTTCTTGCTTCCAGGTCTGGTAATTGCATGGATTGTGACCGAGACTCCAATTCCAGATGGGCACGCGATCGAGATCAAAAACTACCTCTTTGCACGCCAGCACCGCGAAGATGGGGGCTGGGGACTTCACATTGAAGGAGAAAGTACTGTGCTTGGCACATCGATGAATTACACAGCTCTACGGCTGCTTGGAGTTAGCGAGGAAGACGAACGAATGATAAAGGCAAGAGGCTTATTACACAAGATGGGCGGCGCATTGAATGCACCTCATTGGGCAAAGTTCTGGCTTAGTGTACTTGGTGTTTGTCAATGGGAGATTGTCAACCCAATACCGCCTGAAACCTGGCTGTTACCTGATTTGGCCCCCTTTTCGCCGTGGAGATGGTGGATACACACGCGTCAGGTGTTCCTTCCTATGGGCTTCATCTGGTCGAAGCGTTGGAGTTACAGGTTGACCCCTCTCACCAAGCAAATACGAGAGGAGCTGTTCACCCAGCCCTACGAGTCAATCGATTGGGTTGGCAATCGTAATAGCATTCACGAAAGGGACAATTACCACCCAAAGACGTGGCTTCTCAATGCTATGAACTGGGTTCTTGTGAATGTTTATCCTTACTTTCGAACGGAATCTTTAGCGGAGAAGGCTGAGGACTGGTCGTTTAAACTCATTCAGATGGAGGACAAAAACACCGATTTCACGAATCTTGGTTCCGTTAATGGGCCTCTGAACATGATTGCGTGCTATATTCGCGAAGGCCCTGACGCCTACTCCGTGGAGCGCCATCGTGAGCGACTCGAGGACTACCTGTGGGTGAAGGATGAAGGCATGTTGATGAATGGCACGAATGGAGTTCAATGCTGGGATACTGCTTTTGTAGTCCAATCTGTTGTTGGTGCAGGTATAGCGGAGGATCAAAAGTGGAAACCGATGCTCATGAAGGCATTGGAGTTCCTTGATGACCAACAGATTCGAGAGAACGTCGACGATCAGGAAATGTGCTATCGCCAGCAAAGAAAGGGAGCCTGGGCTTTCAGTAACAAGGATCAAGGGTACGCAGTTAGCGATTCTATGTCAGAAGCTCTCAAAGCAGTCCTGCTCCTTCAACACACACCTGGATTTCCCGCATTACTCGAAGACCAACGAATCTATGATGCCGTCGATACCCTGCTAACCTATAGTAACGCCTCTGGAGGTTGTGCATCATACGAGCCCACTCGAGGATCTGAGCGCCTAGAAATGTTGAATACAGCGGAAGTCTTCGGCAGAATTATGATCGAGTATGACTATCCTGAATGTACAACCGCAGTGGTGACAGCGCTATCGTTGTTCACAAGGTATTATCCAAATTATAGAACTGCCGATATCAAAATATTCAAAGAGAGAGCCATTGGCTACATTCGAAGAGCGCAATTCCCGGATGGTAGCTGGTATGGAAGTTGGGGTATCTGCTTCACATACGCGGGCATGTTCGCTCTCGAAAGCCTTGCTAGCATTGGTGAGACGTATGTGAACAGCGAGGCTGTTCGGAAAGGCTGCGACTTCCTCATTTCTAAGCAAAGAAGTGATGGCGGCTGGTCTGAAAGCTACAAAGTTTGTCTTCCTAACAACCCCTACCCTGCAACCTCTAACATGAAATCCAGTCGTGCGAGCAAGCCAAGTACATCGAGCATCCAGACGGATCACAAGTTGTACAAACAGCATGGGCTTGTATAGCCCTGCTAGAAGCCCACTACCCTGGCCGCGCCCGTATCGAGAAAGGTTTGAGGCTCATCACGGGGAGACAGCAACCAAATGGGGAGTGGTTGCAGGAAGGGATTGAAGGTGTTTTCAACAGGAGCTGCATGATATCGTACCCGAACTACAAGTTCATCTTCCCGATCAAGGCATTGGGCATGTTTGCCATGCGGTATGGAGATGATGCGCTCTTGTGAACACGGATTTTAGTCTATGATAAAGATTACTGCTAGAGATATTCTTGGAATTAGCAGCCAGTACTTTACAAAGCATTAGTTGTAGCATTATTTCTCAGACCTCGAGTCTTGAAGATAATACACCTTTGCTTAAGTTACTCCTTCGAAAGTACTCCATTAGACTTCTAGATTTCTGCTTAGATCTAGATCTGCCGATTTACATATTCATGTCGTCCAGATAATCGAGTAGTATTCTTACGCGTCTCTTTGGTAAACAAGCTTGAGCACTAGCCGTGCCTTGCCCACCTTCCCCCAACCCCCTGGGCCTGCATCGGAGCCCTGTGATTGCAACCTTTGCGGTTCAACTCTTTTAGGAAGATATTTTCTTAGATATTGGCAAACTGGGACTCACGACCTGTGAAGCGGTGATTTGTCAAACAATTCTCACCCGTCAACCATTTCTTTGAGCACAGTCACAGCCCGTAGGCCAGAGATTTATCGGCCACTCGAAGTAGACTCCATCTACATCGACAAGTCTGGTATCCTGTATGTATCGCTTGTATTTTGTCGAGCAAGCCTAGTCTGTTTAGGTTCTCTAAGCTGTCTACTGGAGCATTTTCGCCTACGTCTTAATTGCAGTTCCCTAAGGGATCTTCGATATATTTCGCCATCCAGGAACTAGTGCACTCTGATTCGAAGACTATTTGAGGAGTGTATCCCACATTGGATCTTGCCGAGACCGAGGGGTGCAAGAAATTGGAACGCGACGCAACACACTTAAGGACTAATCGAGCTCAGTCTCCTCAGTGGCCTTCTCACCCGACGGCAAGCAGGTCATTTCTTGATCAGAGAATAACACGGTGCAGCTCTGGGATGCCGTCACGGGAACGGCGCTACAGATGTTCGACGACGACATCACCGGGTGACTCTTCGTACTATTGCTAATAACCTTGTGGTATCCTCGTGGGTCGGTTTGAGGCTGATGCAAGGCGTTGTTCTATTTTAGCGACACAAGGAGCGCACTTGAATGAGTGACGGCCTGGGACTAATGAGCAAGTCACAGGACGTACAGAAAGCACCAACGATTAAAGGAACACAGAAGTATGTGCGGTTTTTGCACTGGAAAAAAAAATAGTAAAATAAATAAAAAGATAGGATGGCAAAAGAATTCCGAAAATGCCTCGTACAGTTGCTCCAGCAATTACGGGAAGGAGCATAGTTGCAAAGTGGATAAGATGCTTCTAGGCGGGACATGGTCGTAGTGGGTTTGTATGAAAATGTGAGCCCTTGAAATGAGTAAGTATTTTGTTGACAAATAGAATCCGGATGAAGAATAATCATATAAAGGCTTAAGGAGGATATTATTCATAGAAGGTCGCTCTTCACAAAGAGACTACTCACGACCGTCTCATGGGAAGCTCCGGATGTGAGGCCAAAATGCTCAAGAGGATAAAGTATCTTAGCTTTAATCTGTACGCGTACACATTAACCCTTGGGTTGCGCGTATGAAGGCCTTTGTCCTTCGAGAATACAGGTTCTAAGCCTCATACTTGCCCAGGTTGAGAGTCGATGCACACTTGTAGGGTTCTCAACGCTGGAGTAGTCCACTGCAGACAATGCGCAAGGATCTGAATGCTATCATTGATGTAACTAGATAGCGTAGTTGAAATGGTAAATCTCATTGTATTCAAAATTTTGGTATCAAAGAGAGCTACATACGAAAGTAGATCGCCACATTCCTTTTTGAACGCCATACTCCTTACCCCTCAAAAAAGGCAGAAATTGCAATATATGTACATCGCCTATTGGTATAAACACCTTAACACAAATAAAAAAAAATTTGAAAAAGGAAGGAAAAAGCCAGGCAGTACGGCCGATATCTAGTTTGGTCGATAATCCATTCATGGATCAGCGCTCCAGCTGGCCAGCGCCTGGTTTGCTCTTCCAAAGACACCCTAGAAATTCTTAGGAGTCTTCCATTCAAATGAATCGAATTGATTTACGTCAAACTTTGGCTCGCGCTTCAGGACGCTCCCGAGAATCTGCTCGCCGTCCTTGATGAGACTTCCGAAGTTGAATGGCTCAGGCTCGCGCTTCAGGACGCTCCCGAGAATTTGCTCGCCATCTTTGATAAGGCTTCCGAAGTTGAATGGCTCAGGCTCTGGCTCGCGCTTCAGGACACTCCCGAGAATCTGCTCGCCATCCTTGATGAGACTTCCGAAGTTGAATGGCTCAGGCTCGCGCTTTAGGACGCTCCCGAGAATTTGCTCACCATCCTTGATAAGGCTTCCGAAGTTGAATGGCTCAGGCTCTGGCTCGCGCTTCAGGACACTCCCGAGAATCTGCTCGCCGTCTTTGATAAGGCTTC